>OY757934.1:26693598-26824955 GCA_963585895.1 Sepioteuthis lessoniana
CCTGGGAGATCTGGGTTCAATCCCAGGTTGAGTCATACCACAGACTCAAAAAATGGTACTTGATGCCTCCTTGCTAAAACTCAGCATTATAAGAGAGGGATCAAGGGGTAAAGTGGAGCAACCCGGGGAAAGAAGTAGTGCCCCCCTACAACTTGGTCTAGTAGCGATCAAAAAGGGAGCCTTTCGAGTCACCCTCGACTACGGTCGCCACCTTTACTTTACTTATTTATTATAATCTGACTTCATTAACATGTTCAGGATGTTACTGTCATTTCTATATTAATCATCAACAATTTTTTTACGATGCTTCACTTAGCGTCTATGCTCTTAGGAAAGACAATTATTCCCCCTCCAAGCTATGAGTAAATAGTAGAGCTGACCGGTTTCTGTAGTATAGTTTGGCAACCAATCTAAGAAAGCACGTGCGATACCCTGCCCTCATCAGCCGCCAACCAGGAGGGATAACACAGTTTCGGTAGCTCAAGGCGGTACTGCCACTCTTGGCGCTACCAAGCAGCTTTTGCCACCGGACAAGGTATTAAAAGAAATATATATATATATATATATATATATATATACGCCAGATCAATTAAGAGCAGAAACTACATTTTTAGTGGGCAGTTTGTGATTTAAAAAAAACGCGTTTACTTTCGGCTGTTGATGTAATTACGCGTTTATAGTAACCGATTCTTACGTAATCACACGGGAAAAGTGATTCCGCGTGTATTACCTTCATGCTGAAACCTTCTTGCTTTTGACCAAATCCAACTTGGTGCATATTGCGCCGCGGTCTTAAGACGATTTGAGGCAACTTTCAATATAACAAAATAATCTGAGCAATGCTTCAAGTAAATTAATTCATTTATTATATATATATATGTATATATATGTGTGTGTGTGTGTGTGTGTGTGTGTGTGTGTGTGTGTGTGTGGCTTATAGTAGATGAAAAGTAAATTTATACGTATATGCAAAATGTAAAGAAATCAAGTCTATTGTTGTTTTGTTTTGTTTTTGTTTTTTGGGGGGTTGCCCTTTACAGAAAGAGTACTGAAGTTATTTCTCTGTTTCAAAAAAATTGCTTTGTTATCAGCTACCAGCATTTGTCTATTGGCACACAATTCACTTTGTAAAAAGCTTGTTGTCGTGAGACAGATAGATTTCCCACGTTATCTGCGATCTGCGCATTCCCGGAAGTTAGAAGCCATTCTTGGGGAATTCTCGAAGCGCAAACAATTTCCGGAACCAGGTCAAACTGTCATCCGGATTTTTTTTATGTTTTTCTTTTTTGCTATTTTTTTTTTTTTTGTATTGGTAGTAGGGGGCTTTTTTTCTCTTATGTTTTTTCGACTTGAGCAGAAATGAAGTTTTTTTTTACCTTAATGTAAAATGTTTTGTCAGTAATCGGCCCTTTGTAATTGCATTGTAATATTAGAAGAAAGTGAACAGGGAGGTGGCGTCGCGTTGATTCTCAGGAGCAAGAGACCTGTCGTACATATTTCGAATTCCGAGCATTTATTAAAAAGCCACTGAAATAGACACGAGTCCACCTCTACCTGATTTTAATATCATCTCCAGATCTAGTAAAATAATTTTGACAGTGAAAAGAATAAGTTAATGATGGTCCTGTTTCTTTGTCTAAAGGTATATCAACTTTCTTGGGTTATGTAATGCTAAAGCCATCCAAATAGAAGAACAGCAGTGGTATTATTTAAACCAAATCTGGTGGAATAAGGGAGTTCATGCCTTTTCTAAGATTATTCGTCCGAAAGGGAACGTAAATGCGAGACTGGAGTTCGAACAGCCTTACTAAGATGTTGCAAGGGAGTGCGTTAGCCATAACGGCAAACGATTAATAAGTTCTTAAAGAAACTTCATTCACCAAACTTCTTTAGTCAAAGAGCTGTTACTTTCATTGATAACCTTGATAAGATTCAATAAATGCAACGCTAATGCAAAAACAGGTATACCTCGGGTAACGTCGTTTCGAGTTAAGTCGTTTGCGATTAAACCTCGTTTATCAAAAAATGTATGGAAAAATAAAAATCAAGTGTAAGTTATTTTATTCGACTTTACGTCTGTCCACTACAAATATCAAAGTTATAAAGTAACTAGAAAAACCGCCAGAAGCACATAAAAACATGTTACAGTAAAATAAATAAAAATAAAAGTATATAAAATCAAGGTTATTTCGATTGCTCGATTTTTTTTTTTTTTTTTTTGAATGAGTCGTACAACTGTATTTACGTTCGTAATGTAAAAAAACATATTGAATGTAAATTGTACTTGATTATCTCCCCTGAAAACTTAGAAGTTATAAAAAGGTTATGAACTTTGTCGGATAGACGAGTCTCGTCACAGTAAAATGCACTAAAGCCTAATCTCTGGTACTGTTCTTATTACAAAAATGTTGGTAAATTTAACATAAATTAGACTATAAGTGTATTTGCTATCTAACCTTACAAAATCATTTTATTTTGTAATGTCTTAGAGCAAACCACATTCACAAAGAAAGAGTCCCCGATGTACAGTAAAGATCGTCAAATTGTAAACATCTACATTTACAAGTATGTATATCCATGTATTCGTAAATTTAAATTTCTTTTTTTTTCTGTGCAATATTAAAAAACTAAAATTTATTTGTTTGTAAGCTTAAATAGATTCTTATTGACCATATATTATTAAAAATGCATTTACAATTAAATACGGAAGTGGGAATGGTTATTTGTTGTGTAGCCAAGTTGTAATAAAATGGTCGCGGGATTTCGGTTTATTCCTTTGGGTTTAGTTAGGCTGAGAACCTTTCGGCTCTGCACATGGGTTAGTTAGGTGCAACATTAAAAGAGGTGTTTATGTGCGTGCGTGTCACTCAGAGATGTCACAATAGTTCGAGATGGAAAACGGGGTTAGACAGTGCGAGTGACGTCACGCACCAGAAGCGCGCGGAGGCTTTTGGGAGATTTTGAAAAAGCCAGACACAGGACGAGTTGAGATGAGACCTGCCTCGGGGGAAGACGGTTAGTTTTCGCTCGCTCGCGGAGACCTTTGTGGCAGGTGCCACACGTGTTGGGGGTGGGCAGATGAAAAAGCCAGCATAAAATGATTGTGCCACTCTCCTTATGTCAAAGAACCTTTAAACTCAAAGGAAATAAAAGGTTTCGTACCTGAACAAAGAATTCGTAAGTGTTTTTCGTGTTTCGAGATTCCTATGTTCAGTGTTCTATATATATATATGAACATTATATGCCCATTTCACACATATTCATGTATATGGCTATCGTACGAAGTGAGAAGTAAATTCGGAGATAAGTGAATACAACAAGCTAAGAGACTTAATACTACTTAGGAATCCTGCCACTGTCTTTCAATTTGCTTTCTTAGTAAACTAAGAATACGCTAACAACATTTTCCGTAGAGGAATAAGTCGTGTCCAGTTCTGAGTATGACACTAAACTGGCGAGGCTAGATATCTGGGTAGTATGGAGTACACCTTCAATGCCATTACTTCCGAATGCATCGGAGCCGGGTAGTCATGCATATTGATGTTTCCAGATACGATAATGATACTTGCCCGTGGTGTAATGGTTATCGTCGGAGGAAATGGACACGGCAATGCGAGTTCAAATTCTGGACGAGGCTGATTGCATTTCACATAGCACTAATACCCTTGGGAAAGGTATGAATCCAATTATTCTCCCTCTAGCTATGGGTAAATAGTCGGGCAGACTGGGTTCTTCAGCCTTGGTGAGGCAACTAGTCTAGGAG
The DNA here is from genome assembly GCA_963585895.1 of Sepioteuthis lessoniana. Classification (NCBI taxonomy): domain Eukaryota; kingdom Metazoa; phylum Mollusca; class Cephalopoda; order Myopsida; family Loliginidae; genus Sepioteuthis; species Sepioteuthis lessoniana. The sequence goes on from OY757934.1 coordinate 26,697,362, forward strand.
AAGGAAAACTCTGAATTCAAACCTGTTAAACTCCCCTTAAAAACTGATCTTGTGTCATATCCTGCCCGAGCGGAGGAGTTGCTAAATACGGATAATGATACTTTTTGCTAAGTTACTGTGAATGCTTGTATTAATAACAGTGACTTGAATTTATTTACTAAAGATTATTATTGATTGCTCAAGTCTTAATATAATAAATCACCTTGACCCGCGATGAACCTAGCAGATGTAATTGACTGATACATCCGGCCGTAGATAAAATCAACAAACTGGAAACTAGAAATGCGTAGGTGTAAGCTTTGACCAATCGAGAACAAGCCTCGCAAGGGTATAAACCATGGCCAATGAAAAACAAGCATTGCATGGGTGTAAGCCATGATCAATGAAAAACAAGCATTGGGTATGGGTCGTGTGGGAGTTTTAAGACTAAAAAAATATTGATTTTTGACTGAACTCAGTTCCCGGTATTTGTTCCGACCTCCGGCGGTTCCTCCGATTCTTCTCCTGTTCCAAGAGTCACCATCGATGAATAAAAATATAAGATAATATTTTTATATATACGTGACCCTCGTTGTTTGTTAATACAAGAATTATTAAGATAATCATAGCAGGTTGTATAAGATTTATAATGTAAATGCATTGCTAATGATTTTTACAATAGAAATACACTGAAAATCAAGGAGAAAGGGATTGTTAATAGTCAGGAATATAACTGTTTACAAACAAATAACTATTGTTTAATCAAACAGGCGACATTTCCACACTAAACGGTAATTCTCTGAAACTAGTGGACAAGTTGACCTACTTAGGAAACAGTGTCTCATCAACCAAGACAGACATCGACACGCGACTAGCAAAGGCATGGAACCTAACAATTGCCTATCGGTTATATGGAACTCAGACCTGACCGATAAAATGAAACGCGGTTTCTTCCAAGCAGCGGTCGTGTTGATACTGCTCTATGGATGCACTACAGGGACGCTGACGAAACGTACGGAGAAAAAGCTTGACAGCAACTACACAAGAATCCTGAGAGCAATATTGAACAAGTTCTGGGGACAACACCCCACAAAGAAGCAGCTATACGGCTACCTACCACCCATCACGAAAACTATCAAAGTTAGACGGACCAGACATGCAGGACACTGTTGGAGAATTAGGGACGAGCTCATTAGTGATGTACTCCTATGGACCCCTTCACATGGCCCATCAATGTCAGGGCGACCAGCTCGAACCTACATACAGCAGCTCTGTGAGGATACGGGGTTTAGCCCTTAAGACTTGCCGGAAGCGATGAACGATAGGGAGGGGTGGCGAGAGAGGGTCAGGGATATCCGTGCTGATGGCAGGAAAAGATGATAATGATGATGATATATAAATAATTACTTCCAACCATACTATTAGTTGTATTAAATTGCAACATTTAAATTTATCTCATTGCATGCGAATTTTATAAGGAATGCTTTATATATAACTGTAAATTATTTGTTTAAGAACAGTTACTTGATGCTATAATTGTTTGCAAATGATGATTACAGTTATTAATCACTTGAAACCATTTAAATATGAACAAACAAATGTTTATTATCAGTAAGTAAAGTTGACGACCATAGTCGAGGGTGACCAGAAGGCTCCATATCAATAGCTACTACACCATGGTGTAGGGGAGGGCGCTACTCCATTCCCTGGATTGCTCCACTTTACATTTGATTCTTACCTTATGGTGCTGAGTGCTAAGCAAGGCGGAATCAAGTAATATTTTTGAGTCTTTGGTATGACTTGACCAGGGATTGAAACCTGGTCTCCCGTGCTATTAACGAACACTTTACTTATCAGACCAATGGCCTGGTTACTTGAAAATAATTATTTAAAACCATATAATTATTAATATTAGATAGGAATACTTGAAACCATACAAATGTAGTGATAATTAGTATATGATAGGAATATTTGATATCATATAACTGTGTGTAAAAAAAACCTCTTAAAAAACAATCTCATAAAAATATGAACATACAAAGAATGGGATTAACAAAAATTGAGGCATGAATAAATCATAGATGGATTGATATGCTGCTGAAATCAGTCAATCAAACAATCAATCAAACAAACCATTTCAATGAAGATTTACCAATTTCAGCAGAAGCCAACATTAGTTTGGTTTGGTTTTATGGCACATCAAACATTGCAGGTTATTTAATACCAAATCCTCTTTATACATATACATTAAATATATAGGATTTGGTTTGGTTTGGTTTTATGGCATATCAACCATTGTAGGTTATTTAATGCCAAATCATCTTTATACATATACGTTAAATATATAGGATTTGGTTTGGTTTGGTTTTATGGCATATCAACCATTGTAGGTTATTTAATACCAAATCCTCTTTATACATATATATTGAATATATATGATTTGGTTTGTTTTGGTTTTATGGCATATAAACCATTGTAGGTTATTTAATACCAAATCCTCTGAGTAGAAGCTATTGAAAAGAAAGCTTTTTGGGCGCCCCCAACTACGGTTGCCAACTTTACGTACTTTAGTTCTATTTGATCCATAGATAGGACCCTTATACGGCGCTACCACTCAGGACAAGAGTGGACCTGGGAGCAACGGCAATAAAGGAGTACTCCGCATTCCCCAAAGCTACAGCATTACTGGAGCCTCACTATCAGATTGTTTAGTATCATATCCAGGACACTCGTTGGGGGAGTCTTACCCTTTCGCAGAGATGAGGTTGGTGTAATGAACAGCGCCAGCCGACTGGGCCTACAACATTTGTATGGCACACTGTGTAGATAAAAATCATAACACATCTTAACTACAGCTCTCGAGCACTAGCCTGAATGGTAGGTGGACACACATTTGTTAATACACTTTAAATTATCAGAGCTAAAATAAACTAATGATGAGTGCCTTATTCTCATTACTTAAACGCAGTTTGTTCCAGTGGCTTAGTCACATAAGTACGAACGTGCTAGATATTATTATTATTAATATTCATAGAAAATGTATTGTTTAACATCCTTAAGCTTCTTTTAATATTTTATTATTATCTTAATTAGTAGTAGTAGTAGTAGTAGTAGTATATCGAGTTCTTCACACCAGTATTAGCCGGTAACCGGGATATTAGCCTAATGAGTTGAGTGTTCCCCAATGGTCCGGAGTCCGGGGTTCAATCCAAGGTCAAGTCATACCAAAGACTCGAAAATGGTACTTGATGCCGCCTTGCTTAACACTCAACATTATAAAGTACGGATCAAGGGTAAAATGTAGCAATCCGGGGAATGGAGTAACGTCCTCATCAACACCTTGGTGTAGTAGCTATTTAAAAAAGGGGTCTTCGAGTTGCTCTCGACTAAGGTCGCTAACTTATAAGCCGGTGGTCTCCTAACTTGAGTCTGAGTGACAACAAGTCTCCAACTCTTTTCTGAGCATTCTAGCTTAATAAAACTGTGGCATGGATGGCTTCGATTCTTCTTCTGATTTCCCTTTTTTTCACAGCTTTTAGGGGCCATTCCACGTGCACCAATTATCACCGTCACCGTCAGCTTCTTTAATTCTCTGAAAAGATCCATGTATTTGTCTCTTATTTTGCTTAGTTTTAATTTTACTCTGTGGCCAGCCTAACAAGTAGAATCCACGAAATGACAAGTTCTTTTTATTTCTTATTAATCAACATTAGGTCTAGTCGTCTGGCCGAAATTAGGCGATCCGTTTGTATCTCAAAATTTCAGAGAATTCTAACAGGTTCTTGTACTGAAGCATCTATTCAATCTCAACAATGCTGTAGTTTGCACAGTCTCCACTCGTTCCGTTATTTCCAAATCCTCCCGTCCTTGTACCAATCCTACGGTGACTCTACCAAGAGCACCAATTACAATTGGTACAATCAACATTTTCATGTTCCACATTATTATTATTATTATTGTTATTATTATTATTATTAAGTGAAACTACTATCACAGTAGGAAAACAAACAAGCATAAAACCAAGAAGAAGAAGATGAAGAAGATTATGATCAGGTGGAATATACTGATGAAGATGAAGAAGTGAAAAACAAAAAGAGAGAGAGAGAAATAATATGACAAGTGTAAATATAATGAATAAGCTGGAAAAGAAAAGACAAAAAAGGAGAAAAATAAATATTTTAAGAAAAAAGAAGGCAATAGCAATAGTGAAGAAGAAGAAGAAGAAGAAGAAGAAGAAGAAGAAGAAGAAGAAGAAGAAGAAGAATATATCTAGGAGGAGTAGAAAAAGAAGAATATTGCAAGCGTAAAGAAGAAGAAAAAGAAGAAGAGTATAGCAACAACAAGAAAAAGAAAATTATCATATTTACCACCCCTCCGCTCGGACAGGATATGACACAAGGTCAAGTTTTAAGCGGAGTTTAACAGGTTTGAATTCAAAGTTTTCCTTCTCCTTGGCTAGTTGCATCACCAAGGCTGAAGAACCCAGTCTGTTCTACTATTTACCCATAGCTGGAGGGAGAATAATTGGATTCATACCTTTTCCAAGGGTATTAGTGCTATGTGAAATGCAATCAGTCTCCTCCAGGATTTGAACTCGAGTCGCTGTGTCCATTTCCTACGACTATAACCATTACACCAGGGTCACCTCCAAAATAGAAAATAATAGGTGTGAAGAAGAAGAAGAAGAAGAAGAAGAAGAAGAAGAAGAAGAAGAAGAAGAAGAAGAAGAAGAATATAGCAAGCGTAAAGAATAATAAGAAAAATATAGCAACAAGAAGAAGAATATAGCAAGCGTGAAGAAGAAGAAGAAGAAGAAGAAGAAGAAGAAGAAGAAGAAGATTTTGCATTTAAGAATAACAGAGATGTTTCTCTAGTTTTTAACCATAAGTATGAAGGCATAGAAATGCGAAAGTCTGGAGTCAAGTAGCACTGGAATGGATTTACCATGTTGGGCTACACTCAGAGACCAACAGCGTAAAATGACACAATTACTTAAGGCAATAAATAACACAATTATACAATTCAAGGAGAGGCAGATTTTTTTGTAATGGTCAAATACTTGTAATAGATGAATTTTTCAAAATCTTTCTTTTTATACTTCTTTCCATTTCTCTTACACTTTCCCCTCCCATTCTATTCCTCTATCTTACTTGATATATATATATATATAATGTGCATCCTGCAGACTCCATGAGGAATAAAGGGTTGTAACCACGCAACGTCTGTGATTGCGATGCAGGTTCAATAGCAAGTAAGTTTCCTATGGTTACCCTACCAAGGATAGAGAGCACAGTCTATTTTACCTTGACCAAGAAGAAGAAGAAGAAGAAGAAGAAGAAGAAGAAGAAGAAGAAGAAGAAGATTAAAACTTAAAAGGAACATTGTTTGAGAAAATGTTGACTTGAGGTGAAATACAACATATACAATGGATCCCCCAAACGGCGCTAAAATCTAGTCAGAATGGACAACGCGGTAAAGTTGTCCACACGAATGAGGTGATTGTCTCCCTTATCCTGATGCTTGTGTGTAGTCGAGTATTGTCATGAAAGAGGGTTGACATTGAAACTGTACTTACACTAAACTGATTTGTTTAATATAGAACTGTCTTGACATTTAACTGTGTGTAAACAAAATCTGTACTTATACTAAACTGAATTAGCTGAATTAGAACTGCTTGACTAAACTGAATAGCTTGAAATAGAAATGCTTTTCACAATTAAACTGTACTTACATTTAAACTTCGTGCTTATGCTAAACTGAATTGTTTTCAATAGAACAGATTATTTACATAAAAATGGATTTGGCGTTAAATAACCTACAAAGGTTGATATGCCATAAAACCCAACCAACCAACCAACCATGTTCCTGTGACAGTAATTATTCCATTACAAAAGAAAAAGGCATTACTTTTTGACTCACCCTCTTTTGGATAGATAGATAGATAGATAGATAGATAGATAGATAGATAGATAGATAGCTTGGTTTGTTACGTTTTTGCTGTATGTTGGGTCATTAAATGCGGACGTCTTTTTTTTTGTGAAAAAGTAGTTCTTTTAAGAAACTAATCATAATTATTTGTAAAGAATTGAGGCTTCAAGTAACCATGTCAAGTACAAATAATAGTTAAATAATTTCAAGAATTCTTATCTAACATTAATACATACATTCAAAAATACTTATTTGTTCGTACATTGTTATAGAGTTTTACATAGTTAATCCAATGCTTAATAAATTTTCATGACCCTTAGATGGGACCTTACGAGATACTACCATTTAGAGTCAGAGTGGAGCTGGGAGTAATGGCAATGAGAAGGTAGTCAACACTCCTTAGAGCTCTTGAACCGGGGCCCTGAGTTGATTTGATATTGAGCTTAACATTCACCAAATGAAGTCTTTCTGTACAAAATTATTTTTAGAATAAACTATTATTGCTCCACTTATCTATTTTGGTTTGGTTTGGTTTCTTTGTTTAATGGCATATCAACCTTTGTAGGTTATTTAATTCCAAAGCCATTCTCCGAGAAGAACAGTAGTGGTACTATTTAACCCATAGCTTGGAGAATAAGGGGGTTCATACCTTTCCCAAGGGTATTGGCCCGAAATTGAACGTAATAGCGCGACTGGAATACGAATTCGCTTACTACGATTTCGCAGTCCATCGCTTTAACCATTACACCACGAGGACATCCCCCTTATCTATTTTCAATACAAACAATTTACCGTTACATGGGATCAAGTTTTTCCATCGAATACAAATTAATATCAAACAGATCTATTTGACCATAGATGAGACTCACACAGGCACAACCACTCAGAGTGGAGCTAGGAGTAATGGCAATGAAGATATGCTCTAAACTCTTCAAAGCTCCAGAACTGGAGACGAGAATTAAGTTGACATTGAACTTAATATGACCTTTCGTAACGAAATGTTTGGATTTTTTTAAAAACCTTTTTACAATATATAATTGATTGCAATAAAAATAAGTAAAAACAGTATATACAAATTTGATCATTCTTATTTTTACATTTTTTAATTTAGCTTATTGATTACTGTTTTGATTGTTCTACCTTTTTCTGGGTCAGAATTAGAATATTGTTTATTAGATCGTTAAGAAAACTATTATCATTGCTCAGCAATGATTAAGTAAAGTGGGCGACCGGAAGGCTCTCTTTTCCTTAGCTACAACACCGAGAAATAGGAGAGGGCTCTACTCCTTTCCCTGGATTGTCCAACTTTACCCTTGATCCTTACCTAATAATGCTGAGTGTTAAATAAGGCGGCATCAAGTACCATTTTTTGAGTCTTTGGTATGACTCGACCTGGATTTAAACCCTGGTCTCCTGGGCCATCTGTTGTATAGTAATCAATGAACGAACGAAACACTTCTTTATAAAAATATTCCTCTCATTTTATTCTTGAAAGCAGCTCAGAGTTTGTTGTTAGTTTGAGAGATAGATAGAGAGACATATACTTCTCGTCCCATATCTTCTTCCTGGAGCCAGGGGGGTGCCAACGTTTGTACCCCCTTGCAAGCCGTATCGTCAGAGACGTCCGAGACGCTTCTGATCGGCTGCGTGTCCCTGGCTCGACTCCCGATTCTCTGGACTCTGTCTCAATCTGGCCGCGTGGTTCTCATATCACGTGGTCTCCTTTCGGTTACACAATTGTTGGACCTGACTGCCCCGACACGCTGCCATCCCCCTGTTTACTAATGACAACGTGACAGCTTGTCAAAGCATACGAGGTCACTAGGAACGAACCGAAAATCCGTATCATGTCATATAACATATTGGCAAACACTCAAACCACTGGGGCCAATATTCTTGATTCTTAGCCTATATATTTTTGTGGCATATTTTGTTGTATATTTAATAAACAACAATTATTTGTTGTTGTTGTTGTTGTTGTTGTTTTTCTAATTATTATAATTTTCATCGTAATTTCTTGTTCGATCTTGTAGTTTTTGGAAAGATTAAAACTCCATTGTTTAGAGTCTATAAAAATACAAAACAATGAAACTACGACCCCCTTTCAGTAATATCTCCGTTTTTAGCAGAATTTTTATCAAGACAAATCAAAATATGTATATAAATGAAATAGTTTTAATTAACTCAGATTGAGGGACAACAACTTTTTTCATCTTCAGTGATAGGGTTCAGTCTTACATGATGTAGCTAAAATACCTCCCTCATTTTAAACTATCACCTCTGTGGTACAAGTAAGCTTAGGTATTTTTACTGCTAAATCTGTAATTGGTAGACAAAGAGTTTTTTGTGCTCATTTTATCTTATGTTAGTTTTGCCATATATCAGTAACAATTCAGTTAAACATCAGTCATTTATTTACACACAGTTAAATGTCAAAACAGTTCTATTTCAAACAATTCAGTTTCTGATAAGTACGCTGTTTACATGTCAAAACAGATCAATTTCATGCATTTATGTTTAGCATAAGCACACAGTTTAGTTCTATTTGACCCATAAATATAACTCTATCAGGTGCAACCACTCCGGGTCAGAGTGGACCTGGGAGCGATGGCAATAAAGGGGTACTCCGCATTCCCCAAAGTTACACTATTACTGGAGCCTTATGATCAGATTTTTTAGTGTCATATCTAGGACACTCATTGGGGGAGTCTTACTTCTCTGCAGAGACGCAGTCGGTTTATTCAACAGCCCCAAATGACTGGGCCACATGACGCTCGTTGGGGAAGTCTTACCCCTCTACAGAGATGCAGTCGGTGTATTCAACAGCCCCAAATGACTGGGCCACATGACGCCCGTTGGAGAAGTCTTATACCCCAACAGATATGCAGTCGGTGTATTCAACGGCCCCAGCCGTCTGGGCCACATGACACTCGTTGGGGGAGTCTTACTCCTCTGCAGAGATGCATTCGTTGTATTCTGTAGCCTCAGCCGACTGGGCAATTGGCGTTTAAAATACGTAATCAAAGTAGAATATAAAATGTTATGATGCAAATGTATCTCCTTGTAACAGTCCGGTGACAATGTCGAAGTCGGTGTTGTCGTCGAGTGAAAAATTGCTGTCATGTTTTAGTAAAACATCATTATAACGTTGACAGTTTATTTGATGGTTTAGTTTGGTTTGGTTTGGTTTCCTTGTTTAATGGCATATCAACCTTTGTAAGTTATTTAATGTCGATACCATTCTCCTAGAAGAACAGTAGTGGTACTATTTAACCCATAGCTGGGAGAATAACTGGTTCATACCTTTCCCAAGGGTATTTGCCCGAAAGTGAACGTAATAGCGCGACTGGAGTACGAACTCGTTTACTACGATTCCGCAATCCATCGCTTTAACCATTACACCACGAGGACACCCCCTTATTAAGAAGGGATGCTTTTCCTGTTATCTCGTTTTTCCCTCACTGCTATTGACTCCCAGGAAACTCAACAATTCAACTTTGTTTCTATATGGGTGGTGACAAAGTTTTCGTATTCAGTGTTTGTCTTTCAGATGTCTCCTGTAGGGTATCAATCTCGTTTCTTTCAGTCGCAATATATGGATTGCTTATATCTCTATTAGCAATTTGAGGATAACGCTAGAAGACAAGAAAATTTGATACACTACTCTCCACTTATGTAACACAGTGTATAAACAAAAAACAAGAAAGAAAAGAAAAAAGACTGCATCCTCGGAATCAATTCAAACTACAGAAGCATAAGTCTAACTTTCATAGCTGTTAACATTTATAAGCGTTGCTTCTTAATCGTATCAAACCTGAAGTCGAGAAAATTCGATGAAAAAGTCTGAACAACTGTGGGAGAAATCGATCCACAACATCTGTGATTCTGACGATCAGTTGAATTGAGTACGCGCAAAAATCTCGACGTAACACTACTGTTCATAGATTTCTCTAAGTCTTTTGATTCCATACACAGAAGAAAAATGTAGCAAATATTACAAGCATATGCTCTCCTCAAATAAACTGTGGGGGGTGTTGATTGGTCAATATATGCAAAACTGCAGATACAAGAATTACAGTTTCTCGAGTTCATTTTTGCACCAAAATTAACACTTTTTAGCATAGAAATCAGTTGAGTTCCCGTATATATATTGAGCTGAAAGAGGAGAAGAATATGGAATTAGTCAGGTGGTAAATGACACATTATAAATTTATTATCATGCCGTTACTTTCATACCAATTCACATTTTTTGTTTCGCAATTTGTTTTCTGTATACTCTTAGGTGCATCATTTTTCCTCCGATACGATCTGCAGCTATTGTTATCTGCTCAGTAAGATATGCTTTTTTCCCAATATCCCATTCCAATACAAGAGAATTGCTTGTTTCATCTTTTATTAGCTCTTACACACACACACACACACACACACACACACACACACACACATATATATATATATATATATATATATATATATATATATATATATATATATATCCGACCCGTCTACATGAGCTGAATGAAAGACAAGATTGAGTTTAACAGGTTTTAATTTAGATTTTTTCCTTCTCCAAGACCATTTGCCATATCAAGGTTAAAAAGCTTAGTTTACCCTAAGTTTTACTCATAAGTAAGTAAAGTTGGTGACTTTAGTCAAGGGTGACTCGAGGGCTCCCTTTTCTATAGCTACTACGCCGTGGTGTAGGGGAGGCCGCTACTCCATTCCCTGGATTACTCCACTCTAGCCTTGATCCTTAACTTATAATGCTGAGTGCTTAGCAAGGAAGCATCAAGTACCACTTCTTGAGTCTTCGGTATGATTCGACCAGGGATCGAACCCCGGTCTCCCGGACCATTGGCGAACACTCTACTCATTAGGCCAAGTGGGAGATAAGAATATTGAATTCATACATTTCCCAAGGTTATTAGTGCTTTGGGAATTGCTCAAAAAAAGCTTCATCCAAGATTTGAACTCGTGTTCTCCATTGGCCCAAACTAAATTGTTTGAAATAGAACTGTTTTGACATTTAACTGTGTGTAAACAAAATATCTATTCTTATACTAAAGTGAATTGGTTGAAATAGAACTGTTTATATGTTTTAAAATGGATTTGGCATTAATAACCTACAGTGGTTCATGTGCCATAAAACCATACCAAACCTAAAGTAGTCATAGATAAACTCTATGTGGCAAGGGGAAAAGAGAACGAAGACATTGAGGATTGAATCAAAGAAATCTGTAAGAAAATTATTTATCTTTGATATGAATACTTGTTTCTATATTATAGTAAATCATTTCTCTTAAGAATAGTTACTTGAAACTACGATTATTTACTAAGGATTATGATTAGTTACTTAAACTATATAACTTTGTTTGTTAAAATTACATAAGTAAAACTTATTTGTATTAATATTAGTTACTTGAAGCAATAATTATTTTTCTAAGGATTATTATAGGTCACTTGAAACCATATAAATGTGAGCAAAATATTAAGATCAAGTGGAAATTATTATTTAAAAACATAGTTATTACTATTAGATTGGAGGTGCCCGTGGTGTAATGGTTATCGTCATAGGAAATGGACACGGAGACTCGAGTTCAAAACCTGGACGAGACTGATTGCATTTCACATAGCACTGATACCCTTGGGAAAGGTATGAATCCAATTATTCTCCCTCCAGCTATGGGTAAATAGTAGAGCAGACTGAGTTCTTCAGCTTTGGTGAGGCAACTAGCCAAGGAGAAGGAAAACTGTGAATTCAAACCCGTTAAACTCCGCTTAAAAATTGACCCTGTGTCATATCCTGCGGAGGGTTTGGTAAATATGAATTAGATTGGAATACTTGAAACGACTGAACTGTGTGCAGATTATTTGTATTAGATAGGAATACTTGAAACAATACAACTCTGAGCAAGTTATTTATATTTGATAAGAATACTTGATAACTTAACAGTACAAAAACTAAAAAAACAACATAAAAATATAAATATACAATGAATGCAATTCTCTAACCTCTAGGAATGAAATAACTGCCGAATCAATCAATTTTTATTGAATTGTTAGAAATCGACTTAAATTCATGAAATGCTTTACTTTTTCGCTGGTGAAGGGGTATTTTCATTGGTGAGGATTACATACAAGGATCCTATAGCAGGTTGTCCAGTCGACTATCGACTGCTTCTCTACAGAGGGGTAAGACCCCACCCTCACTCCATCGAGTGTTCTGGATATGACACGAAAAATCTGATAATGAGGCTCCAGTAATGCTGGACCGTTAGGGAATGCAGAGTACCCTTTCATTGCTCCTAGGTCCACTCTGACCCGGAGTGGCAGCATCTGATTGGGCCCTATCTATGGGTCAAATAGAACTAAACTGCTATAATAAACTTTTTCAAATAGAACTATTTTTGACAATGAAACTGCGTACTTATGCTAAACTGAATTGTTTGAAATAGAACATGTATAAAAATGCATTTGTCATTAATAAACCAACAATGGTTTATGTTCTATCATAAACCAAACTGAACCTGTAGAAGTCCCATTCTCATTATGAAAACCAACTCAATACAAAGTTTTGATTCTCGTGAATGTTTTTTTTTAATTTTTCTATCAAACGTTACGATTCTAGACTGATTACAGTCGCCAGTAACCAAGAAATTAACAATACACATTAAAACAAGAAAATCTAGAAAACAAAAAATGAGAAGAAAAACAACTGTATGGATAGATAGTTCAAATTGCCTTTGAGATGATCTAGAAATGGCTAAGAACGGGGAACCTCAAGAAAGTAACTGAATCTCTGATAATTGTTAAAACTGGCGTGAAAACTTACTCAGAATGATTGTAATAATCTTAAATGAAGGTAAAAGCACAGATTCTACACTCTCATCCCAGACAGAAGTTTTAGGGAGGGGTACTTTAATTTAAAGCAGAGACACAGACACTACATTCTCATCATCGAGGGAAAGTTCTTGGGCTCAGAGTGTTGTATATGTTCACTCTGTTTAGGATCAGTTTAGTATCTATACACTCTACTTTGGATCAGAGTGTAGTATCTATGCACTCACCTTAGGATCAGAGAGTAGTATCTGTACTCTAGGAAATCCAAAAATTATTCTAGAAAACATTTTAATTCTTTTTAATGGCATTTCAACTTTCAAGTGCTATATAATACCAAGGGGAGTTCATGCCTTTCTCTTGAGTATTAGTCAGAAACTGAAGGTGATAGTACGACTGAAGTTCGAACTCGCAAACTACAATCCTGTTGTCCAGCACGTTAGCCACAACGCTTTATTTAAGTTGTTGAGGGGGTGTCCTCGTGGTGTAAGGGTTAAAGCGATGGACTGCGAAATCGTAGTGAGTTCGAACTCCAGTCACGCTATTACATTTACTTTCAAACAAACACCCTTGGTTATGAACCCCTTTATTCTCCCGGCAATGGGCTAAATACCGTCACTGCTGTTATTCTAGAAGGATGGCTTTGGTATTAAATAGCCCACACAGGTTGATATGTTCCCAAAAATCTCCGTGCGCTTCCGGTGCGTGACGTCACCCGCACTTTGTCACCCGTTGCATCATCTCAGGCTATTGTGACATCTCTGAGTGTTACGTCCGCTCTCTGCGCGCGCACGCGTCAACACCTACATCAAGTTTGCACCTAACTAACCCATGTGCTGAGCCGAAAGGTTCTCAGCCTAACTAAACCCAAAGGCATGAACCGAAATTACGTAACATGCTATTAAAGAAACCAAACCAAAAACTCTTTAGAAACAATTGTACAAAAATTGTGAATATAAATATACAATGAACACTATTCCCTTATCACAAGGAATAAAATGAATCTCGGCAGGTTGACATGCCCTTAAAGATCGATGATTCTTTCTTTTTTATTTATTCTTAAACAGCGATCTTTTTAGTATACAGAGTAAATCCCAAAGTTTTTAGTCTTGCGAAGAACAAAAAGTTTGATATCGTAACAATATACAACTTTTCTTTTAATTGGATAATGGGACAGATTTAAATGAAGATAACTAAACCCTGGGGAGATGTTTTGAATGTGTTTTCTATTTATTTATTTATTCCTTTTCGAGGAGCGGTGAAATTGTGAACTCAGATACAGAGTATCTTAGGGACCAAAAGGCTAAATGTTCAAAGAGTTAACGACTCTTTTTATTCTTAGTTTTTTTCTGATCTTTTTTTTTTCTTTCATAAAGTATTAATTTGATTTGCTTTTTCTAGTTTCGCTCATTTACTCATGCCTTTTTTTCGTTCCTGTTTTTTACGTTTATATATATATATATATATATATATATATATATATATATATATATATATATGTGTGTGTGTGTGTGTGTGTGTGTGTCTGCATATATATATATATATGTATGTATGTATGTATGTATGTGTGCATATATATGTATGTATGCATGTATGTATGTGTGTGTGTGTGCATATATATGTATGTATGCATGTATGTATGTGTGTGTGTGTGTGTGCATATGTATGTATGTATGTATGTGTGTGCATATATATATAAGTATGCATCCATGTATGTATGTATGTATGCATGTGTGCGTCTGTGCATATATATATATATATATATATATAAGTATGTATCTATGTATCTATGTATGTGTGTGTGCGTGTATGCATATATATATATATATATATATATAACTTTTTACCGAAATTTCCTTCAAGCATTTTTTTTTTGTTTTGTTTTGTGTTTCTTTTTTCAAATTTCTCTTACCCCAACTTTTCTTTTCTTCTTTCCTTTCTTCATTTATGTAATTTGAAGTTCCTTTCCTCTTCCCTTCTCTCCATACTTTCTTCTTTCCTTTCAGAATCTTGACACGAATGTATCTTCATCTTCCCAAACCCGCTCTTCTCCACAGGTGTGTGTGCACAAACCGTTGCCTTACAGAGTTTAACGCCAGTATAAAATGACACACAATGAACGTATTTACACCGGGCTAAACGGCACATTCTGTACTCACCACAGGTAATAATAAGGTAACCCGAGATGCACGTCCGATACGTTAATTGTTGCATCATCGGTCATCCATTTTTCCGGCGGACTTAAAAATCGGTCCGTGTCAATAGTACTGTAAATTAATTATGCGCTTATTTAACTTTGCGCTGTTGATGCTAACGGAGGAGACCGAAAGTCTTGGAGTAATTCCAGAAGTTCTTAGAATTTGTATTTGGCAATAACATAAAAAAATGAAAAACTTAGTAAATAGATAAGTACCACTGATATTGGCATAATTAATGACACCAGACAAGGAAATTTCATTATACAATTCGGGGCTGACTTTGTGGGGAGGAATACTAACAATATGATAGATAGTGACCTCGTGTATAAAATATGGAACCGCCTGTGTTTACCCACGTTGTCTTTTTCAAAAAAATCTAGTTATAGGAATTCAGTAAATGATGTAGTGGTCGAATAAGTGACCTAAAACCTATTCCCTGTCGATGGGGCTTAGAATATTCTAACTATATCCTCTGCTAAGAGGTACGACCACCCATAAAACCGATGCCCTTGGTATGAAACTATTCTATATCAGGTAGTGAGGTTCTATTTCTGGAGATCTGGGCAGTGTAGAGTACCCCTTCTAAGCCATTACTCCCAGATCCACTCTGATCCGGATTGGTAGAACCTGTTAGGATCCCCTCCGTGGGCCAAACAGATCTGGTTGAGAATTAATATAAGATAGAAATACTTGATATTACTTTAAATCATTTGTATTAATTATTAGTAACTTGAAACCATATAATTGCTCGCAAATTATTACTATTAGAAAGGAATATTTTAAACCACATAACTGTGTGCAAATTATTTGCATTAAGGATAGTTACTTGAGGTTCTAATTGTTTACACATTATAACAATCATTAGTTAATTGAAATTATAATGAGCTAGGCCATCTACCATATATGGCAGTAGCTCTAATACCAAGGGTTCCAGTCCCGATCATTTTTGTGACAAATTGATTTCGGACTGGACCTCTCCAGGTGCTAGGTAGCACTTTGGCCGGCCGTGTTATCGGGACGCGGTTCGGGCAGAGTGTGTCTCGGTGCCTGGGGATTTCCTACGGCCTCAGGGGGCCTTCCCCCAGGCTATTACTCCCTTCGTGGAGGTTGGGTTAATTGCCCGGCGCCTGAGGCGCCCCTAATAAGGGGAATGCCGACGGGGCCGTAGGTATTTTTGGGAAATGCTGGGCGCGTGTTGGCTACGGCCCTGCGCTCGGACCCACCGAAAAAAAGGCCTGGTGCCACACTTGCCTGTTAGGTGGGGCGCGCAACAAATACCCCAGTCCAGATCAGTCTGGCACGGATCTGACCGAGTGTGTGTCGGCACCTGGAGATTTCCTTCGGCCTCAGGGGGCCTTCCCCTCAGGCTTTTACTCCCTTCGGGGAAGTTGGGTTTATCGCCCGAGCCCCCCGACAGGGCCGTAGGCATTTTTGGGAAATGCTGGGCACGGCCCTGCGCCCGGACCCACCTAAAATGGCCTTGGGCCACACTCGCCCGTTCGGTGGGGCGTGGAACAAATACTCCAGTCCAGATCAGTCTGATACCAGTCTACGATCAGTCTACGAGTCTGAAAAGCCGTTTCCTATTGTTGAAGTATATTCTTACTCTATCACTAATCCTATGTTCTTATTACGAACAGCCTCTCTCTTGTAAATACTTGTTCCTGTAAATATAACTCTTTTTCCTCGTATCTCGTGGTTTGTCTTTTTATTACTACTACCTGCGTTCATTAACCAGAACTCAACAATTTCTTAGAAATTAATGGTGTTAGATAGGAATACTTAAAACCAAATAACTTCGTCGAAACAAATAAATATCGACAAATAAAAAGGTGCTATTTAAAAAAGGGAACATTGAAAAAATAGTTTTGATTATAATTAAACATTTACAAGTTTTGGCATTAAATAATCCAAAGGAAATTAATGTGCCGTTAAACAAATAAACTAATCCAAATGTTTATTACTATAGGCGCAATATGTTTATTGCTGTTGTTGCGTCACCTTCACCGGAGAAGCAAAGCATCAGTGATAATCGTCTTTTAGAAGGGATAGAAGTCATGGAAGCCTTGTTAAAAGTTAATCTAAGTTTTACTTTTCTGACGAGTTTCGGTAGGGACACGTGACTCAGCGAGAAAGTGTTTATCTTTTAAGTTATATTTCCTTGATCCGTCTCCACAAAGCTAACCCTCGAAATGGATATCTTGGAATGGGATCTTGAGCTTGTGCAGTATTCGAACTTGTTTGTACGCTGCTTTGTCGGCCGACATTTTTTAGGAAGATCCTCATGTCTCGTCTCACGTAGTTTTATGTCATCTTTAGCAACGTCTCAAATCTCGTCCTCCCACGCTCCCTTCTCACGGTCAAACCGACATTCAGATCACACCTTCATACCCTAATAACATCTGTGCATCAACATCACACCTGCATATCTGAGTTCATGTACATGATCCAAAGCATCCGATTGTGTTTCACGTTTAACGCTAATTATACAACATATTACTGTGAAAGAAAAACATTGGGCATACGTTGTCAATGCTACTACACTACTACTACACAATTTTGGAACTGAAGAGATGATATCCCAACTTCTCGTGACTCCGGGCGATCAATTTCCTCAGCCATATCACGACGTTTTGGGCCGTCAATTATCTTTAATCAAAACACTCAATGTTATCAACAATCGGAGACATTATGAATCTCGATTAGATTAAGCCACGATGATCTTGCTCTGTATAAATCCTACTGAATAATACTAATTTTTCACAGTTACGTTTTCAAAGTTGGTTGTTTTGTTAGGTTTTATGGTTGTCTCATAGCAAATACTGTTTATCCAAACATTCGATATGGACGTAAATAATGAAATAAATCGATTGTATGAAGAAAAGTTGAAAAAACAAAACAACATATAATCCAAAATTTGACTAATTTATTATGAACGTCGACGTTGAATAATAATAATGCACTCTTATACATATCTAAAACTAACCATAACTTCAATTTCAATGCAGCTACAATATTGGCTCATATCCATAATAAAAGATTAAGATAAATTTTTGAAGCCAGTGCTATTTCACTTTTATCCTACGTTAATACGAGTCCCAGATTTTTCAATATATCCCCTTTTTGGGGTAAATTAGTTCGAAATAGCTTCAACATATCTAATTTAAATTATTTTTTCTCCTCACATATTTATACTTCCTTGAGCCCCATATATTAAATTTAAATTTTAACAATACGTCCATATTCATTTTCTTTTCCTTTTCTCCATTTAAAAAAAATAACATATTCTTACGATAATTATTCTTATAATCATCCGTTATATCTCTGAGGAACCTAATAAATTCCAAGCATCAGTCCACGTGACAACAGCGAATTAATATTTTCAAAGATAGCAACGCTGAATATGTTGTTATAAATCTTTCTTTTTATACACACTTTCTTTTCTCCTGTTTTTTTCATCAAATATCCATCGCTATTTTAACAACATTTTTCCCGAAATTAAAGTCTTGAAGAAGGTTATTATAACCGAAACATTGAACGTTGACTTTCATGATAGATTCATCAAATTTTGGATTATTTGTTTTTTCAACTTTTCTTCAACATTAAATAGAGGATTCGTATACAAAAAGCTTGTTGGTTACATTTTTATACGAGCAAAAACTCATTTGTTTGCACACAGTTAAATTGTTTCAAGTATTACTATTTGATAATAGCAATTCAATTTAACATCAGCCATTTGTTTACAGGCTGTTTAGTGTTTAAACAGTTTTATTTGACATCAGTTATTTGTTTGCACACAGATAAATGGATATACATATATGGCTTGTAAGTGAATAGTTTGTAGGTAATTTCAATTTTAAGAAAAGTTAGAGTAATTTATTTGTACACAATTAAGCACTGCTAAGCAGCGGTCGTGTCAATACTGCTATATGGATGCACTACATGAACGCTAACTAAACGGATGGAGAAAAAATTTGACGACAATGCTGCGAGCAATTTTGAACAAGTCCTGGAGGCAACACCCCACAAAGCAGCAGCTGTACGGCCACCTACCTCTCATCACGAAAACTATCAAAGTTAGACGAAACAGACATGCAAGACACTGCTGGAGAAGCAAGGACGAGCTCATAAGTGATATACTTCAATGGACCCCTTCACATGGCCGAGCAAAAGCAAGGCGACCAGCTCGAACCTACATACAGTAGCTCTGTGAGCATACCGGATGTAGCCCTGAGGACCTGCCAGAAGCGATAAACGATAGGAAGGAGTGGCGAGAGAGGATCAGGGATATCTGTGCTGGTTGCATAACATGATGATGATGATTGTTTGCACTCAGATAATTGGTTTCAAGTATTGTTATCTAATACTACTAATTCTATTTAACAGTATTCATTCATTTGCAGGCAGTCAAAGGGTTCCAACTATTGCTATTTAATACAAATAATTTAATTTTTGAACACAGTTAAATGGTTCCAAGTAGTGCTATTAATCACGAATAATTCAATTCAGTATTACTCATTTGTTTCCACACAGTTAAATAGTCCGAAGTATTGGTATGTAACACTAGCAATGCAATTAAACATCAGTCATTTGTTTGCACACAGATAAATGATCAAACAGTTCAACTTCTAACAATTCAATTCAGCATAAGTCAACAAAGTTAAATGGTTCCAAGTATTGCTATGTATCAGTATCAATTCAATTAAACACCAGTCATTTGTTTACATTCAGTTAAATGATCAAACTTTTATTTGAATTATAGATGGGACTTTAATAAGTGCTCCACATCCTGGTCAATGAGGACCTGGGAGTAATGGCAATAAATGTGTTCACTCCACATTCCACAAAGCTTAACATCAGATTCATATTAGTGTCATATCCAGGACACTCGGTGGGTGGAGGGATCTAACCCTTCTGCGGTTGATGTAGTCTACAGCCCCAGGGCTGTAGGGTTTCAAACATCCCTTTCTAAGACCAGCAATTTGCAAGCAATTATATAATTTCAAGTAATGAATCTCAGTAAACAATTATGGCTTCAAGTAACTTTTTTTAATACAATAATTTGTTCTCAGTAAGATGATATCGAGAATTCCAATCTGATACGCATAAGTTTTAAACTAACTGTTGGATCAATCGAGAAAACTCAAACTACTACCTCTCAAAGTCAGAGTGGATCCGGGAGTAATGGAAATTAAGATATAATATGTGTTCCCCAGATTTTCAGAAGTGCTGCCTCAAAATCCGATGCAGTTTAGTGTAATGTCCAGTACACACCCTTCTGGAGAATAGGGGATCTTAACCTTCTATAAGGGTTACCATTAGCGAATTCTAAAACCCTCGAACAAGGCTTCCAAATTTTGGTTTTCATATCAGATTTTTTTCTATACAGAAGGCTACAACATAATAATTTTAGTAAATAAATTGGAAAAGTTAATCTATTTTGCAGTTTTATATCGTCCAATTTAGGGCCTCATTTCAACCTCTGCGTGATTTTTTTTTTCTTTAAGAAAAAATTAAACAAAAATTCCCTTGGGAACGAGCTATTAAATGCATGAAACGTATATCCAATCGAATATGATTTTACGGATATTTTGGTATGATGATTTACAATAAAGAAATATTTCCGCTTATTTCAACTGACCATGTGCCAGTCTAAGCTTAGTAAGTGCATCAAGCATTTAATTGTTTTTCCGATTGATGTTTCATTTTTTAATGACTAAAATTATTTTTTTTAAACAGGAAAATTCCTCGTTTATTTTAGGAAAATATTTTTTATATCAAAATTCTTTTTAGAATTATATCTATATTCTTATATTAGAATTCTATCAATGTTTTCATATAAAAATTCACCTTGTATTTTTATATCAAAATTACATTTATATTTTTACAAAAAGGAAAATGTTTTCCTATCAAAATTTTATTCATATTTTTAGATCAGATTTATATTTATATTTTTATAATAAAATTACATTAATATTTTTGTATAAAAATTATATTCGTTTTTCAGTCAGAATTATATCATACTTCATATCATTTATTTATGTTTTGTATCATAGTTATATTCATATATTCATATCGAAGTCTTCTTTATATCTTCTATCAAAATTATAATTATATTTTTTATATAAAAATTAGTTATGTTTTTATAACAAAATTTTATCGATATTTATATATTAGAGTTAAAGTTATATTTCAAATGAAATTTCTATTTGTGTTTTCATATCAAGATTCTATTTTATTCCTATTTATCATTGTTACATAGCCAGATATGAGTATTTGAAATAGTCATATTCATACAGATACGAAAAACGTTCACAAATGTTCATACGCATATAGAAATCCGAAAAACACAAAATTGGTTTAGTTACGAAACTTTTATTTACCTTTTCGAGTTTAAGGTTTTTCGACATGAAGAGAGAGAGAGACACAATTTCTTCAACAAACGCGTGGGACATTTCGTAGACCCCAAATGGTCTCGCCGAGACGAGACCAAAAATCGACTACCTTCCTCTAGACTCGAATCTCAACTCTCTCATTCTGAGTTTAAATCTCAACTAACTGCCTTTTCTCAAATCCTCAAATCCTCAGCTCGTCGCTTCCGGGCATAATGTCATTCACGTCCCCGGCTCATTTCCTATCTGTGGTTTTTATTGTGACATCTCTGATTGTCCCATCCGCCCGCGTGCGCGTGAACACCTGCACTCAATGTGTGCACCTAACTAACCTATGCACTAAGCGAAAGGTTCTCAGCCTAACTAAACCGAAAGGCAAGATATATAATACGAAAAATGATAATATATAAAAAGAAAAATCCCTCTACAATTATATTACATCATAATGTCCAAAAGAAAGAGTTTCATACAAAATAATAATTCTTATAATAATATTTCTTAAGAATAATGCGACACATCTCTTTAAATGAAATGCGTCTATAAAAGAAATTATGTATCATTAGTTTATGAGATTAGAACTTTATTCGACTCGTTTATTTTTCTGAACATTTTGAAATCTTAAAATGAAATAGCGTTAAATTGGTACATTTTTAGAAACTTTATTTAAAAATCGATTCTTTTTATTTGAAAAAAACTGATAAATTAAACTTCAAGTTATAACCTTATCTGTTTATAAGTATATCAAGAAGATCAAATATATCTGTAGCATGACACAGTTTCTACCTGGATTTTAATAAAAAGATTCACTGTAATTATGTTATATTAATGTTATCGATAAGAGACTTTTTTGTTTGGTTAGCTTTCTTTGTTTGATGGCATATGAAACTTCGTGGGTTAGAAGAATAGTCGTGATACTTTTTAACTCCGAGCAGGTGGGAGAGAAGGGGTTTCATGCCTTTCAAAAGGACATTAGTCTCAAAGTGAACGTAATAGTGCAGTCGGAGTTCGAACCGTCTTACAACGGTGTCGAAGTCTAGCACATTAGCCGCAACGCCACGGATGTTTTCCCCCGAAATTGTTAGGTTGAGTACCATATTTGGCAACTTAAAAGGCGTATAAGCTTATAATTCGCACTTCAATTTGGGCAGTTGGTTGGTTGGTTGGTTGGTTGGTTTTTATAGCTTATCAACCTTTATAAGTTATTTAACGCCAAATCAATTTTTATGCAAATAGTTCTATTTCAAACAATTCAGTTTAGCATTGGTACACAGTTTCATTGTCAAAGACTTTTCTATTTCAAGCTATTCAGTTTATTCAAACGGTTCTAATTCAGCCAGTTCAGTTTAGTATACGTATAGATTTTGTTTACACACAGTTAGATGTCAAAACAGTTCTATATTAAACAATTCAGTTTAGTGTAAGTACAGTTTCAATGTCAAAAACAGTTCCATTTCAAACAATTCAGTTTAGTATAAGCACGCAGTTCAAATGTAAGTACACAGTTTAATTGTCAAATACATTTCTACTTCAAGCTATTCAGTTTAGTCAAACAGTTCTAATTCAAACAATTCAGTTTAGCATAAGTATGCAGTTTGTTCTATCTAACCCACAGATAGGGCCATACCAGGTGCTACCATTTCGGGCTAGAATGGACCTGGGAGCAATGGCAATGCTCTGCATTCCCCAAAGCTCAAGCATCACTGGAACCTGATCATCAGATTGTTTAGTGTCATATTCTGGACACTCATTGGAGAGGGGGTCTTACCCCTCAGCAGAGTTGCAGTCGGTGCATTCTACAGCCCCAGCCGACTGGGCAATCAATTTGGACAGGCATTTAAAATTGATAAATCAATAAACAGGCATTTACATTATGCATGTCAGGTGAAAGATCTTCGTTTTACGTTTGTAGCCTTTACCAACAATCAGGTCATTTTTAAAGTTTTATTTCTATTCAAATTCTTATTAGATCCCCAGCATTTTACATTTAAATATCTAAATAGGTTTATTTAGGTATGCATGGTTAAGTAAAATCATTAAATTGTCATCCTGTCGGGTTGTATTTAATATAAAATAGCCGAAAGTACTAATGTTATACTATGTTCCCTTAGAAAAGAGTTGCCTTTGTTGGTATAGAAATGATCGTCATCTTGGCTGGCGGTTTAATTCAAGGGCTATTACAGCACTAAAATTCCACAAGCTCGTAACCCAAAGCTGACCCTTGACCTTAAAAGTCGCAAGAAGATATTCTCTGAAATTATTTGGAGAAAAAAATGAATTGAAATACAGTACATGAACAAGGAACGAGATATGGTTTCAAATAGTAAAAAAATAAATATCAAAATTTCACTCTACTTTTAATTGTCATTTTAAATTATGTAAAATTTATAAAAAAATCAGAATAATTTTTATGCTCAGTTTAAACTACTAATTAATTTGTACTATGACTTATATCCGTGCTACCAGCGCGATATGATGATGATGATGATGACTTATACACATTAATTCCCCAAATCAACGCAAATACTAAATGAATACAGTGACCAAATACAGGATCGCTCGTAGGAGGTTCCCATGCTGTAATTGTAAACGTCGAAGGAAATGGACACAGTGACGTGAGTTCAAATCCTGGACGAGTTAGATTACATTTCCCATTGCACTCATCCTATTTACCAACCCCTCCGCTTAGGCAGGATATGACACAAGGTCAATTTTAAGCGGAGTTTAACAGGTTTGAATTCAGAGTTTTCCTTCTCCTAGACTAGTTGCCTCACCAAGGCTAAAGAATCCAGTCTGTCTTACTATTTGCCCATAGCTGGAGGGAGAATAATTGGATTCATACCTTTCCCAAGGGTATTAGTGCTATGTGAAATGCAATCAGTCTCGTCCAGGATTTGAACTCGTGTCGCCGTGTCCATTTCCTACGACGATAACCATTACACTACGGGCACTAATACCCTTCGAAAAGTACGAATCCTCTTATTCTCCCTCCAGCTATGGGTAAATAGTAGGGCAGACTAGGTTCTTCAGCCTTGGTTAGGCAACCATTCCAGGATAAGGAAAACTCTAAACTTATACCTGCTAAACTCCGCTTATAAATTGGCCTTGTGCCACATCGTACCCATATGAAGGGGTTGGTAAATACATACCTACAATAGCATTTATATACATATTTCTTTAAGGAAATATATATGAATGGTAGTGTGATCATTTTAATAGAATTAAATGTGTATTTTTCAAAACATAACAAAATTGTTATTTCGAGGAGAACATGATAGAACAAAAGCGTAAATTATTAGTTTTTTTTTATTAAATAAAAAATATGAATCAGAATACGATAAAAGAAAAATGATCTTAAATTTTTTAAAGAGAGTGAGATCTTCTCTTCAAAAGTAGCCAACTCTCATAAAAAAACGACCCAGTCGGTTGAGGCTGCAAAATACACTAACTGCATCTTTGAAGAGAGGGAAGACTATCCCAAGGAGTGTTCTGGATACGAAACAATCTGAAAGTGAGGCTCCAGTAATGCTGGAGCTTTGGGGAATGCGGAGGACCTCTTCATTGCCATCACTCCCAGGTCAACTCTGGTTTGGAGTGGTAGCACTTAATTGGGTCCTATCTATGGGTCAAATAGAACTAAACTGTGTACTTGTGCTAAACTGAGATGTTTGAAATAGAACTGTTTTGACATTTAAACTGTGTAGCTATGACAAAATGAATTGATTGAAATAGAACTGTTTTGACACTTAATCTTTGTACTTATGCTAAACTGAATTGTTCGAAAAAGAACTTTTTTTTACATTTGACGGTGTAAACAAAAACTATAGATATGTAAATTGTTTGAAATAGAATTGTTTATATGTATAAAAATGGATTTGATACATAAAAAACTTACAATGGTTTATATGTCATAAAACCAAACCAAACAAAACAAAACAATACCAATCTTAAAAATAAGAAATACAATAAGAAGCAAAAAAAACAACAACAAAATAATATCCCCACCTCCAAATAGAACAAAATTTGGTCCAGAGTATAAGTAAAAAGTAAAGTTGGTGACCTTAGTCGAGGGTGACCCGAAGGCTCCCTTTTCGATAGCTACTACACCGAAGTGTAGGGGAGGGCGCAACTCTCTTCTCTGGATTGCCCCACTTTACCCTTGATCCTTACTTTATAATACTGTGAGTTAAGCAAGGTAACATCAAGTAGCATTTTTTGAGTCTTTCGTATGACTCGACCTGGAATTGAATCCAGGTCTCCCGGGCGATTGGCGAACACTCCAACCATTATACCAACGAGCAAAATTATAGTGTTAACATATACAAGAAAACTACTAAATTATTTTACTTCATTTGGGTAAAGAATAAATGAATTGCGATCAAGAAAAAAGATGCCCCTTCCAACAAATGACAGCATACCAAATTATCCAATTATTCCACTGAAAATTAGATTAATATTTTTTACACTTTTCTTTTAAGTACAACACCAAAATATTGTTTATATAAATGATTCTTGAAAGTTCATTGAATTTCTTTAACAAACAAAAACTGTACTGCAGAGAATCACTGCAACTGAAGATGTTGATTAATACGTGGTCTTGTCTTCTGGTTCGTATTTGATGGTAGATTTGTATCTGAAAGTCCTCGAGAATTCTATCTCATTTTCGAGGACAGATTACGGTTTGTTCATATACCATTTGTCAGAATGATCAGATTTTAATCTCTTGCACAATTCATAATCAATCATCCATCCTACCCACTCATACTTAGTCTTTTTGGCGCTAATTTACGGCATTCACTTATTATGTGATTGTTTCCTCTCAATCAACACATAACCTATACTAGCAGTTGTTTTACGCATTATCAATTTTTCGCTTAGACATAACAAGTACTTATAAAATCATTTTGAGCTGTTATTAAAAGAGAATACGTTTCTCTCTTGAGGTTTCCTCAACGTGGTCCTGTCCAGGTCTACTCGTGCGCAATTTTCTTAATTTTTCGCTTGAAGTAGCTGTACAGTTGTTTTTCTTCTTACTTTTGTTTTCTTGATGTTTTGATTGTGGTTTTTCTGTTTGTCTCCAAGTTATTTCGGTTGATAGTGCTGCTACTGGTTGATGTAATAAACCTTTCTTTGTTCGTTTGTTTATATTCCTCGAGTTTCTGAAGTTTTACATCTACGCAAATCTCAAAGTTGGCGAGTCCTTTTCCTCTTTTTTCTTTTTTTTTCTTGGACACATGTTATCTCACGGGTTTAAAGCTTCGTGCATCCTCCTCAATTTCCTTGTCTTTGGTTCATTTGAATGAGTTCCTCCTTTGTTCATTGTAAAAAAATAGTCCAGGGTTCCTTACACAGAGGACTGCTCAGGTATGTATTCCTTTGATAAGAATTCTTCTGTAGAATTCGGTTTCATGAAGTTTTCTGGTTTTTCTCACGTACTTCTTTTTTACTTTTTCTTTCATCTCTTTTTCTTTAATGGTGCCCGCTTCTAATATTTCCTAGTATTATAACTTTCTTTTCGGGCCATTGGCCTAATGAATTGAGCGTTTGCCAATGGTCCGGGAGACCAGGTTTCAATCCCGAGTCGAGTCATACCAAAGCCTCAAAAATGGTACTTGATACCACCTTGCTTAACACTTCGCATTATAAGGTACGTATCAAGGTTAAAATGGAGCAATCTAGGGAATAAAGTAGCGCTCTCCCTTACACCTCAGTGTAGAAAATATTGAAAAAGGAGCCTTCGGGTCAACCTCGACTAAGGTCGCCAACTCTACTTACTTTAAATCCAAACGTTCTCATGCTTTCTTGATTATTCAATTCTATTCTTTTCGTTGTTTCTTTTTTCTATTTCATTTTTTTCTTGCGAGTTTTTCACACCAGATCTAGCTGATATTTTTTCATAACAAATACTAATAATTTTTAAACAGATCTATTTGACTCATTAGTGGGACACTAACAGGTACTACGTCTGTGAGACAGAATTGACCAGGAAATAAGAGAAATGAAGGGGTAATCAACACTCTCCAGACCTCTAGAACTGGGGCGTTACAATAAGATAGAGTTTAGTGTTAACCAGGACACCCCTATTTTGGATTGATCTTACACCCCTGCAGAGGATACCGTCAGGGTATTCTAAGTTAAGCCAGCAGAGAATTGGTTCCTTCTATTCCATTCCGATATAGAATTCACGAAGATTTCCTCCTTGCACGCAGACTGAAAAATACACATAGCTTAAATTTATCACAAGACTTCAAGTATGGGGCACTTAGTCAGGATCGATCTGATTCATAGTTAGTTTGGTTTGGTTGGGTTTTATGGCATATCAACCCCTTAATACCAAATCCTTTTCATACATATATATTAAATATGATTAGAAAACACATTTTGTTGATATCATTTTTAAATGAGCCTGAGGTCATTTTTTGCACACAGCTAAATGGTTTCAAATATTTTTATCTGACACGAATAATTTCTATTTACGATTAATCATTTGTTTGTACATGATTAAAAAATGGTTCCAAGTATTGCTACTTATCAGTAATAATTCGATTTGGCATCAGTTATTTGTTTACAAACAGTTAAATGGTCAAAGAGTTAAATGGTCAAACAGTTCCATTACTAATATTTCAATATAACATAACTTATTTGTTTGCCCAGTCGGCTGGGGCTGTAGAATACCCTGATTATACCTCTGCAGAGGGGTAAGACCCCCACTAACGAGTGTCCTGGTTATGACACTAAACAATCTGATGGTGAGGTTCCAGCACTGCTGGAGCTTTGGGGAATGCGGGGTACCTCTTCATTGCCATCGCTCCCAGGTCCACTCTTGCCCGGAGTGGTAGCACCTGATAGGGCCCTATCTATGGGCTAAATAGAACTAACAGCATACTTATGCTAAAATTAATTGAGTAAACTGAATAGCTTGAAATAGAAACGTTTTTGACAATTAAATCGTACTTACACTTAAACTGCGTGCTTATGCTTAACTGAATTATTTGAAATAGAACTGTTTTTTGATATTAAAACTTTATTTACACTTAACTGAATTATTACATATAACTACTTAAATAGTTTGAAATGGAAATGTTTTTGACAATTAAACTGTGTACTTATGCTAAACTGAATTGTTTTAAATAGAACAGATTATTTACATAAAAATGGATTTGGCGTTAAATAACCTACAAAGGTTGATATGCCATAAAACCAAACAAACCAAACCAATAACTTATTTGTTTGCACACGGTTAAAATGTCAGGAGTTACAGAAAATCTTCCAAGCCCTCTAAGACTTTTCGATGTATGCCACCCAGTTTTAGAAGTACTAAGATCTGGATAGTTTCAGTTCTTCTTCTAAATTCTAGTTTATTCAGTCTCTTTTCTAGGATTTTGGGGGCTGCTCCTAGGGCTCCGAGTACGATTAGTACCACTGTCACCTTCATGTCCCATATGATGCAAAAAATTCTATGGTACTTTGAGTTATAGACTTAGACAAAGTCTCTTAATGTTAATTATCAATATCTTCAGTTAGATACACTCCTGTATACAAAAAAATCAATTCCCGAGTAAGATCCTGATAATTGTCCAGCTTTTCGCTTTCTTTTACTTACACTCTATCATCTGCTAACACAGCAAAATCCATTAAGTTAGAAATTACTCTATTTTTAATTAACACTAGGTCTGGTAATCTGGCATGGATTGAGTGATCCGTTTGTACCCCTAAATCCCAGAGAATTTTACCCATTTCATTTTCAAGGACAGATTTAGGTTTGTGCATATACTGTTCCTTTGTCAATTTCCAGTAAATCACCTGACCCACCCAGTTGCACATCTTCTTCTTCTTCTTCTTCTTCTTCTTCTTCTTATTATTATTATTATTATTATTATTATTATTATTATTATTATTTACTCCCTTTGAGTTTTTCACATCGGTGTTTATTATTATTATTATTATCATTATTATTATTATTTTACTCATTTGAGAGATTTTCATACCAGCGTTAGTTGACGGATTTCCACTGGCATCTGAGTGACAGCAAGTCTTCACAATTTTTCAGTACTCTTAGTATTCTGGCCGATCTCAAAAATGCTGTAGTTTGGATGGTATCCCCTTGTTCTCTTATTTCCTCCAGTCCCTGTACCAATCCTTTGGTGACTGTACCGAGTGCACCAATTACAATTGGTATCACTATCACTTTCATGTTCCTTATTTTTTTTAGTTCTCTAGCAAGGTCTAGGTGATTATCTCTGCCTTTCAGGTTGATCAAAAGAAAGCAAAAAGTCCACTATTCGACAGTCTCTTTTTTCTTTTTATTGTTGTTGTTATCGTTGACTGTTATTAGGTCTGGTCGTCCGGCCGAGATTCGATGATTCTTATTAAATATGAATAATTGAAAACATTTTATGCCAAATATTTGTATTAAGAATGGTCACTAGAAATTATAGTTATTTACAAATTATTATTGAAAAGATAAAACTGACTTCGGCATTAAATTATTATTGAAAAGATAAAAACTGACTTCGGGAGTAAACGACCCAACAAGGGTTGACATACAGGAAAGACTAACCCATCAAACCAAACAAGAATTTGAAGAATAGTCACTTGAAATTATAGATATTTACAAATTATTATTAGTTACTTGTAAACATAAAATTGCTTGAAAAGATAAAAACTGACTTCGGCATTAAAGGACCCAACAAGGGTTGACATACTAAAAAGACTAACCAATCAAAATAAACTAGAATTTTAGTCTTCAAACTTGCAATATAAAACCTGTACAAACAGCTGTATGCATTGGCAAGACGGACAGAGGAACACTGTAGAATGTATCAGAACCGCACAGGTCACATCGTTAAAAAGGAGCAAAAAGTAAAGAAAGAAATAGAATACAGTTCAGAATTGGTGTCTTGGTCTTCTTTCTCTAGCAATTAGCTTCGGACGCCTTCTCGGCGCCAAAGCTTAGTTACGCCCTTCGGGAATTGTGAGTCAGAATTTCTCAAGAAATAAAGAATCTGAAAGAAAGAGAAGGGTCTGTGTTTGTGGGTTGCTTGTTAGAGAGCAAAGATTGCTGTTGCTTCGCATCGTGGTTGCAATTACCCCAAGTGTTCTTTGAAGTTGGGTAAAATTATGCTTAGGAGTGTTCAGGTTCAGCACTGTCTAGGTTGGGTGGGAGTTGTTGTAGGTATATATATATATATATATATATATATATATATATATATATATATATATAAAGGGAGAAGTTGAAAAAAGATGAAGCAAAACGAAGAAGAAAAAGAAGAAAGATGCGGGAGGAAATCTATTGAAGGAGTAAAAAAAAAAGATCGTAGAGAAAAAAGAAAAGAAAAAAGGTGAGCAAAAGAAAAAAGGAATCATTAAAGAAGAAAAAAGTGAAGAAAAAGTAAAAAAAGTAAAAAAAAGTGAAGAAAAAGTAAAAAAGTGAAGAAAAAGTAAAAAAGTGAAGAAAAAGTAAAAAAAAGTAAAAAAGTGAAAAAGTGAAGAAAAAGTAAAAAAGTGAAGAAAAGTAAAAAAGTGAAGAAAAAGTAAAAAAGTGAAGAAAAAGTAAAAAAAGTAAAAAAGTGAAGAAAAAGTAAAAAAAGTAAAAAAAGTGAAGAAAAAGTAAAAAAAGTAAAAAAAGTGAAGAAAAAGTAAAAAAGTGAAGAAAAAGTAAAAAAGTGAAGAAAAAGTAAAAAAAAGTAAAAAAAGTGAAAAAGTGAAGAAAAAGTAAAAAAGTGAAGAAAAGTAAAAAAGTAAAAAAAGTAAAAAAGTGAAGAAAAAGTAAAAAAGTGAAGAAAAAGTAAAAAAAGTAAAAAAAGTGAAGAAAAAGTAAAAAAAGTAAAAAAAGTGAAGAAAAAGTAAAAAAAAAAAACAAACCCTGAAGTCTATGGTTGAAAGTAAATCGAAAGAATGTAAAAATTATGAAGGTAAAAAAAGAAGCACCTGAAGAAATAAAAAAAAAATGTCCTTAAAGTTATTAGAAATGAAAATAAAAAAAATACTTTTATCAATGTAGTATAAGAATTGTAAGAACATAGACAAGGGTTCAACAATGAAAAAAGTATAGTACTATAAATAAAAGTAAAAGTTGGCGACCATAGTCGAGGGTGACCCTAAGGCTCCCTTTTCGATAGCTACTACACCAAGGTGTATGGAAGGGCGCTACTCCTTTCCCAGGATTGCTCCACTTTACCCTTGATCCATACCTTATAATGCTGAGTGTTAAGCAAGGCGACATCAAGTACCATTTTTTGAGTCTTTGGTATGACTCGACCTGGGATTGAACCCAGGTCTCCCGGGCCATTGGCGAACACTCTAACCGCTAGGCCAATGTCCGGTACTATAAATAAAAATCTTTAAAAAAAGATTTATAAAAACAACCACATAGAGTAAGCTTATAGATTACTACCGTGCCACTATTGTAAAAAAAAAAAAAAAAAAAAAAAACGCGTAAAATTTTCCCCGCGATAAATAAATTCACACTAAGGTTAAAAATTTTTTTCATCCATCCAAAGCAACAATTTCCTCGATTATCTAAAAGCTCCGAAGCCGCAAAGGGCTGTATCTTTTATATCTTTGTATTTATTTTTGAAAATAGGTTCTAATTTGACTTGATTTCTTCTTTGATTATTTAAAACCAAAACCACCCTTGTGAAAGAACTGTAATGGTACTATTCAATCTGTAGAAGGGTGGACAAGTGGATGCAGCACCTTGTGTTCATCTCGGCCATTTGACTGGATGGGCGCGCGGGCATTGACCAACAAGTATAGCCCTGGACCGAGAGGTCCAGTTTAAGCTATAATCAGGCATCCGTGCCTGGACTCATATTTGGGTCCATGTCCTGCTAAGCTCATCAGACTCACATTGCACTGAGCCAATGTCCAGCAGAGTTCTATCCTCTGCTCGTGCCCGAACTTCCCCTCCCCTAGCCCCTACTTTAAACTGACCTTCGGGTCATTGACCTTGTGTCAAATCCTGTCTGGTGGGAGGCAGAGACAAATATAGCCACACTTTTCTCAGGGGTATTAGTTCGAAAATGTTAGACTGAAAATCGAACTTGCTTACAACGAAGTCGTAGTCCAGCTCGTTAGGACTTAACCCGAAAGATTTGAATTAACTAAATGACACTGAACGAGAAACGATGATTCCGTGGAATTGAAGAGCGAAGTCTGTAATAAAATCTTGATTATGAATTGTTAATAATTAGATGACAAGATGATTACATGAACGTCATTGGAAAATCGAGACAACGAAGCTCAATTTCAAATGACTATTTTTCTTTAATTATTAAGCCGTATTTATTGTGCATATTTTCCGACCCTTCAACACGGACAGGATGTGGCACAAGGTCATTTTTAAGCGGAGTTTACCATGTTTGAATTCAGAGAATTCCTTTTCCTAGACTGGTTGCTTAATCAAGAATAAATATTTACTCATTGCTTTGTGAAATGCAATCAGCCTCGTCCAGGATTTGAACCTCGTGTCACTGTATCCATTTGCTACAACGATGAACACTACTCTATCACCACTTCAATTTTATTGTAGAGTACTCCTGACTTTGAATCCTTTAAATTGATTTTAAATTTCGATATAAAATTAACACTGTTATCTACATAGATGAACGGTTTTATTGTAAGAACTCTGTACAGTTTCCTGGTGTAAAGATGTTATTCTAACCTTCAAATCATGAAATCGTATCTCATATCATATTTCATCAAAACATTATCAGATGAATAATCATTTCAATAGTAAGAACTCTTCAAAGCATTCTTCTTTCTCACAGACTTTTTAGTTCAATAAAATTGTTAACCTCGTAAAATTATATTAATTTTCTCTTGATGTTTTGATGGTTGGTTGGTTGGTTGGTTTCTTGGGTTTTATGGCATATCAACCTTTGTAGGTTCTTTAACGCCAAATCCATTTTTATATAAATAATCTGTTCTATTTAAAACAATTCAGTTTAGCATAAGTACACAGTTTAATTGTCAAAAACATTTCCATTTCAAACTATTCAAGCAGTTATATGTAACAATTCAGTTAAGTGTAAATACAGTTTTAATGTCGAAAAACAGTTCTATGTCAAATAATTCAGTTAAGCATAAGCACACAGTTTAAATGTAAGTACGGTTTAATTGTCAAAAACATTTCTATTTCAAGCTATTCAGTTTACTCAAACAATTCAGTTTAGCATAAGTATGCTGTTAGTTCTATTTAACCCATAGATAGGGCCCTATCAGGTGCTACCACTCCGGGCAAGAGTGGACCTGGGAGCAATGGCAATGAAGGAGTACTCCGCATTCCCCAAAGCTCCAGCAGTGCTGGAAGCTCACCATCAGATTGTTTAGTGTCATATCCAGGACACTCGTTGGGGGGGGGGTCTTACCCCCTCTGCAGAGGTGTAGTCGGTGTATTCTACGGCCCCAGCCGACTGGGCAATTTGATGTTTTCAAATACTATTACAAATCTAGAAAGGGATAATAAAAAAATATACATAAAGTTGGAAAATATAAAGAATTATCAAATTGAAAAACAAGAATAGATCTTTAAAAAAATGTTAAATGTTTATTTTTAATGAATTTGCCTATCATTTTTATATATACCATTGTGTTAATAGTAGATCCTAGTCAAATTAATAAATAATAATGATTGATACAGCTTTATCTTAACCTATAAATATACTATTAACATATTTATTGGCCTAATGAGTAGAGAGTTCGCCAATGGCCCGGGAGACTGGGGTTCAATTCCAGGTCGAGGCATACCAAAGACTCAAAAAATGGTACTTGATGCCACCTTGTTTAACACTCAGCATTATAAAGTTCAGATCAAGGGTAAAGTGAAGCAGTTCAGAGAAAGGAGTAGCACTCTTCCCTACACCTCGGTGTAGTAGCTATTTAAAAGGAAGCCTTCGGGTTACCCTCGACTGCGGTCGCCAACGTTACTTTATTAATATATATAGTCATCACAGCACAAATACCCTTGGGAAAGGTATGAATCCAATTATTCTCCCTCCAGCTATGGGTAAATAGTAGGACAGACTAGGTTCTTTAGCCTTGGTGAGGCAACTAGTCTAGGAGAAGGAAAACTCTGAATTCAAACCTGTTAAACTCCGCTTAAAAATGACCTTGTGTCATATCCTGCCCGAGCGGAGGGGTTGGTAAATATGATATCGTCATCACAGGTCCCGTAACATGGTTTGATCATGGGGAGACCATTTATGAAGTGTGTCGAAGGCAGGAATAGCTTGGCAATACTCATCCTTCTCCAGGTCTGCAACTGGCTTGAATTCAGGTTTTCTTCTCCTTGCCCAGTGTCCATACCAAGATTAAAGAGCATAGGCTGTCCTAGAATTTGGCTATAGTTGAAGGGAGAATACTCAGATTCATAACATTTCAAGCGAATTATTCCTATGTAAACTGAAGCAACCTTATTCAGATATTGAACTAGATTAACAGAATCCGCCTCTTATAACGATAACCGTTACACCATGAGCGGCTCTATTTTTTAACATTATATCTAGTTTATAAAGCAAAAAAATCAAAAACAAAAAACAGAACACTGACAAATTAAAATTGTATTGAATAGCTTTACAGGTTTTATTTTCACCTTTTCGATACTATGCTCTTGTATATTAGCTGTGAAAGAAGGAGAACCGGGTCTTCCCTAATTAATTTATATGACACTAAACAATCTGATGATGAGGTTCCAGTGATGCTGGGGCTTTAGGGAATGCGGAGCACCCTTTCATTGCCATTGCTCCCGGTGTGGTAGCACCTGATAGGGCCCTATCTATGGGTTAAATAGAACTAACGGCATACTTATTCTAAACTGAAGTGTTTGACTAAACTGAATAGTTTGAAATAGAAATATTTTTTACTATTAAACCGAACATACATTTAAACTGCGTACTTATTCTAAACTGAATTATTTGAAATGGAACTGTTTTTTGACATTGAAACTGTACTTACACTAAATTTTTTTTTAATATAGAACTGTTTTAACATTTAACTGTGTGTAAACAAAATCTGTACTTATACTAATCTGAATTAGAATAACTTGCCTAACCTGAATAGCTTGAAATAGAAATGCTTTTCACAATTAAACTGTACTTAGATGTAAACTGTGTACTTATCCTAAACTGAATTGTTTGAAATAGAACTATTTTCATAAATTGTACTCATTGACAATTGAACTGTGTACTCATGCTAGACTGAATTATTTGAAATAGAACTGTTCATTTGCATAAAAATGGATTTGGCGTTAAATAACCAACAACGGTTAATATGCCATAAAACCCAAACAACCAACCAACCTAATTAATTTATTAGTTTCTTTATTTAATGGCATATCAACCTTCGTGGATTATTTAATGCCACAGCCGTCCTTGTAGAGGAAAATTTGGGGTACTATTTAGTTCAAACCTGGGAGAGATACGGGGTTTCATGCCTTCTTTCAGGTACTGGAGGTACATATTAGATTATTGAATTAATTATTTGCAGACAAAGATTAATCCTAAGATTGACTGAATGGTTGATTCATTTTAACGGTATGTCAATTCGTCGGGGGTTATTTTATACCAAGAAGAGTTAAGGAATCGAATTTATTGCACGTTCCCCTAACTTTTATGCTTATTTGTTGTTTTCAAAGAGTTATAAGACATGAAGTATTCCTATATAATACAAATTTATTTTAACACAGCAGTATGGCATCTAGTTGCTAAACTGAATTGTTTGAAATAAGAATCTTTTTTACACGGAAACTATGAATTTATGTTTAACTGAATTGTTTGAAATAGAACTGTTTTGATATTTAACTGAACTATTTTGTCATTTAACTGAACTTTTTTGACATTTAACCGTTTGTAAACAAAAACTTTACTTATACTAAACTGATTTGTTTGAAATTTAATTCAGCGTTAAATGACCCGAAATGAGTTCATCGGCCAAAAAACAAAACTAGCCAACCAACCAACCAACCAATCGTTAAATAATCAAACAGTTCTATTTCTAACAATTCAATTTAACATAAGTCATTTGTTTGCACACCGTTTAAATGCCATTAAGTTATTTTTGACCCATTGATAAAACCCTATTAGATGCAACCACTTCGGGATAGAGGAGACCTAGAAACAGCGGCAAATAAATAATTACATTCCCCGAAGCTCCAGGACTGGGGCCTCAGCATCAGGTTGTTTAGTGTCATATCCAGGACACTTGTTGGCGTGGTCTTACCCCTTCGCAGAGATACTGTGGGCTTATTCTACAACCCCAGCCAAATCGGCTGAGATAATAATTAACGTAAAAGATTGGCTGACTAATCAGACATAACGAGGTGCTTCATATAATGTTTGAAATTCAGCCTTACAAAATTATTAATTTCGGATATGTGTACTTTTTTCCAAGTAAATGGATCTTTAAAATTCGACCAATACACGAGGGTATACGATAAATAAAAGATTGAACATGAGAGCTTATCATTTGCCTCTGTAATTAAACTCCTACTGTCAGTAGGCCAATTTCTTATTGTTAGCCATGGGTTACGGCCGTAAGTCAATTTGAGAACGTTGAATCGGAACGTTACAATCAACAAAGCTGAGAAATAAAAAAAACACGGTGTTTGTTTAAAGCCGAAAAAAATAATATTTTGATTATGTTTCATAAAGGATGACGATTATTGTGATAAGACTCTATTAAGTTTAAAAAGAAATGCACAAATTTACGTACATAAGCATTTATTCAAACACATACACTAAGAATATACAAGATTTTACTACATCCATTGACTTTGTAGAGAAGTACACACACACACACAGACACACACACACACACACACACACACACACACACACACACACACACACACACACACGCACCCATATATATATATATATATATCTCCCAGACATTCGCATATATATATATATATATATATATATATACAAGATAAGTTCAAAATGTTCTTAGCCTCACCGGGAAGGATTCAGTCCTAGTCTAAGTATTCTTGAGGAACATTTTATGGGAAGCTTGCTCATCCTCAAGATCTCAGTTGAAAATGTTCAGCTATGGTTCTTCTTTCTGGGTGAGAAAAAGAACTTTCTGAACGACCATAGCGTATATATATATATATATATATATATATATATATATATATATTTCCATTGGGGGAATGCATCCCCGACAATTAAAAAAAATTACGTTCGTTATACTGCAACAAAATAATCCAGAAGCTCACCCTACACCTTTCAAATTCCATATATATATATATATATAATACAATCTCTGAATATTTAGTTTCTTCATATATATATATATATATATATATATATATATATATATATATATATATATATATGAGAATTAACAGTGTTTCGGTTTTCTCAACCATGTTCAGGATAATAGAATCGATGTTTAATTAAACACAAATTCCTTTACTCTGAAGATGGCTTGTTTGGGTGTGTTTGGTTTGTTTTGCTTTCTTAGTTAAACGGCATATCAACCTTTGTGGCTTATCTAATGCCAAAGCCATCCTTGTAGATTGACATGTGTCTCTATTTATACTATAACAAGGTTGGATAAGGCAGTGTCATACGTTTCCCAAGGGCATTAATCCGAAAATCAATGGTCATTCATGACCAGAGTTCAAACTCGCTTATTACGATGTCCAAGTCCAACACGTCAGTCACTACACCGCAAAGTCTCCCCTAATGTAATTTTTAAAATCATACACCCCAAAGTCTCTCCTAACGTAAGTTTTAAAAGCATACACCCCAAAGTCTCCCCTAACGTAAGTTTTAAAAGCATACACCCCAAAGTCTCCCCTAACGTAAGTTTTAAAAGCATACACCCCAAAGTCTCCCCTAACGTAAGTTTTAAATTCATACACCCCAAAGTCTCCCCTAACGTAAGTTTTAAATTCATACATCCCACAGTCTCACCTAATGTAAGTTTTAAAATCATACACCGCAAAGTCTCCCCTAACGAAAGTTTTAAAATCATACACCCCAAAGTCTCCCCTAACGAAAGTTTTAAAATCATACAACCCAAAGTCTCCCCTAACGTAAGTTTTAAAAGCATATAAGAATGCACAGAAACTTTCTCAGAAGAACATAATCAATATATAGAAGAAATCTATTGCGCAAAAGTTAACGTGTTGGACTTCGATGTATTAGTAAACGATTTTTAAATCCAGTCGCGCTATTATGTTCACTTTCGGACTAATAACCAAGAAAAAGTAATAAAATCCCTTAACTCTTCTACTACTGTTCTTCTAAAAGAATCAATTTGACATTAAATGAGCCAAAAAATTTATATGCCATTAAAAAAAAAAAAAAAAAGAAAAGCGATAATACTTTATTTATAATCTATAATTATCTTTGTAATTTTCTAAGCAAACGTGAAAATATATATGAGAGAAAAATCATCCGTCCACTTAAAGTCAGATGAGGTACTCTGAAAAACAATATATAAATAGAAATTTAAAAAGTATGGTATGTCAGGAGAATGTGGCGAGGAAAAAACCCACCGTAGACTGTGTGAGACGAGGTCAAAATAACAGACAGTGAATGTAGCCGTAGAATAAACTGAAAGAAGCGGAATATATATGGAGTTGGTTTTAGTGTAGGGTGGATTTCTTTAATCACCCTAAAAAAATATGATAACGGCTTATATATACACACACACACACACACACATATATATATATATATATTATTAGTCAAAAGTATTTGGCCACCCCCAAAAGTTTTTATTTCTCTTACTAAACCTGTTATTTTTAATGAAACAAATTAAGTACCACAATGCTTTTATTAATTATCCTAAATACAAGTCTTCCTGAGCAACATTAAATACGAATTTTAAACCAAAAAAACACAAAAAACTTCTTAAAGTTTTTATTCATTAAAATGTCCCCTTTTCGCCACAATAACTGCTTCACAGATTCTCGACATTCATTCCATCAAAGACTGGAAAAAGACTGAAGATATTTCAGCCCAGCTTTCCTACAAGAGTTGCCAGGGGTGAGCCGTACATGTAGTTTGTTTCGCTCTGATTTTTCGGTCAAGTTCATTTCACATTAGTTCTATGGGATTTAACTTGACTGAGGTCACCGGCTAAGACATCAGTTGACATAAGCACTGTTCCTCTGCTTATAATGTACCTCTGGCAGAGTTAGCTAGAATGCTTTGGGTCATTATCTTGCATGAGTACAAAGCCTTAACCCATTAGCTACGTTGGAGATGGGATCGCGTGATGCTGCAGTAAGCTGCAATAGCCGGTCTCATTCAGTTTGCACTTTACAAGGTGAAAATCTCCAACTTTGAAATAACACACCATAACAGAGTCTCCTCCATGCTTTACCATTGGTGACAGCCCTTTCACTAACTCTTCGTCACACAAAGACCCCTCATTTGAGCCAAATATTTCAAACTTTGATTCCAAGGACTTTATTGCACTGCTCAGTTGTCCAGACTTTATGCGTCTTGGCTCACTGGGGCCTTTTGACATTGTTTTGCTTCCTCAACAGTGGTTTCTTGACAGAAATTCTGTCATATAAGCCAGCTTCACAGAGTCTTCACCTCACAGTAGATATTAACAAAATTTTCACGATATTGGTTCAGCTGTGCAGTGATGTTTAGAGCAGTCAGCAAGCTGGTGAAAGATAAAATTGTC
The DNA here is from genome assembly GCA_963585895.1 of Sepioteuthis lessoniana. Classification (NCBI taxonomy): domain Eukaryota; kingdom Metazoa; phylum Mollusca; class Cephalopoda; order Myopsida; family Loliginidae; genus Sepioteuthis; species Sepioteuthis lessoniana. The sequence goes on from OY757934.1 coordinate 26,737,350, forward strand.
TTCTGTTCTTGTTGTTTTTGGTCTACCAGTCACAAATTTGATTTTATTTTGTCTCGTTTCCTGATGTTTTCCAACAGTATGATTCACTGTAGTTCTTGGAATTTTAATTTTTTTTTTTTCAAATTTCGCAACTTGAATATTCTTTTCTTTGAAAAGTAATGATCTCTTGTCTTTATTAAAGTGTAAGTCGGGCATTTTGTTGAGAAAAACAGTTTTGATCCGGAAAAAAGTTGCAAAATTTTTGTTTTAATTTAAACAAACTAAGAATAATGGATTCCACGAATGGGCTAGGTACATTAAGAGAAAAAATGCCTTCAAATCAAAGGATATCTAGTTATACTAAGGTCAAAGTTACTGAGGAAGACTTGTATTTTGTATAATAGATAAAAACATTGTGGTGCTTAACTTGTTTTTTAAAAATAACATTCTTAGGATGAGAAATAAAAAAATTCTATGAGCAACTAAGTACTTTCGACTGCTTGTACGTATATATATATATATATATATATATATATATATATATATATATATATATATAAGCCCAGTTGGCTGTGGCTCAAGTACACGCCGACTGCATCTTTGCATTGGAGTAATAACGAGCCCACTGATAATGACACTAAACGATCTGATGTTCAGGCTCTAGTTCTGGAGCTTCGGGTAATGTTGAGCACCTTTTCATTGCCATTACTTCCAATCCCACTCTGAACTGTCAGGGTCCCATCTATGAGTCGAATAGAATTTCCTAGTCCTTCACTGTACTGTAAAGCAAACTATTGTGTGTAGCAAACGAATACTGTCGATTTTGCTTGTTTAATGGCATATCAACCTTTCTGGGTTCTAGAAGAACAGTAGTGGTACTACTTAACCCATTGCTGCGAGCATACCTTTCCCAAGGGTATTTTTCCGAAAGTGAACATAATAGTGGGACTGGAGTTCGAACTCGCGTACTACGATTCCGCAGCTCAGCGCTTTAACTATTACACCACGAGGACAACCCCACTAAAACTAGTTAATGTCTTTGTTATTATATTAGGATATGTCGAACGCTGTAGATAGTAGTTAAGTGAATGTAGAATCCTCCCGAATTCATTGCCATTACCCATAGATCCACCCTGTCTTGAAGTGGAAACGTATTTTAGGGTCCCATCCAATAAGACGGTTTACTTTTTTCACTTGGATTATTATTGATATTAAATAGAATTATTTGTGTTGAATAGCAATACCTGAAACTATATAACTCTGTGCAAACAAAATCATCAGTTTTCAATTGCAAAATTTGAGACTATTCAACTATATGCAAGCAAATGAGCTAATTGAAAAAAATGATGTTACCAACAAAATATTCTTTACAAATCATGCATATATATATATATATATATATATATATATATATATATATATCAATTGGATTTGCCATTGAATAATTTACAGGGGTTAAAAAAGGCCATAAAACACAGCCAACATATTTATTTAAGTGCACAATTACTAGGACATCTTGAGATTTGATAGGCTTCTTTAGCATCAGAATTACAACTCAAAATTCCTGATCAATGACTCATCCAACCTGTGAAAAATATTCAGTATATGTAAGATGATAAGGTTGTAAGCTATTTTTACGTCGTAGCATTATACTGACTTAGGCTTGTACGACACCTATGCCACTCTCTGTGTCTACATAACTACAGTTCGGTCACTAGCACAGAAAGAAATCTGGTAACTATATAAACAGCAGGTTTTATTTCAGAGTAAATTCTCTTAGATTTTTTCCTATCAAAGGTTACCAACAAGTTTCGATTTTGGCGTTAACTTTTCCCTCTAGGAAGGATTGCCTTCCCCACGGTTTTCTCATTAGGGTGGAGCCCCTTCTACTCAACAATATATACGAGGATTATTAAATAAGTTTCCTGACTTTTTTGTCGTATGGGCACTTTTATTGATAGTACACACATGAAACTCTAGTTCGTTTCAGAGTTATCTCCTACGGCTGCAATGCACTTGTTGTACCGTTCCAACAACTCCTGGAAGGCCCCATGGAAGTCCTCTTGTGTGAGCGTGTCAATGACCTTCGTCACAGCCTCTTTCATCTCTTCAATTGTCTCATAGCGACAGCCTCTGAGCTTAGGGAATAACCAAAAATTTCAGGGAGCAAGGTCTAGACTATAGGGAGGAGGAGGAACTGCCTTGATGCCCATCTTGGTCAAATAGTCTGTGACAAAGATCGAGTTGTGGACTGATGCATTTTCCTGGTGAAAATGACACTGACCCGATTTGAAGAGTGCTGGCCTCTTCCGACCGAATCTCTTCCTGAACTCCCTTAAAACCTCAACATAGTAACCCTAAGCCTAACCTTAACCCTTTGGCCAATCAACCCAGGTGTATTGACTTCCTTACTCCTCCCACACCTCCCATCATCCCTCCCAGACTCCCTGCCTTCCTTGAATCTCTTATGCCACTCAAAAACTGATGGTAGATTCATGCAAGATGGTCGAAAAGCAGTCTGAAGCATTCCATACGTTTCTGTGGCATTTTTCCAAGTTTTAAACAGAATTTTATTGCATATCCTTCTTCTAAAGTATCCTCACGTCCAGATTGCATTTTAGAAATACCCCGGCTATGATAATCAGGCTTTAGTAGGGTGTATTCCAATTGATTCTGTAGCTGTTCATTTGAAATCATAAAAATTGGTCAGTCGTCTCATAAGATGTATAGCAATCATCCTCATCATCATCAGGTCGTGCCGCCAGCACGGATATCCCTGACCCTCTCTCGCCACTTCTCCCTATCACTCATCGCCTCCCGCAGGTCTTCAGCGTTACATTCTGTGTCCTCACATAGTTGCTGTATGTAAGTTCGAGCTGGTCGTCCTGCTTTTGCACGTCCATATGTGGGGGTCCATAGTAGTACATCACTTATGAGCTCGTCCTTGCTTCTCCAGCAGTGTCCCGCGTGTCTGGTTCGTCTAACTTGTATAGTTTTCGTGATGGGGGGCAAAATACTGAATTTGCAAGAGTCTTCGACAATTTCAAATACCTGTACAAAAAAGGTCTGGAATCTTATTGAATACACCACACACACACACACACACACATATATATATATATATATATATATAACAGAAAATGTAGGAGCTACATCTTACTGGAGCTAGCATTACCACACACATACATACACACACACACATATTTATATATACAATGATTAAATTAACTATTTACTTTAATAAAAGAAGATTTAAAAATTACTTCACTTTTAAAATCTACAATTAAAAACAAAAATATTCATAATATTAGAGATCCATATCCACTTGTAGTTTTTTGGTATTAACACAAAAACTATATATATATATATATATATATATCAGTTTTTATATATATTCAATAACATGAACTCTTATCTGCGACCACTACTTTCATGCCGTTTTTACACAGCAACCGTCATGCTATCAAATATATACAAAAACTAATATATAGTTATTTTTATTATATTACATAATAGCTCTATCACAGATATTGAGCACTCTCATTGGTTGTACGGGATAATTTATGATTGATTGATTGATTAATTGATTTTAACGGCATGTCAACCCGTCATGAGTTAGTTTATTTCTAGAGTTCAGGGAATTGCATACATTGAACGTTTATATTTACTTTTTCCTGTAGTTGGTTCTTAAGATGTATTGATTGATTTTAACGGCATATCGATCTGTCTATGGTTATTTTATGCCTAGAGGTTAGGGAATCGCTTTTAATTGTATGTTCATGTTGGTATTTTTTGTGAAGTACTTTTGATTTTTTTTTCTATAAGGTCCTTTCGAATACTAATGATTTTTAAATAGATTTATTTGAGCCGTACCTGGAACTTTAACAGGTACTACCTCTTGTTGTCATAGTGGACCTGAGAGTAATGACGACGATTGGGTAATCCACACTGCCCCGATCTACAGACCTGAAACCTTATCATCGCATGCAGTTAAGTGTCATACTCAGGATTCCTCCATTGTGGAGTGGAGGTCTTCTCCCTCTTCAGAGAATACACTCGGCGTATTCTAAGCCGCGTTGACCGAACGTGAAATCACTTACATTTCTTCTTAAAAGGGTTGGAGATTTTATTTAGATACATTAAATAAACGGTTGTTTCCTGAGAATATAAAGATATTGGTAATTACTTTACCTTTTAATTTGCTACATTTATTTTTATGCCAAATAATTTGTAGTCTTAATTAGTTGAAAATAAATTTTATTCCAAATCAAAAATTGGCCATCTGGTATATATAAACGTTTTCATCAAACTCTTCATTCGCATAGAATAGAATTGGCTCGATAATTCGCTGAAGTTTTCTGACTTAGGAAAATCCTTTCACAGTCGGTAATAGAAAAGTAGTAAGATGTCAGTTTGTGGAGCTAGCAGACCGATTTCAAATTCAAACATCAGTAACTTTAGCCTGTCAAGGGGAAAGCTAAATAGGTTAGGATGACTTAGTAGAAAGGATATTGAGGGAGAAAAAATAAGTTTGGTTAGGAACACGAGAAATTATATGCACATGCACATGCATCTATGTCTGTATCAATATATATATATATATATATATATATATATATATATAGAGAGAGAGAGAGATAGACACACAAAGACAGTGCCATGCGCGTAATTTGCACTGAATTTAACCTAGAAATATGAAAAACAAAAAGATGTCATGAAATATTTTATATTATAACAAAGTATGTATGATGTATGATCACAAATTATTATTGATATTACTCTCAGGTCCACTATGACTGTGTATTTGTACCTGTTTGGATTTTATCTATGCGTCAAATAGATCTGTTTAAGTTTATTTGGTTGTTTGGATTTTATGGCATATGAACCTTTGTGTGTTATTTAACGCTAAATCCATTTTTATATAAATAATTAGTTCTATTTTACGCAATTCAGTTTAGCATGTGTACACAGTTTAATTGTAAAAACATTTCTATTTCAAGCTATTCAGTTTAGTCAAACAGCTCTAATTCAAACAATTCAGTTTAATATCAGTATAGTTTTTGTCCACACTCAGTCAAATGTCAAAATTGTTCTATCTCAAACAATTCGGTTTAGCGTAAGTACAGTTTCAATGTCAAAAACAGTTCTATTTGAAGTAATTCAGTTTAGCATGAGTACGCAATTTAGTTCTATTTGACTCATAGATCGGACCCAAGCGATGACAATGAAGGGGTACTCCGCATTCCTTAAAGCTCGAACATTACTGGAACTTCACCATCAGATTGTTATGTGTCATATCCAGGACAATCGTTTGTGGGATCTTACCTCTCTGTGGAGGAACAGTCGGTGTATTCTACTGCCCGAGCCAACAAGGCAATAGATCTGTTTAAAACCATTCGTATAATATTGGAATTCTTAAAACCACACAACCGTAAATCATTGTGTATAACTTTCGATTCTTGAAGGTGTATTTATTTGATGTGGGTTCTTTCTTTAATCGCATATCAACCTTTGTGGGTTATTTAATACCAAAGCCACCCTTGTAGAAGAACAATCGTGGTGCTATTTGAATCATAGCTGGGGAAGTTCTTTTTCTGCTTTTATAAAGTATTAGGTCAATTCACTTATAAACATATATATAAGTCCATGCGAAGTGTGTGGATAAGTGTGTGTGTGTGTGTGTGAGAGAGAGAGAGAGAGAGAGAGAGAGAGAGAGAGAGAATTTGTCAGTGTGTTTGTAAGAGTGAGATTGTATGTGTGAGTGTACTTTTATGAGTGTGTCACTATGTATATGTTTGTATATCAGCGAGTGTGTGCGTGTGTGTGTGTGTGTGTGTGTGTGTGTGTGTGTGTGTGTGTGTGTGCGTGCGCGTGTGTGTGTGTGCGCGTGTGTGTGTCAATTCATACATGTGAGCGCGTATATGTGGCAGAAATAAAACCAATAATGTTATTAAGTTATATTTGGTTGTGATCGGTTCCACTGAAAATGGCGTCCGCTTGTTTTGTTTTGTTTTTTCTTCGCCGACGGCATTGTGAGGAAAACTCTCTACGCACCTGTCGGCTTACGATCGTTCAGAAAACACAACCTGCAGACAGGGGTAGATAACCCAATAAGGTTTAACCGATCGCCAAATACCCTATCAATCCAACTTAGCAATTTTTGAGTTCCCTTAATTCCACCTGAACTAAAACATTACCAATTAGGAATCAGCTGATCTTACAGATAACTGTAAGCTTTAGATTTTTCAAGAAGTAAACACGAATTATGAGGTTTTATCAATAATCTTGATTGTACAATATTTGTACATTTATTTAATCTATCTATCTATACATATATATATATTAGATACATATATTTGATTCATGGAATTTAGACTGGGTTTCATGGTGTTTTTGCCAAACAACAATCATCAAGCAGTCAAGATAATGAAATGAATATGATATATTTATATATATATATATATATATATATATATATATAGCTCTGTCCTAGACATTGAGTACTCTCCATATTATATTGCACTTGGTTCGACACATACCCACAAAGTGATTTAGTGACAACCAACACTGTTATAATATATATATATATATATATATATATATATATATATATATTGTCATCCACAGACAGACTGTTTCGTTCTATCAGAACTCTTCAGTGTGGCTAGACTCGCAGGACGCTCGAAGCCGGGATATGTGTGTGTGTGTATTCTGGCAAAGACCCAGCGTCTTTTTCCCAATGTCCACTTAACTTTAAGTCATTCATTACCGAATATTTTTTTTCAATTTTAAACAAACTGGGAGAACGTATTTTGAAAAGGTTATAAAAGATATGGTTTTTGTGACCGTAGGTCTTTTTGATAATCAACTGAATTGTGACTTGGTCTATACGTAAACTGTTTTCGACAACATTTATACGTCAAGCTGATGTCATCAATAGTGAGATATTTTATCCATAATTTTAACATAGGTGACATATCTTAAAGTTAATTCAATCCCTGAAATAGGTATTTCAATGGAAAACTTTTCATCAGAGGAGAAAGAACATCGTTTGAGGAAATTGTTTTTATTTTTTTTACTTCCCTCAGAAGATTTGCAAATGAAGGATTTTTTTTTTTTTTTTTTTTTGATAAGCAAAATTTAAAATGGTGGAAATGAAAAAGCTGCAGTTGAAACCCGTGGGCCATCCCCCGGATTGCTGGTACTAAGTTATAATTGTTAAGAAATAGAATTAAGATATAGACTTAGTCAGAGGTCAAATCTCAAAAGCTTCACATTCGAGAACACATCCAAAATGGCCCAAAATTAGAAAAAATCGTAAAAAAATAATATTATTGTCCAATTTTAGCTGCCGCAAAACATAAAATAGCCGGGCAATTGACTTGATTTTTCAATTGGGTATTTAAATGTCAGCAGAAAATTTAATCATCAAACATGAAGTTAATAGGTTTGACTGATAAATTTTGATATATTCAAGGATGAAGATTATACAACAATTTTCATAAACCACAAAATATTTAGATTTGAATAGTAAATCTTGTCACGGCCATCCTTACTAAAATGTAAATCCTGCAAAATTCACTGAAATTTTCACTATCTCAAAATATGAATGCATAGCATACCGTGCGTTTTGGTGTGCATTTCAATTTAAGTTCAATATTAATAAGAAACGGAAATACTTCCTTTCACTGTGTCTTTGTTTTACTGAATCAAAAAACCTGAGAAACTGTAACTGAAAGTCGTGCATTAATAGAATCCTTGCGTTTTTTGTTCGATATTATTGTAGTGTTACTGGGGTAGATTATTGAAATAATAACTTGAATCGTAACTTATAATGAAAAAGATTTTATCTAACAAGACGTACAAGGATGTGTAAGCGGAGGTATATAGCTATCCAGTCTTGCTCGGAAGGTGGGCCGCTCGGCCAGCACCATCATCGCTCATATTAAAAAAGAAAAGTCCATTATATACAGAGGTTAATATATCTTCTCAACAAAAAAAAATATATTTTTGTCAAGCTAATCTTTCGTTAGCTGTAACGTCAAGAGAAAAAGCTTGTTGGGAGCTGCGCAAGAATGCTACGAGTTATATTGAACAAATCCCAGAAGCAACACCCCATGAAACAACAGCTGTACGACCATCTATCTCCCATCCCTAAAACTATCGAAGTAATACGGACATGATATGCGGTACACTGTGAAGAAGCAAAGACGAGCTCATAAGTGACGTTCTCCTATGGACTCCGACATATAGACGTGCCAGTGCTGGTCGACCTGCCAGAACTTATTACTTCTCTGAGGACAGGGGATGTTGTCTGGAAGATCTGTCGGGAGCGATAGATGATTGGGACGAATGGAAGGAGATAGAGTCAGGAAAATCCGTGCTAGTTGCATGACTTGATTATATATTGTTGTGATGCTGGCAAAAGAAAGACACGGGGAAAACAAAAAGATAGATAGAAAAACAAATATATTCAAGTAACGGAAACAAGATACAAGTGAACCAGGTTAAACAGTAGTTAGTTAATAGGAAGCAGGGGAAGCGACTATACGTCCACTACGCAAGTGGTATCACACGTGGTTGTGTCACGTGGGTCTGGTCAACTGTATTTGTCTTCCGGCCTTCCAACCAGATGAGTATGGCACAAAGCCCTTTCAAGGTAGGTCCGGGCGCAGGACCGTAGCCCACATGCGCCCGGCATTTTGAAAAATACCTCTGGCCCCATCTGCATTCCCCTAAAGAGGAGCGCCTCAGAAGCTAGGCAATTAACCTAACCCCTCCGAGGAGGGTTAAAGCCTGGGGGAATGGCCCCTGAGGCCAGAAAGATCTCCACTGCCGAGGCACATCCGAGCGGAACCGCGCAGTTGACACCACGGCAGGCCAAAGTGCAACGCAACAACTTGAGAGGCGCACCAATCGTGTGGGTCCTGTCAGGTATCTATCACGCGCCACACCGAACGAGCGAGTTTGGCACAAGGCCTTTTTAAAGTGGGTCCGATCGCAGGGGGAAACCCACACGCGTCCGGCATTGCCAAAAATACCTTCGGCCCCGTCAGTATGCCCATTATTAGGGGCGCCTCAGGCACCACCCAATAAGCCCTATCCCCGTAAGGGAGTAAAAGCCTGGGGGTCGGCCCCCTGAGGCTAGAGGAAGTCTCCAGTGCTGAGGTGACACCCGACGAATCCCGCTGAACAAAACACGGCCGACCGAAGTTCACCCCAAACAACTGGAGAGGCGGACCAAACACGAGGGGTTTGGCCTGTTATCTATCACGTGCCCCACCGAACGCGCAAGTTTGGCACAAGACTGTTTTTTTGGTTGGTCCGGTCACAAGACCAAAGCCCACACGCGCCCGGCATTGCAAAAAATACCTTCGGCCCCATCGGCATTCCCTTATTAGGGGCGTCTCAGGTGCCAGGCAATAAACCCAACCCCCGTAAGGCAGGGTAAAAGCCTGGGGAGAAGGCACCCTGCGGCTGGAGGAAATCTCCAGTACTGAGGCAACACCCGACCGAGCTGAGCTGACCAAAACTCGTGTTGATGTGGATTTATGGAGGAGGGCGAGTCCATTATGTAGGGAGTACAATATATATATATATATATATATATATATATATATATATACATGTTGTACTCCCTACATAATATATATATATATATATTACTACAGTGTATGGTTGTTACTCTCTCATTTAGTATGTTTGTGGCATATTAAATGCCGTATTATTTGGAGAGTACTCAATATCTGTGATAGAGCTATTCTGGGTGGTATGATACTAAGTCTAACGTAAAGTTGGGCGGGTTTCGATCCCAGCTTCCTGCATCCTACGTGTCTAGCCACACCGAAGTTTTGTGATACAACGAAACAGTCTGTTTGTGGATGACAATGTATTAGTTTTTATGTATATTTTATTCCATAAATGCTTATTTGTGACCACTAGTTTCATGCTGTCTTTATACGACAATGATCAGACAGAAAAAATGCGGCCTGATGATTATCGTATAAAGACGGCATGAAACCAGTGGTCGCAGATAAGCTTCTGTGCTATTAGATATATATAAAAACTAATATATATATATATATATATATATATATATGTGTGTGTGTGTGTGTGTGTATGTGTGTGCGTGTGTGTGTGTGTGTGTGTGTATGAGAGAGAGAGAGAGAGAGAGGGGGAATACTCAAAAAAGGAAATAACTTTAACTTTCTGAATTTATCATGATTTTTCGGGGACGGGGTAGGGAACTTAAAGAATAATGGGAAAATAAGTTCCAAGTTTGTTAAACACTGAGATAAAACTACGTTCCATAGCTATAGATCTTTCCCTTTCTAAGTGTATGTAAGAACTTTTCGGCAACTCTTTGTATGTATGTGTAGATATATCTGAGTATACACAAATATATATTCGCACATACACACGCAGAGGCCCACACGCGTGCGCATCATGGTACATATGGTATGTATATTTATTGTGATATATTTGGCATTTTTTTTTTGGCACAAACTCGATTTAATTAGAAGACAATAATCAATTAATTAAAAATAATTGGTAAATGCTTTCCCTATTTATTAATTTCAAAATGTCGCCCAAAGTGGCACTCCGGTTGTAAATCTATATTCGGAAACAACTCTCAGATAAATTCCAAATGAAAAGAAAACGGCCTTGAGAAAATAAAGAGCTTTCACAGTTGGTTGGTGTTGGTGCAGTGATCAACTATCTAAATACTATCTAAATATTCATTGGTTGAAACTAGAACCGTTTTTCAAATATTTTATTATTTATATACTATTTACGTCAAAAACTAAGATTAAAAAATCAGGGTACTAATTAAAATAATTTAAAATAATCAATTTTCAGAGCCCTTATATGAAAGATAAATAATACACAGACAAATACTCGCATGCACGATTTCACATACACACACACACACACACACACACATACACCCACATCGATATAGACAAGGGTTTTTCAATCATCATCATCATCTGGCTGGCAGAATGGAGTTCTCTGGCCCTCTCTCTCTCTCTCTCAACCTACATCCCTATCATCCATCGCTCTTGGTAGGTCTTCGTGGCTACAGTTCGTGCCCACACATCATTGCTATTAATAAGTCTTTGCTGGTCGACCAATACTGGCGAGTCTACGTGTAGGACTTCATGGAATAACATCGCTTATGTGTTCGTCTTTGCTTCTCCAAGTATGCACAGCGTGTATTGTTCGTCTTACTTGAATGGTAAGATGGGAGGTAAGCTGCCATACAGCTGATATTTTGTAGGGTGTTGTTTCTGGAATTTTTTCAAGACAACACTTGCCAAGTCGGCTGGGGATGTAGAATACACCGATTACTTTTATGCAGAGGGATAAGATCCCTCCAATGAGTGTCCTGTATATGACACGAAACAATCTGATGGTGAGGCTTCAGCAATGCTTGAGTGTTGGAGAATGTGGAGCACCCATTCATTGCAATTGCTCACAGATCTACTCTGTTCTGGAGTGGTAGCACTTTATTGGTTCCTATCTATGGGTCAAATAGAACTAAAGTGTGTACTTATGCTAAACGGAATTGTTTGAATTAAACCTGTTTGACTAAACTGAATAGATTGAAATAGATATTTTTCACAATTAAACTGTGTACTTATGCTAAACTGAATTGGTTGAATTAGAACTGTTTGACTAAACTGAATAGATTGAAATAGATATTTTTCACAATTAAACTGTGTACTTATGCTAAACTGAATTGGTTGAATTAGAACTGTTTGACTAAACTGAATAGATTGAAATATATATTTTTCACAATTAAACTGTGTACTTATTCTAAACTGAATTGGTTGAATTAGAACTGTTTGACTAAACTGAATAGATTGAAATAGATATTTTTCACAATTAAACTGTGTACTTATGCTAAACTGAATTGGTTGAATTAGAACTGTTTGACTAAACTGAATAGATTGAAATAGATATTTTTCACAATTAAACTGTGTACTTATTCTAAACTGAATTATTTGAAATAGAATTGTTAATTTGTTTCAAAATGGATTTGGCATTCAATAACCTACATTTGTTGTAGTTTCTATGGAATATCGTCTGCTTCTTGCCTTTTTTAATGTGAAACTATTTTATTTTATTAGCTCTATAGACTTTCGATGTACGTGGTTCAAATAGAGTATAAACAAATATGGTGCTAATGTATCTTCTTGCAAGACTCCAGTGACTATGTCGAAGAAGGCGGCGTCTCCATCTGGTGAGTAAGCTATTACTTTCGTGTTTTCATAAAACTTAATTGTGACCATAGGCAAGTAGTATTGGCTCTATCTTTCCTGAGTAAAATTCGAATGCTTTAGAGAAATCTATGAACAATAGTGTTATCTTTGCTCAGACTCTGATGATTCGACGAATCGTCAGAATCTGTTAAGTTATAAAGTGATTTCTAAGAAAACTTTTTTGATATTTCCAAAGAATTTTCTTGATTTCGGTTTTGATACGATTGAGAAGCAAGGCATTATAAACCTTTATAGTGATAGCAGTAAGAGTTAAGTCTTGGTATTTCTTAGCAATTCCAAGCTTGCCTTTCTTTGAGAAAGAAAGGATGAAACTTTTCGGGTATTTTTTATGGTATTTTGTTTATGGGCTGCGTTGCACAGCCTGAGAAATATGTCATTAAATTTTCTTGTCTTCTAAATTTAAAAGTGGTATTTCATAAAGGCTAGCAATTTTTCTGTTTTTAATTTTTTTGATAATGAGTGAAGTTCTTTCTTTGCAAACTATCCTAATTTGACGTCTAGTTGGCTATTAATCATTTTCAGATAAGTTTGTCTATGGTTTCAGAAGTGTTTCTGAGCCGATTCTTGAAATGTTCTTTCCACTTCAGAAGTCTTTGTTCTTGGCAGGTATCTTTTAGTTTTCAATCAATTTGCTCTTCCTTCTGCTCAATTCCTTTACTGTCTGCCATGCTATTTGTAATTGTCTATCCTCTATGGAATTTCTAATTTTATTGATTTGGCCTTGAATGTATTCAAATTTCTCTTTTTAGTATGCGTTGTTTAGTTCTTTCTGGGCTTTCGTAAATTTCTACGCGTTGACGTTTGTTGGGTTCTTTTATTGAGCAAGGATGTTTTTTAAAGTTATCTTATTTTCTCTAACTACAAGAGATTCCTAAGGAACTCTACATTTGGCTCTTGGTTTGGTTGCAATGCACTCTGTTGCTGCTTCTATATGGGCAGCGACAAAACTTTCATATTTGTCCTTCAGAGTATGTAGTTTATCTATCTTCTGAAAAATATCGAATTTCTTTCTCACAGTTACAGTACATTTATTGCATGTATCTTTATTGGTAAGTGAGGACCAGTCGTAACGTGATTTTTGACTGTTTTTTTTTTAATTTCTCTACCGGACATTGGTCTAATGGTTAGAGTGTTTGCTAATGACCCGGGAGACCTGGGTTCAATCCCAGGTCGAGTCATACCAAAGACTCAAAAAATGGTACTTAATGCAACCTTGCTTAATACTCAGCATTATAAGATAAGAATCCAGCTAAAGTGGAGCCATCCAGAGAAAGGGGTAGCACCCTTCTCTACACCTTGGTGTGTTAGCTATCGAAAAGGGAGCCTTCGGGTCCTTCTCGACTACGGTCGCCAACTTTACTTATTTTCTTATTATCATTTCTGTATCGTATCTTTGCTGTGAAGATTCTGGGATCGAACGATACTTCTTCTAGAGAGAAGTATGTACTGCAGTTCAGAGATTTATTTATCCAATTCTTGTTTATAAGTATATAATCTAGCTATGCTTTTGAGTCATTTGGATTGGTGTAGGTTCGTAGATTTCCCTCACTTTTTCGCTATTTAGTTTTTAAGCATCAAAGACTGTTCTCGAGTGTAAAATCAGCTTGATATTCTGCATTTCTATTTGGTAGATTCTATAAGTCAAATTTATCATTGGATTGGTGTAGGTTTGTAGATTTCTCTCACTTTTTGCTATTTAGTGTTTAGGCATCAAAGACTGTTCTCGAGTATAAACCAGCTAGATATTCTGCATTTCTAGTTGGTAGATTCTATAAGTCAAATTTATCATTTTCATCTTTGCCTACTTGAGTAGTTATGTCTCCAACGAGAATTACGACATTATATTTGGTAATGCGTCGAACAAGGAAAAATAGCTCGTCATAGAAGGCGTTTAATCAATGGCATCAGTAGTATTTTAGCAAGGGACGAATATTGTCCAGGGTTTACAATTAAATGTAGTATGCATAATTCTCAGTTGGGTTTTCGCTTTACTATTTAGTGATTTTAAGACGCAAGGACTGAGAAGCAGTCCTACACCACCTCACACGACATTGAAGGGTTTTTTTCACACAGATGCAGAAACAAAGGTTCAACCATTATCCTTATCATGATGTGGTGTAGTCGTTATCGCCGTAGGAAATGAACACGGCGATACGAGTTCAAATCCTGGACGATACTGATTGCATTTCACATAGCACTAATACCCTTGGGAAAGGTATGAATCCAATTATTCTCCCTCCAGCTATGGGTGAATAGTAGGACAGACTAGGTTCTTCAGCCTTGGTTAGGCAACTAGTCTAGGAGAAGGAAAACTCTGAATTCAAACCTGTTAAACTCCGCTTAAAAATTGACCTTGTGTCATATCCTGCCCGAGCGGAGGGGTTGGGTAAATAGTATCATGATATTTTAAGTCTAATTAACTCAGGTAATATCTACGATCTTGCATGCATATAATGTCTTGGCTGAAGATGCTGTAAGCACGTGTAGCAAGTTTATTGCATTTAAAGTTTTAACGGCGTGTTTCGAGTTTTGCCATGTTAACAATGTCTTTGTACTTAGTTTGGGCTCTGTAGCGGATTTTTTAACATTGGAGCCAGAACTAAAACCTCAGCAGAATGCGCTCCTTGTTTACCAACGTGAAGTGTGATGTAGTTTGGATGTACGGTTTGGATAAGAGTCATTGTAGTTTTCCGTTGGTGCCCATGGTGTAATGGTTATCGTCGTAGGAAATGGACACGGCCACACGAGTTCAAAGCCTGGACGAGACTGATTGCATTTCACATCGCACTAATACCCTTGGGAAAGGTCTAAATCCAATTGTTCTCCCTCCAGCTATGGGTAAATAGTAGGGCAGGCTGATTTCTTCAGCCTTGGTGAGGCAACTAGTCTAGGAGAAGGAAAACTCTAAATTCAAACCTGTTAAACTCCACTTAAAAATTGACTTTGTGTCATATTCTGCCTGAGCGGAGGGGTTGGTGAATATGGTAGTCTTTCACTGGCTGTTTTCATTTTCTCATCAATTGGCGCCATCCTATATGATGAGTAGCAGAAGTTTCCTTGCTGAACTATTTGATCCGCCCAGCACTTGATAAAGCTCACCTTGTTTTAAATCCACCATGCTGCATCCCATGGTTTTCATTTTTACGTGCTTGTGTGGCTCACAAAATACTCTCCTCTCTCAGAGACTTATCCTGTGACAAGGAGGAGTAAGATATCTATGTAGTTATGAAAGGGTTAAAAAAATTTGTTTTCCTTAAATTTAATGTCTAAATATCGTATTGTAGCGATATCAGTTATATATGGTATTATATTATATTTATATTATATTATGGTATTATATTATATTTATAAATGGTATTATATTTTTCTATTTCCGGAGCAAGTTTTGAAAAAAAATGCACATTTTTTCTTTTAGAATTTTTTTCATTAATATAAACCCTGCGTGTTTTCGAATTGGTTTAGAGCAAAAATTATTTTAATCTCGCAAAAATATGGCGGCAAATCAACAAACATTGAGCAGGTCTGTCATCAATTTTTTTGTTGACCAAACAGTGCAAAACATGAGAATTATTTTTTATTTATGACGGACTTTTTGTCCTCATCTTGGTAGTTTTTGTGTTGTTTCTTCTTTCACTACCTTTCGGCCAAATTTCACCTCTGGCCTTCTTCAAGTGATTTTACCGCGACCTCGGATAGGGAAGCTGAATCTTGTAACCGTATCCCCAGTAATTACTGACTTCCATAGTTGTTGTCTATCGCACCACGTTTTTGACCAAGTAAACCTCTGGCCGGCTTGGGTAGGATTTGAAACCGCTATCTTCTGACAATGCTCACCTGGAACTGTAGAGACTCAACGCTTCAATCCGCTGCGCCACGGGCCCCGAAGGAAACAACACAAAAACTACCAAGATGAGGACAAAAAGTCCGTAATAAATAAAAAATAATTCTCAGATTAAGAAGCCTCATCTCAAATGATTCCAATTAAAGACAAGTGCAAAACATGTTAAATTTACAGCAAAATGTGTGATATGTACAGTGAAGCATGTTTTATTAAAAAAAATCTTTACGAATGGGATAAACATGGGTTTTGCCATTATAATCATGAGTTGAAACGACAGTCAATTGAGTGGAAACATCCTGACTATCGAGGGAAAGAAAGGGTTCCGGGCACTTCAGTCAGTTAAGACAGGGACGCTGACAGTCTTTTGAAACATGAAAGGACTCATCACTATTTATTTCTGGGAAAAAAGGTGCAATTGTAAATAGTGTTTCCTATTGGCAACTTTGACTTTTCTCTTTTATAAAAAAAAATATAAATATTGAGATTTTTCCATTTAAAATAATTAAAAACAATTGCAATCAATAATGATTGAAATTATTTTGAATTATCTTAAAGAGAAAAATATTTATACATATCATTTTTTTTTCATAAAAAGAAAAATCAAACCTAAAAAGAAAAACTTGAAGAATTGTTGTATCGTGGTAAGGAAGATATTTACAGTGAAATAGAGTTACCTATTTATTTACTAAAGTGGTACAGTCCAACAAATATTAGAAGTCTCACGCTGTCGGTGTTACGCCCGAAGTTAGTTTTACAGCTGACCGAGCTCTTGCAAAAACTTTCGTGCTTAAGAAACGCGACGTCTTTTATACCTCCGCGGTTCCAGAAGTCACGTGGTACGAGCGACTATACAACAAGAATTAAGCAAGTAAGTTTCAAAAATATTGCAGAAGTCTTAACTCCGGTGATCAAAAGTGTTGCAATATTTTTCGTTACAACAAAAGTAGCCTGTAATTCAAAGTAGAGGTCATCGTCTGAAGTGACGATTTAACCAGTTCTTTGACCCACGCTGACACCATTTTTTTTTTCATTCGTAGCGAAAAACTCCTTCACCGAAGCTTCACCTTCAACTTGGTCATCAAAGTGTCGTGAACACAGGAAGTAAGCGATGAATTGAAACAAATAATAATCCGAGGAATCGACGCGGTGTAAATCCACCTTTCTGCCAGTTCTTTGATCCTTCGCTGATACAAGTACTGTTTTTTCGAATCGAAGAAGTCCTTCCTTGAAGCTACCCCCTCCACTTGGTTATAAACGTATATATCGTGAGCACAGGAAGCGAACGATGGATTGGAACAAGTCATATTACGAGGAGCTAGGTCCGAACTATTTGCTGAATGAAGCCACCTTTCAGTCCGTTCTTTGATCTCTCGCTTATACCAGTTCTGGTTTTACAAATCGAACAACTCTTTCACTGAAGCTTTCAGTTCCTCTTGGTTTGTAAAACGTCACCATCGCAGGAAGTAATAATCCAAAGGAACAAAGTCCGGACTATATGCTGTGTTGCATCAGTTCAATTTTCTCAAGTTCCTGGAATTTATTCCGGGTCATTCGCGCTGTATGAGGTTTTGTGTTGTCTTGCTGCAGAAAAGTTTGTTTCCTGATAACCAATACCGGGGTATTTTGAACGCACCAAGGCATATATTTACTTAAGCTCTGTGGTTTCCAACCGATTTTGAGTCGTACCCTACTTTGGTATTTTTAAAATTCTGATGCCCCACCCCGTAATATTTTTTTCTTACATAATCAAAATTTTACTGCAATTCACGTGAAGGAAGCTTAAAACGACATTAACTTGGTCTCTAAACAAGTCCCCCCAAAATATTGCATACCCCACGTTGTGAATTACTGCTCTAGCTGCTTGGAGTACAGGTTTGCATCGATAGATCGATTATCTGAAATTGACTCGTGAATTGCCACTGCATAATACCACCAGACGCAGAGCATCGTCTTGAATTCGAAATGTAGATATTGCAAAATTTTTGACTCACCCGAGTAAATAGATAAACAAGTGAAGCTATCAGAAAACTATTCCAAACACCAACTAAAGGGGTTAAGAGAATGTTGACTGTTTTCCATACTGATTGGTAAGATACCCCACCCCTCGAAAAAACGCTGTTCTGCCTAGGACAATAAACAGTATCTGATGCCGATGTTCCAGATCATCAGATTTGGAGACTATGGAGTACCTCCTTCATTGACATTACTCCAAGGTCTACTCTGATCCTGGGTGATGGTACTTGTCAGAATATTGTAGATCTGTTTGAAAATTATTCATATTTGAAAGGACTGTGTGAAAAAAAAACTCTTAAGAAACAATTATCCAAAAATGTCAGTATGAACGTACTATGAACATGATTCCTTAACCTCTACGCATAGAATAATCACAGACGGGTTGATGTGCCGTTAGAATCAAACAATTGATCGAACTGAATCAGGTTCACTTTTTTTTTATAAGACATGATATATATCTAATGCTTGTTTCTTTTCAATTATAATAATCTTTAATAAAAATAAGTGCTATCATTATAGAAATGATGATATATAAATAAAACGAATAAAGTACTGACACAATTGTTTTGACTAATGCAATCACAGCAAATAGAACTCAACACAATAGTGTTATGATGCAAACTGATTCGCCTGTCACGATGCGACAAAAGTCAATTAACCAGTCGTAAATCAAGATAATTATCTTCACTCAAATACGTGGTAAATTCGAAGGTAACTATATACAGGGTATCCTTTAAAGAAGGGATACATTTTGTTTTTAATTTCCCAGCACAGAGCCATCGGCTGGCAAATATTATGTATTTTAACCCATATACAGTGGAATTACTTTTTAAATATTTTAACAGCTTCTGATTTCCTTTTTTCTGATTTTTATTTTTTCTTATTTTTATTTTTTATTTTTTTTTTTAGCGAACCCTCATAGTGTCACCGACTCCAACAGAAGTTGCATACTAAAAGCTTACTTTGCCAACAAAAGCTCCTTGATATAAGCAAAAACAAAATTTCATCAGCATTTTGAAAGACGCCAGGCACCATCCCGAAAGGTAATCTTCCGTGTTGCCAACGTCTATGAGACACATCTCGAACAAAAAGAAATCCATAGATCTTCTTCGAAATTTCTGAAATCCAAACAATTATAAATCTTCAAGAACAGCTCATTTCGAGATTAGGGGTTCCTATTGGCCATCCAAATCATAAGATCTAACCCAAGTGGACTACTTTCGGTGGGGTTACTTAAAAAGAATGTGCACATCGGAAAGTGTTTCCCAGTTAAGTAGCGAAAACAAAGTGTCCATAGAGAGATTGCATTCATTCCAGTTAAGTCCCACTCCGTTTGGATTGTTACAGATACACAGAGACAGAAAATATTCTCTTCGAGGTAGTATTTAATATAAGAAACTAGACGGCAATTACACAAGAATGTTGCGAGCAATATTGAATAAGTCCTGGCGGCAATACCCAACAAAGCACCAACTATACGGTCGTCTGCCTCCCATCACGAAAACTATCCAAGTTAGACGAACCAGACACGCAAGATACTGCTGGAGAAGCAGAGACGAGTTCATAAGTGATGTACTCCTATGGACCCCAACATATGGCTGAGCAAAATCAGGACGACCAGCTAGAACATACATACAGCAGCTACGTGAGGATACGGGATGTAGCCCTGACGACCTGCCTGATAGGGAAAAGTGGCGAGAGAGGGTCAGGGATATCCGTGCTAGCGGCACGACATAATGATGATGATGTATTTAAGTCTTAGGTTATATCATTAACGCTTGTCTTTTAGGCATATAATGAATATATTTTTTACCTAATGTCATTATTTTAATCAAAGAAATTGCGTATATATATATATATATATATATATATATGTATATATATATATATATATATATATATCAATCATTGTAAGGATTATATTGCAAAGAACAAAGACTAGTTACAGTGGGCAATAAGAGCTTTGGCAATATAACAGACGAGACTTGAGGGCATCACTGAAGAAAGACCCAAACAAGCATATTTTATCTTTATTTCATTTTATTACATTTTTTTTTTTGATTTTAGGGGTAGTAACATCTCATCCTAAAAGCTCCATACTTGCAACTGTATAACTCTTTACAAACAAATAATTATTAGAGACCAAAAGGCGATGGAAATTACTTTAATTAAACATTGAAAATATATACAGTTATGGTTATAATCAAATATTTAAAAAAGAATTAAACTCATATCTATCTATCTATACACACACACACACACACATATATATATATAGTTAGTTAGCGACCATAGTCGAGGGTGACCCGAAGGCTCCCTTTTCGATAGCTACTACACCAAGGTGTAGGGGAGGGCGCTACTCCATTCCCAGGATTGCTCCACTTTACCCTTGAACCATACCTTATAATGCTGAGTGTTAAGCAAGGTGGTATCAAGTACCATTTTTAAAGTCTTTGGTATGACTCGACCTGGAATTGAACCCAGGTCTCCCGGGCCATTGGCGAACACTCTAACCGCTGGGCCAATGTCCCATATATATATCTGAAAGTAAATAAATGATTGTAATCCGACAATGTGTAGAAAAATTGATAACGAGGTAATCCAAGTGGAAGGAGAGATTAAACATCCATCGTTGACTTACCATCGCTAATATCACCCCTCATGGCCCTGATGATAGTTCAGTCGAACCAAAACTCTATAGTGTCGACTCCTCAATAAATCTCTCCTTCCACTTGGATTACCTTGTTATCAATTTTTCTACTTATATATATATATATATATATATATATATATATATATTATAACAGAGTTGGTTGTCACTAAATCACTTTGCGGGTTTGTGTCGAACTAAGTGCATTATGATATGGAGAGTGCTCAATAGCTAGGATAGAGCAATTATATAATAATAATAAAGAAATATATATTAGATATATATATTTAATTCATGGAATTTAGACAGTGATCCCTAGGTTTCATGGAGTTTTTTGTAAAACAAGAATCATCAGACAGTTAATAAAATTCGATTTTCGATTCATTTCATTTTGTTAACTGACTGATGATTGTTGCTTTGCAAAAAAATCCATGAAACCCAGGGTCGCAGTCGAAATTCCATGCATTGAATATATATGTATATATATATATATATATATATATATATATATATATATATATATTGTTGGTCCCATGAGAGAAAAAACAAATACTTTGATATGAATAGGACCACAAGAGAATTTGCTTTTAAGTTACTTAGTTTTCTTCAACTCGTGTTTCTGGCGTTTTGTGACGTCTTCATGACGTAAAAGTGTTGTTTTGGCGTTACCTTTGGTTTATATAGTGATAAGTGTTTTAATAAGGTCGTGGTTCTTTTTAATTCCAGGATTTGTGTCTCCGAATGTTCAGTCCAGTGACAAATTATATATATATATATATATAAGGGAGTGGGGGGGAAATATTGAGCAAAGATTAAAAATGTTTATTAAAAAACCTCAAACCTATTCTAATTAACCATCTCAAGCGTCTCGTAAAACACACAATTTCACAACCCAAATCGATCATTTGCACATAATGATAGACTTGGGTCGTGAAATATGCAGTTGTACGAAATGCGTGTGTTGGCAGTGATTTTAACTGTTTTTATGCTTTGAAAAATCGATTTTAATCCTTGCTTGCCTAAATACTTGAAAAATTATGTAGCTTTTTCCTGAATATTGAGCAATAAGAAAACGCGTAATTTAAAAAAAAATTACTACTGATGCTTCTAATACCTAATATTTGGACCTTCTCTGTCCTCGCCTGTGAATTTGAATTTTTTTTTCACATGCGAACTGTAACTCCACATTTGCTGTTCTGCAACTTCGAGAAAAGCATGTAAGAAGTGATCTGACGAGACGGAGAGTATAGTAATATTTTCTGCCGAAATAAATTTATAATGACAACTTAACCAGGTTTGAGTTTCTATCCGATTACACTATATATATATATATATATATATATATATATATATATATATATATAAGTAATGGTTAAAGTGATGGCTTGCGGGGTCGTAGTATGCGAGTTCGTACTCCAGTCGCGCTATTACGTTCATTTTCGGGCAAATACCCTTGGGAAAGGCATGAACCCCCTCCCAGATATGGGTTAAATAGTACCACTATTGTTCTCCTAGGAGAACAGCGTTGGCATTAAATAACCTACAAAGGTTGATATGCCATAAAACAAAGAAACCAAACCAAACCAAACCAAATATATATATATATATATATATATATATATATATATAAGTTATGAGTGTAGGATTAGAATACTTAAAACCATATAACTGTGGTCATTATTAGTATAAGATTTGAAATTATAAAACAGTTGGCAAACAAATTATTATTATTATTATTATTATCATTATTATTATTATTATTATTATAATTATTAAAAAGGAATAGCTACCTGAAACCATCATATGTGACATGGTGCAATGGTTAGAAAGCTACTCTTGTTTAAATATTTCTGAATTGTGAATTTGATCCTTACTAGATGCCTCATACGTGTGGCCTTGTGCCAAATCAAAGCTAAAACTATTTTCCTAGTGGCGTTTCTCTTTAGAAACGTTAAGATTTTAATTTACACGTGAATAGATGTCATTGGAAAGTTCAAGGAAACCTATTGGGGTAATTGTTTTCATATCAGCATTTCACCTCATACATATATATATATATATTGGATAAAATATCCTACTGAATTAATGATTTTGCTTTTGCTTTTAACGTTATAATATCTTTCATATATATATATATATGTGTGTGTGTGTGTGTATTTATGTGTGTGTATTTTACATATTTGTTAATGAGTGTGTATCACCATATGTGTTTGTTTATGTGTGTCTCTGTACGTGAATATGTGCGTACGTTTGAAAACTCTTTCATTCGATGGAGAATTTGAACCAGTACTTGTGTTCAGTGGCGTAACGAAAAACTGAGCCTAGAATTAATCGCTCAACCTGAACACATTTTTCAAGAATGGTTGCCTTTCAAAAAAACATTACAGTCTTTAACTCTTTAACGACATGAAGGTTGATTTTGATTATTTTTATGATTGGGTTTTTTTTTTGCGTCTATCTTCTTTGGCAGAACTTTGAGGACTCGTTACATTATTTCTCAAAGATCCTTGTGTTTCGAACTGTGGCTGCCTTCATTTAATCAAAAGAAAAACTTGACGTCATAACCTTTTCACAGATGCTGAGTGATACCCTGGGGTTTCCTACCCATTTTTCATATCACTAGTCACAATCCTAGATATACATAGTGCGCCTACTAAGTCATTATGTAAAAAAAAAAATACATCAGCAACTTTATCTCCCTTGGGAAGCCACACGCCGTCAAAGACTTTGTTCATACGCGTGGAAACAGTGCCGGAAGTCTTTAACTGCCACTACCTTGAGTTAGTTTGTCACGATCTCTTACTAGTCACGATTCTAGATGTCCAAAGTCGGTCTATTAAGTAATGACACTGTATTTAAAAAAATCGACAAATTAATTACAAATCAACTTTATCTCTTTTGAAAAGGCACACGCTGTCGAAATCGTTGTTCCTTCGCCTGGAAACAGTGCCGGAAGTTTTCAACTGCCACTGCTTTCATTTGGTTTGGCATGATCAGTTTCAGTTTTTCTGCGGGTTCCGACGAGAGACAACGGAGCTAGGTTTTCAATTTTGGAAATGAGAAATCGACACAAAGATTAATGATTGATCGATTGATTGATTGATTTTAACGGCATGTCAATTAGTCTAGGGTTATTTTATGCCTTGTGTTTAGGGGATCGCGCACACTTTACGTTTATACTTCCATTTTTGTGGAATTGTTTCTTAAGAATTTTGGCACACAGTTATATAATATCAAGTATTCTTTCTGTCCACTGGCGATTTTTGTTCAATCACTAGTGTCTCACTTTATTCCTATATGACAGGTTGATATGCCATTAACCAAACCATTCCGTGCGAGTATCTTGGTCAGACTATGAATTTTTCAACCGACCCTCGTATTCAGTCAAATAACACAACCTATTTTATTACTGGAGCAAAAGTAAATTTAAAACGAGAAAACTTAAATGAGATACTCAGAAAGTGTACGTCTAGGAATTACATATCCGATAAAATATGGCTCATGACATAGAACATTATTTCAAGTCCTCTTCCGCTTATAGCTCGCCAATGGTTGTCTTCTCAGATACCTCGTGAATACTATAGACAAGTTTGTTTAATTGACGAAAAAATGTTACTTTTTTTTGCTATATTATCGTGTCGCTTCGAGTGGTTTCATTCTGAGTGAAGAAAATGAAATACAAATAATTTTCAAGCAGTTGTCAGGCTTCATGTACTTCTTGCTAATTCTAATAATTATTTAGTTACAAGCAGTTATTTCTATTTAATAATAATCATTTGTTTGCACCTAATTATATGATTTCAAATACTAAAAGTATTTCTGAGTAAACAATTTTACTTCAAGTAATTTTACTTCAAGTAATTATTCTTTATACAAATAATTCACAGCTATTGAGCACCAGATCTATTTGACTACCAGATCTATTAGCCTGCCAGATCTATTTGACCGCCAGATCAATTTGGCTGCCAAATCTATTTGAAAACCAGATCTATTTGACCACCAGATCTATTTGACCGCTAGATCAATTTGACCACCAGATTAATTTGACTAACAGGTATTCCACTCCGAGTCAGAGTGCACATCAGCCTAATGAGTATGAATGCGTACTTCACACTCCTCAGATTTTCAAAACAGGAAGCTCACCATCAGATTCTGTCGTGTTAATTCCAGAAAAGCTCTTCGTGGTGGCCTTAGCTCTCCATAAATCAATTCAATCAGTGTATTCCTAGCCCCTCTGACTAGATTTACAAAGACTACATAGTGCAGAAGCAAAATATAGAATAATTAAAAAAAACTCTTTTCAGTCTTATTAGTCCAATTTTTAGAATAAAAAAAAACGCTATAAATTTAAATTTACATGATCAGCTCTATTATTCAAGACACTTTTTCATTAAAATTCAGCCCAAAGTGAGTGACCAAGAAAATAAAAGAAAAAGAATCTATGATTTGATTAACACCGAAACCAACGCCCCCAAAAATTCTGAAATAATTGGAGTTTCTTTATGCTGCCCTCAAGCAGAGACCATAACCCCCTCGATTACGCTACATGGGGCATTTTAGAAAGCAAAACAAATGCAACTTCCATCCAATTCGCTAAAGACGACAATTGAGAAGGAATGGAAATCTTTTCGAAGATTTCGAAGAATGGAAATCTTTTGGTACAATAATTGAAAGAAATGGCAGCGATACAGTGTAAATTTACTGTTTTGTGTCTGTCTTCTTCTTTTGCTGTTTTTTTTTTTTTTTCCAAATAAAAATTATTAATCTTATCTGATAATAGAGTTGTTTATAATTATTCCAGAATATTCCTATTTTTTGTTTTGCACCCTGTAAAATCAGATGTGTAAATGTGCTTGTTTTGTGCGAGAATATTCTTTTGGGGCAAAAAGTTTCTTATAAAATTCTTTCTACCAAAAATATGGGAAGGGATTATTTTTCCACTTGTCAAATCAGACCGAAAATCAACTGCTAACTGATTTCCATTCACATTCAATGTGAAAAGTCAAAAAGAACTGGTGAGTTCTCACTTTATCATTTTAATTTAGTTTGTGTTGTATAGTGGCTCGTACCACGTGACTTTCGGTATCTCGGAAGAATAAAAGACGTCGTGTTTCTTAAGCACAGTCAATACTGAAATATTTCGGTTAGTAGTAAGACAAACTTCGGACGTAACACCAGCAGCGCGAGACTTATAAATAATCGTTGAACTGTAGCACTTCAGTTAATAAATAATTAACTCTATTTCACTGTGTATCCCTTCCTTACGACTATACAACAGTTTGTAAAATCAGGAACGAAGCCCGCTAGCCCGAACAACCCGACCGGGAGAACAAGTCCACATAGGAGCCCTACAAGGCCTGGTTTCATCAATTTTCTATTAATACTACTTTATGAAAATTGACATGTAATAGATGTGGGGTTTCGTATCATAGATTCGCGATGAGAAAGCATGAGAACTTTAGCACCGGTTTTACGTGAAGTGTCTGATGAAACAGAACAAGGTTCATCATTCAGAGTCAATCGACTATCAAAGAATGCATGTGGCGTTGTGGCTAACGTACTTGACTGTGATATCGTAGTGAGTGAGTTCGAACTCCGGTCACGCGATTACGTTCACCTTAGAATTAATAGCCTTGGGAAACATGAAAACTCATTTATGACTTCAGCTATCAGTTAAATACTACTACTGTTCTTCTATAAGGATGGCTTTAGCTTTACATAACCAATGAGGGTTGATATGCCATTAAGCCAATAAACCAAACCAAACCAACCCAAACCAAGAATGCTTTGTACTACGTATACCGAAAAGTTCTTGTGACGATGTTTTATCTGCTGTTGATGACTTTTTACCAATGGGATTCAAGTACTGCAACACCGATGGGTGAGGACCACAAGGGTAATTATGCTGAAAAATGAACCTCATTTGTAACATTCCATTAAAGTATCTTTGAACTTTTCAGCCGACCCGGAATTGAATTGTATCACAATAAGCCTGTGTAAACTTCTTAAATATTTCTCTCACATTTCCTGAAGTTTAGCAAAGAATTTAATTTTGTTTCCCATTTTGGTGACACTTAATTAAACATACTTTTAAATAATCTAAGATTACTCAGCTTAGCGAGTTCTAAAAAGAAAATAAGACCTGAATGTTTTCACACGTGTTGTTGTGGCTGAACTCTTGTAGCAGAAAGAAGTAATTTCAGTTTCTCGTCAGACCACCATTAAATCACGTGGTGTCTTCTATTTTCAAATTTATTGTCCGGCGCGGGAATTATTTTGGCCGTTGAAGTTTCGATTCATATTTTCGTCCAATGAGGATGATTTAAGCCATTCTACTCGGATGACTTTCCCGGGTAATATAAAAGGCTGTGTAAACGCTCTTTCGGCCTCTTCCTTATTCATTCGAGCAGCAGAACAGACCAACATCAACATGAGGAGAGCGCATTCAATTTTTGGACCATTATTTTTGTCTAGAAGATCATTCCTTTATCATTAATTCATTCCTTCTAGACCAACTGGCCCTCGAAGCTTCAAGTTGGATGCTTAATTCCTGTTCTAAC
The DNA here is from genome assembly GCA_963585895.1 of Sepioteuthis lessoniana. NCBI lineage: Eukaryota > Metazoa > Mollusca > Cephalopoda > Myopsida > Loliginidae > Sepioteuthis > Sepioteuthis lessoniana. The sequence goes on from OY757934.1 coordinate 26,764,680, forward strand.
ATCCGCAATTGCTTTCTTCCCTTTGTACGACTCACAGTACAGGGTTTTTGGAACTTATAAATATCCTCGTCCACTCATTTGTTTTACTCCTTTCTGAATGTAAAAGGGCAAAACGACCCATTTGCCTTGTTATGAAAATGTGAGTAATACGATCTCGTATGTAAATTTTTTTAATACAAGTATAACGAGATTATTGTATTCGCTGTATCTGTTCTATCAGTAAGATAAGATAGGGATTGAAGGAAGTGAACACCCATTTATAAAAGAATAGCTTCATCGAGTTTTATAAAATTTCATTAAAATTAATTAATGTCCTTTACGTCCAGACTACTAAGGTTCCGCCATGTTTTTTTTATCTCGGGTGTATACGCATTTGTTCATCCGTATGTTTTATCATAACCCATCAAATATGGTGTGCCATAAAGCTACTCTTTCATTGTTATACACATCATCATCATCATCATCATCATCATGTCGTGCCGCCAGCACGGATATCCCTGACCATCTCTCGCCACTTCTCCCTATCATTCATCGCCTCCGGCAGGTCTTCAGGGTTACATCCTGTGTCTTCACATAGCTGCTGTATGTAAGTTCAAGCTGGTCGTCCTGCTTTTGCTTGGCCATATGTGGGGGTCCATAGGAGTACATCACTTACGAGCTCGTCCTTGCTTCTCCAGCAGTGTCCTGCGTGTCTGGTTTGTCTAACTTGTATAGTTTTCGTGATGGGAGGCAAGTGGCCGTATAGTTGGTGTCTCGTGGGGTGTTGTCGTCAGGACTTGTTCAACATTGCTCTCAACATTCTTGAAATGCTGTAATTTCAATTTCTATTTTAAGAATGTATGCATTCACCCAATCCAAATGCCACAATCAAGATGTGACACAAGGCTAATTTTAAAGCAGAGTTCAGATAGTTTGATTCAACGTTTTCCATATACATAACCAGTTGTCTAACCGTTGCTAAACAACTCAGTCGTCCTTACTATTTACCCATAACTCGTGTAGAACAGATGGATTTATGCCTTTTCTTTAATACGAAGTGAAATGCAACCATTTTTTCCAGGATTTGAACTCGGATCCTCAAATCTCTTTTATTTGGACGATAATCCTTACGTTAAACGCGCTCTATATAGTAAGCACGACATAGAAGTGTTTAAGAGAAAAACGCTTAACATTTGTTAACGGTTAATTTTATTCTCCGTGGCGTTGTGTCTAACGTGTGACATCGTAGTAATGTTACATACCCATACATGAATATGCGAAACGTACATAGAATGTTCATAACATATATACATAGAACATAGGAATCCTGAAACACGAAAAACACTTACGACTTCTTAGTTCAGGTACGAAACCTTTTATCACCTTTGAGTTTAAAGGTTTCGACATAAGGAAGAGAGATGCACAATCTTTCTATGATGACTTTTCCATCTCCTCACCCCAACACGTATGGCACCCGCCACAAGGCCTGGCTTCGGCGAGCAAGCGAAAGTCAACCGTCTTCTTCCGAGGCAGGACCCAACTCAACTCACTGACTTTTTCAAAATACCCAAAATCTTCCCCGCGCGCTTCCGGTGCATGACGTCATTAACATCCACTGGTCAACCATTCTATCTGGGATTTTTATTTTGACATCTGTGAACTACACATCCTCCCCACGCGCGCGTTAACACCTGCGCTCAAGTTTTCACCTAACTAACCCATGTGCTGAGCCGAAAGGTACTCAGCCTAACTAGACCCAAAGCAAGATATATAAAACGAAATCCCTCGGCCATTATATTACAGTAAGCGAGTTCGAAATCTATCTGTGATATTACGTTCACTTTTGGATTAATAACTGTTGGCATTCGGGTAGCCATTTTGTTTCTGGTTGAACGATACAAAATACTCCTTCTACGTAACAAGGCTGGATTAAGCTGTTGGATAGTCAGATACAGCTGTTTGGGAAATAGACATGTAATGTTCATTACAACAGAACATAGGAATCTCAATATTCAAAAACACGTAACGACTTCTTGTTCAGGTACGAAACCTTTTTATTAACTTTGAGTTAAAGGTTTCGACGTAAGGAGGAGAGATACAATCTTCTAAGCTGTCTTATTCATTTGGCTCCCATCTCGAGCGGCCCCCGTCTCGAGCGGCTCCCATAGGGCACACGTTCGCTTCGCGTCTGCGAGCTCCAAAAGTCGACCGTCTTCGTCCGGTGTCTAATCTCAACTCTGTCTTTCTTCAAATTCTCACACAAACCTCCGCGCGCTTCCGGTGCGTGACGTCACCTGCACCCTGTCACCGCGTTTCGTATCGGACTATCATGACATCTGAGTGACACCTCTATCCGCCCGCGTGCACCCGCGTTAACACCTGCTTCAATGTTGCACCTAACTAAGCCATGTGCTGAGCCGAAAGGTTCTCAGCCTAACTAAACTCAAAGGCATGAACCGAAATCCCTCGGCTATTATATAACAAAGCCAGTACTCAGTGGTGTCTGATGGGATAATCTACTGCTTCTATTTTAGTCGCCTTTCATTGGCTTATCTACTGCTTCTACTGATGGGAATGTCTATAAATACTTGCTGACAATTTGTAGACTGCCGACACCAAAGTATCCCCTCAAACCATACAACAATAATCTTCGGAAAGTATAAACCTCCTTATCATCCAAGCTATGGGGCTAAATAGTACCACAACTGTTCTTCCATAAAGCAGGCTTTGGTATTACATAACGCAAGAATATTGATACAGGGTGCGAAAGCAAAATTCGGGAGATTCTAGTATAATAATAAACGACTCTATTATAAAAAATTATTAATTCTAATTTTAAAAAAAAACAAAAAAAAAACAATAGAATAAGAAGATAGACATGAAACAGTACATCTGCTTAATATGTTCGCCTCTTTTTTCACTTATTGAATCAACACGCCTTCGATACGATTTACATGTCTTGAAATAAATTCTTCAGACATTTTATTCCATTCTTATATTATGATGAGATGTTGCATTTGGTTTGTTTTCTAAAACGTTCCATATAGTGTAATCAAGTAGTTTAAGGTCTGCGCTTGATGGAGGCCGTAAAGAAAATTATTTCGGAAATATTTTTGGCTTGGTTTCGGCGCTACACAAAGCATAGATTCTTTGTCGTTTTTCTTGCGCATTCATTCATGTTGGGCTAGATTTTAATTAAAAAGAGCTTAAATAATAGAGCTAACCATGCAAATTTAGATTCATCACGATTTTTTCAAAAACTGGACTTAGTAAGTAAAGTTGGCGACCGTAATCGAGGGTGACCCAAAGTCTCTCTTTTCGATTGCTACTACACCAAGGTGTAGAGGAGGTCACTCCTTTTCCTTGATTTTTCCACCTTACCTTTGATCCGTACCTTATAATGCTGAGTGTTTAGCAAGAAGGCATCAAGTACCTTTTTTTTTTTGAGTCTTCGGCATGACTCGACCTGGTATTGAACCCAGGTATCCCGGGCCATTGGCGAACACTCCCACCATTATCCCAATGACTAATCAGACTTTATGAAAAAAAAAAAAAAACATTTAAAATTATTCCATAGCACCCTGTATGTCATTAAACAAAGAAAAGAAAGAAAGAAAGAATTATGTACTTTCTTTAAAACTTTTATTTGAAAATTCTTGAATAGATGGAAATAAAGAATGAAACTTAACCGAACATCTCTTGCTACTTTTATGGAAGATAAACGGACGAGCAGCATTGTTTATTCCCTTTCATTCAAGAGTTCTCCATAAAAAACGCGCATTGCTTTTTCAAGCAAGCAACGTTTATTCTTTCTGATTCTTTCTCTCTCCAGACACATGTTCCATTGCGACTGCATCCTTCGAAGAATATTTAATCAAACACCCACATGAATGCTTTTCGAAAAGCTTCTACCTTGGAAATTTTAATTCCAGAATGGCCTTGGTTTAGATTTCTGCTTTGATATCCGTTCGTTACACAATTTTGTTACATGCATACAATTGTCTTTGGGGTGACATATTGCCTATATCGACAAAATGACCTTCATAAATACGACTAACATCCTTGTCACATATTCTTTTGTAATCTTTTCCCTATAATGGCCAACTGGTTTATTTGGTTCCATTTCTTTGTTTAATGGTATATAAACCTTCGTGGGTGATTTAATTTGAATACCATCATTGTAGAAAAGTAGCGGTACTATTTAACCCATAGCGGGTAGAGATAATGTCGTTCATACTCTTTAATTCGAAAATGAATCATGTGACTAGAGTTCGAGTTAGCTTATTATGATGTTGCAGTCGAGCAAGTGATCCACTATGTAAGATGGACACCTCTTAGATAACTGGCCTTCCTAAGAGTGACTAAGGTCCTTATCATTTTTCATTTTATAACACATTGTCTTTCATGACTAACTGGCCTTTATTTGGAGGACTAACATCTTTATCATTTGTCATTTTGCTTATAGGGGTCAACTGGTTTGCTTAGCGTAACTTTGAGTCTTAAAAAATTTTATCTTGATGGGGATCTAACTCTAAATTGAAAATAGAAAACCACTTTAAAAGTATTCAGTATATTAACTGGTGCCTTTTTATGAGCTCCCATCCCTAAAATATAGCACACTTGTTATATTGTACAGATTTAGGCTACAGGAGAGTCTGGTTTGGTTTGGTTTCATTTGGTTTGGTTTTATGGCATATCAACCATTGTAGGTAATTCAATGCCAAATCCATTTTGTACATATAAACAGTTCTATTTCGGTTTAGCATGAGTACACTGTTTAGTTCTATTTAACCCATAGATAGGAACCTATCAGGTACTACTACTGCAGGCCAGGGTGGACCTGGAAGTGATGAAAATGAAGGGGTACTTCGCATTCACCAAAGCCCCAGCATTACTGGAGTCTCATCATCAAATTGTTTAATGTCATATACAGGACACTCGTTGGGGAAGTTTAACCACTCTGCCGAGATGCAGTCGATATATTCTGGAGTCCCAGCCGGCTGAGCATTTAAATCCTGGTTTTTCTCATATGGACATTGATTCTTTATTTTCTAATTCTTCACTAATCCAATCGACGCAGATATGCAGGAGGTGCCCGTGGTGTAATGGTTATCGTCGTAGGAAATGGACACGGCGATGCGAGTTCAAATCCTGGACGAGACTGATTTCACATAGCACTAATACTCTTGTGAAAGGTATGAATCCAATTATTCTCCCTCTAGCTATGGGTAAATAGTAGGGCAGACTGATTTCTTCAGCCTTGGTGAGGCAAGTAGTCTAGGAGAAGGAAAACTCTTAATTAAAACCTGTTAAACTCCGCTTAAAAATTGACCTTGTGTCATAACCTGCTTGAGCGGAGGGGTTGGGTAAATATGTATATGCAGGCTGTTTGAAAAAAATACAACAATTTCTATTAGAATTCCTTTATGATATTCTGCTTTTAATGTCTTAATCAGTTCATCCTACCTGTTAACACATTTTTAGGATCTTCACCTGGTTGTTTCCGTAATACCATTCCTGTTTTTCATAAGAAAAACAGGAATGGTATTATAAGATATTCTTATAGAATATTAACATAATTTACCATTTGTTGGAGATTCCAAAAATATGTTGACATGGATGTTGAACATGTGGAGACTGTTTGAAATTATATTATAAAGTTATTCCTATAAGTGTATCAATAATTGTTTATTCAGTCTGTGTTTGATACAATAATAGGATTGAAAAATTAGACGATTATTGAGTGTGACATTCAACAAAAAGACGGGAACACCGATGAGTCGAAATATCATAGAATGGTTTACTAACCCAAATGACATTTAATTTATCTTAAGATTTTCAATTTGAAAGTCTTGGGGGTGTCCTCGTGGTGTAATGGTTAGAGCGATGGACTGCGGAATCGTAGTAAGCGAGTTCGTTCTCCAGTCGCGCTATTACGTTCACATTCGGGCAGATACCCTTGGGAAAGGTATGAACCCCCTTATCCTCCCAGCTACGGTTTAAATAGTACCACTACAGTTCTTCTAGGAGAATAGCTTTGCCATTAAATAACCTACAAAGGTTGATATGCCATTAAACAAAGAAACCAACCAACCAATTTGAAAGTCTTTTCCACAAATAATTACACACTTCGAAATAATGTACAGGTAATGTTGATCGGAGTTACTTTTTATATGCTTGTTAGTTTTTTGAATTGCGTAATAGAAATTGTTTGATACTTCACAACTCTGAAGAGCGACAAAGAAAGCAACGATTAAGGGTACTTAAATTAGGGATTTACTTTTTAATATTTTTTATGTGTGGTGGTGATACTTAGGAGTAGATTATTTCAACCTGTAATTTGATTCCCTTACCACTAAGCCACAGTGGCAAATGCTTCAAGGATACTTGAAATACTTGTAAAATACACAGGGGGACCAAAAGGATAGAACAGGCCTAAATGACACAATAAATAACAAGACAGACGCACGAGCCAACAAATAATTGAGGCAAGGTATTAAGTATTTATATATATATATATATATGCGTGTATGTGTGTGTTTGCCCATCCTCTACAGAGAATGTGACACAAGGCCAAATTTTTTGTGAAGTTTGATAGATTTGAATTCATAGATTTCCTTCTCCTAGATCGGTTTTAATATCAAGTTTAAGAGCCCAGTTTGGCCTCCTATTTACCCATAGCTAGAGGCAAAATAATTTGAATCATTTTCCCTCGGGTATGTGAATTGCAAAAAAAAATCGTCCAGTATTTGAACTCGGGTCGCCGCGTTTTCCAATGACGATTAACATTAGATCAGGAATGCACATAGATAGATAGAAACAAATTGAGATAGATAGATAGATAGATAGATAGATTTAAATTTGATTAATTCAAAGAATCAACGGCTTTTTACGACCATCAGTTTCTTTCTTATACGATCATCAGACGAAAAATTGAAAGTGACGTTAACTCTGTGTCTACGCATTGATTTCCATATCACTGATATCATGCTCTCTTTCTTTATCAATAATGCAAAACTGATGTCATCATCATCGTTATCAAGTCGCGCTTACAACGCAGAGTTCTCTCTCTCTCTCTCTCTCTCTCTCTCTCTCTCTCTCTCTCTCTCTCTCTCTCTCTCGTCATCCGTCCCTATCATACAACGCTCTTGCAGATCTTTCATTTTGCATCGAGTGTGAGCACATAGTTGATATTAGTAAGTCTTTGCAAGTCGGCAAACAATGTCTCGTCCACGTATGTGAGTCCATTATAAGTTCGGGCTAATTTCTCCAGCACTGACCTGCAGGTTATATTCGTTTTTCTTAGATCATGGGTGGGTTAACTTTTTAGTGGAAGGGTTGCATCACTGGGTTATAAATTATCAAAGGGACGCATTTTTTAAAATCAAAAGAATATTACCTGCTTTCCTGAATTTTTTTTTTAAATAAGAGGCTCACGCAGGCCGCACAGAACAGTGCAGTGGGCAGCATGTTGCTTGTGGGCAACAGTTTGCCCACCCCTAACTTAGATGGTGTGTGAGATGAAAGTAAAGTGCCCTGTATGTATTGTTCAGCTCACTAGGATGGTTTGTGAGAGAGAAAAATAGCCAACGAAAGATTACCAATACCACGTAGCTGTATATATATGTGCATATACGCGCATGCGTGTATATGAGTATGTGTGTCTTCCTGCGTAACTCCGTTCGTTACTTGAATTTGGTTGGGTTAGTTAGAATTTATGGCATATAAACCATTGTAGGTTATTTAATGCCAGATCCTCTTTATACATATATATCAAATATATACGATTTGTAAACATTCTTTGATCACATTTTTAAATAAGCCTGAGCTCATTTCTTTTGCACACAGTTCAATGTTTAATGGTTTCAAGTATTTCTATGTACGAATAAAAATCTGTCATTTGTTAGCACACATTTAAATGGACATACAAATATGATTTGTAAGTGAATAGTTTGTTGATAATTTCATTTTTAATAGAGTTAGAACTAATTTACTCGCACTCTTGTATTACTATTGTTTCAGTAAATGCTATCTAACACTTATGATTCTATTTAATGTTAAGCATTTATTTGAAGACAATGAAGTGTTTACAAGTATTGCTATTTAACACTAATCATTCTGTCCAATACGCTTCATTCACTAGCACTCAGTCAAATGGTTTGGTTTGGTTTCTTTGTTTAATGGCATATCAACTCTTTGTAGGTTATTTAATGCCAAAGCCATTCTCCTAGAAGAACAGTAGTGGTACTATTTAACTTGGTTCTTCAGCCTTGGTGAGGCAACTAGTCTCGGAGAAGGTAAACTCTGAATTCAAACCTGTTAAACTCCGCTTAAAAATTGACCTTGTGTCATATCCTGCCCACGTGGAGGGGTTGGTAAATACGGTTAAATGATTTCAAGTATTGCTTTCTTACACTAGTATTTCTTTTCAACATCATTCACATGTCTGCACACAGTTAATTATTTCCTAAGTCAGTTAGTTGGGGCTGTAGAATACACAGACTGCATCTCTGCTGCGGGGTAAGACTCCACTATCGAGTGTCCTGATTATGACACTAAAAAATCTGATGGTGATGTTCCAGTAATGCTGGAGTTTTCGGGAATGCGGAGTACCCCTTCAAGGTCACCGCTTCCAGCCCCATTTTGGCCCAGACTGGTAGCACCTTATAGATATGAGTCTAACGGAACTAAACTGTGTACTTATATTAAACTGAATTGTCTGAAATTTACTGGTTTTACATTTGACTGTGTGTTTAAATTGCATACTTATGCTAAACTGAATTTTTTGAAATAAAATTGTTTTTGACATTTAAACTGATCCTAAACTGAATCGATTGAAATAGAACAGCTTATTTCTATAAAATGGATTTGGCTTTAAATAACCTACAATGGTTGATATGCCATGAAACCAAACCAAACTTAAATTGTTCCAAGTATTGCTATGTGATACTCATAACTCAGTTTAATTGTCATTTGATTGCACACTGTTAAATGTTTTCAATTAAACCAAATGATTAAATAGTTATATTAGACCCATAGAAGGGACCCTAACAGGTAATATCAATCTTGCGTAGAGTGGACCTGAGAGTAATGGTAACGAAAGAGTATTCTCCATTCCCCAAAGGTACAGGATTAAAGCCTCAGCATCAAATAGCTTCATGTCATATCCAGAATACTCGTAGCAGTTTAATTTTTCTGCCTGCAAATATGCAATAAACTGGGCTTAAGTTTTAAACTTGGTCTGCAACCGTAGCACAGAACACTTTTATATACTTTGATATTTCTTTTTCTTTTTTCTTATTTCTGTTTTAATTACATTTATTTTGACTCTTGTAAATTATTTTATAAATTATTGTGTATTATATTATCCTTCAAATGATTAGTGACATCTGCATAACCCGTAATAAGCCCAGTCAGCTGGGACTTGAGAATACGCTGACTCAATGTCTGCATAGGGATAAGTCCCCACTACGCCTAACGTGTGTTCTGGATACGACACCAAACCATCAGATAGCGAGGTCCCAGTCCTAGAGGGTTGGGTGAATGTGACATTACTCCAAAGTCCACTCTGACTCGGAGTGGTAGTACCTGATCAGGTTCCATTTATGGGTCAAATAGAACTGTAATATCTCTCACAAGGGATTATTTTCGTATCAAACTGAATTAGTAATGTTAAAAAGCATTACTTGTAACCATTTAACTGTGAGCAAACAAATGAGCTCTGGTTTGTTTAAAAATGATGTTACCTATAAACTATCTGTTTACAAAACATATATATATATATATATATATATATATATATATATATATATATATATAATCAGGATTTGTCCTTAAATTCCCTACAACGGTTGATATGACATTAAACCAAACAGACCATCCCACTAAACAATTGGCAATCTAATAAAGAAAGTTTACTTATTTTTGGACGGCTTCATAGTTATATTTTTTCTACAGAATTTCAATGCATAATGATATCCGTTCTGATTGCAGAGTGTTCCTATAGGAATAATAAAATCCTGATTTCATTGATTTATTGGAAAATTAACTCTTTGTTAAAAAAGTTGGTAAGGTTGAACTCAGTGATTAGCAATGCACACACATACATACACACGCATACTCACACAAATACTAATATATATATATATATATATATATATATATATATATATATATATATGTGTGTGTGTGTGTGTGTGTGTGTGTGTGTGTGTGTGTGTGTGTGTATGAACTATTTGAGTTTAAAATACTATCTAATATGTGTATTATACCTATGTTTATATATATATATATATATATATATATATATATATATATATATATATATATATAAAGGCCATGATTGCTTAAAAGTAATAAGCCTCACCCATATTTTGAATTTATCGTACACCTCTCACCTTTGTAGTAGCCTCAGCTGCATAGAAATGTCAATTATTTTTCCCCGTTCTTTGAGAAAAATTTGGGTTTTGCCACAATAATATTCAGTTACGACGTTTCTTTCCAGTTTTGAACAAACCTTACACACACACACACACACACACACATATATATATATATATATATATATATATAATGTGCTTTGCTATAAACTTCGGTCAATATCGCTGATGGAAAATATGAATATAAAAGTTGACACAGTCAATGACAATTACTGACAGTTACTCAACTATACGATAATCAGACGAAGGCGAGCAACGAACAGTTACCAAACACTCTGTTCTGTTGTGTCTGTTAACACTCTGCCATATATATATATATATATATATATATATATACTTTAAGAAAAACAACGAAACCGGTCACATAGGATTATAAATTTATTTCAATCCTGTTACGCATTTTTGAGGTTTTCAAAAACACGAAAAAAGTAACAGGACTTCTTCAGATCATTTTGGATAAAAAAAACAGGATTGAAATAAATTTATAATCCTATGTGACCGGTTTCGTTGTTTTTCTTTTATTGCTCTGTATTATTGGTACATTGAGCTCTTTACCAGGAAAAATTTTAAATATTCATGCTTGAATAACTTCTTGTCCTGATGGAATTACTCCCAACTCCGGTTTAACTGGACCAAATATATATATATATATATATATATATATATATATATATATATCGTTAGTTGACTCCTCCTCTCTCTTTCTTTCTCTCTCTCTCTCTGTGTCTCTCTCTCTCTCTCTCTCTCTCTCTCTCTCTCTCTCTCTCTGTCCACCACCAGTTGACCATGATATAGGAGTGGAACCTTTAATATAAATACTAAAATTAGTAATAATTTAATCCTTCATTTGTTGAAATAGTATGCATACGTTTGGAAGTGATTCCGTTTCCAGAAGTTTTTTCACAGAGGTCAGTAAATTTATTCTACTAAACTATTCATTTAAAAATGCACATTTGATTTAAAATAGTAATGTCTTAAATCTCAGCTGTATTATTGTGTTGTTTAAATGAAGAATGAAGACTTATGCGATTTAATTTTCAGGAAAACTTTACTTTTGGAAGGCGAACTTCTAAATTTGCTAACGAAAACCCCCAAAATTGCCCCCCCCCCTGAAAAGAAAGGAAAAAGAAAAAAAAAAAATCCAAAACAGCTCAAATGTAGTCTAACACGTGCTAAAGACGAAAGCCATAAAAGAGTTGACTCCTCCTCTCTCTTTCTTTCTCTCTCTCTCTCTGTGTCTCTCTCTCTCTCTCTCTCTCTGTCCACCACTAGATAACCATGAAATATACCACAAAATTTCTTTGAATTTTAACATCCAGCAGTCCTGGACTTTAACTAAGTTAAAACTTAAGATAAAAAAAAGAATTATTTTTTTTTTTTTTTTTTCTTTTTTTTATTACTACCGCGTACACATGGGAAGCAGCATGCTGTACGTGTGAGTCTTGCGGCTTAACGCTCAAGATTGCCAGTTCGATCGGGGAACTACTGCTGCTCATCTATAAGAGTGGCTTCTATAGATGAGAACAAAAACAGCCATCGAAAGATAACCATGACTAGTACTCAAACCAGATCCATAAACCGCATCGCTCTTCGCGCGGGTAAAAAAGGGGCGCGTCCTGCTGAGGTTGGAGCCCTGGCCTCGGTGTTCGAAAAATCAGCTACAGAGCTCAAACACAAACATAAACTACTAAAATGCAAACAAACAATACAGATAGCGACATTTAACGTGAGAACCCTAAATAGAATAGGTCAACTAGCAGAGCTAACTGCATCAGCCGTAGAACATAAGATAGATATAATTTGCATACAAGAGCACCGATACACGCACACCGAAGATATCAAGTATCACGAAACTGGAAATGGATGGATGCTGGTGACTGTATCGGCATGGAAAAACTCTGTCAATGCATCGGTAGGAGGGGTGGGAATACTTCTAGGACCGAGAGCGTTAAAAACACTGAACAGCATTGAGAGAATACAACCTAGGATGATGGCCGCAACGTTTAATGGCAACCCCAAAGCAACAATTATCTCCTGCTACAGCCCTACCAATGTTAGCGAAGAAAACGAAATAGCCACCTTCTACGAAGATCTATCCTCCCTAGTACGTAGCATTCCGAAACACAACCTGCTAGTCATTGGCGGAGATATGAATGCACAAATCGGGAAAAACAGACACAACAAATACAGCCTACACTACACGTCTAACAGGAATGGACAGCATTTAATAGATTTCATGATAGAAAATAGATTAACCTGCCTCAATACGAACTTTCAAAAAAGGGAGGGGAAATTATGGACCTACACATACGCAAATAAGAGTAAAGCACAGATAGACTACGTCCTTATAAACAGGAAATGGAGAAACAGTGCGATGAATTGCGAGGCATACTCCTCCTTCGAGGGTGTGTCCTCCGATCATCGAATAGTTACGGCCAAAGTACGACTAAGCCTAAGAAAAAACGCCACACGTAAAGCCACGACCAAGCACTATGACTGGGCCCTACTCAACAACAGAGATATTAGAGACAAATATGCATTAGAATTAAGAAACAGATTCGAAGCACTACAAGAGAAGGTAGAAATAGGCACCCCAAATGACGAATATGAAAATTTTGTAGAAGCGCACCTGGAGGCGGCAGAAAAGTGTATTCCAACAAAACCTAGAACTAAATATAGAGTCCCTTGGGAAACGCTAGCGGCTAGAGAAAAACGTGCACTTGTGAAGACTGCCTCCAAAAACTATCAACAGAACCCAACAAATACAAATGCACGAGAACTAGAAAAGGCGCAACATCAATTAACAGGAATATACCTAAAAGAACAGGCAGAATACGTACAAAATCAGATAGATAAGATTAGAGACTCGGTGGAAGATAGGCAATCCAGGATAGCCTGGCAAACAATAAACGAAGTAAGTGGAAGAAAGAGCACAGCCAAAGCAAAATTGAAAGCTGCAAGCCAACAAGAAAGAATAAAACTGTGGGAACAGCATTTCAAAAATCTACTAGGAAACCCACCGGAAATAACGGATGAACCGATCACCAGAATTATTAGTAAGCAATTAGACGTAAAACTAGGTCCTTTCACCAAAGAAGAACTCGACACGGTTCTCAGAAGAATTAAAAATAGGAAAGCGGCGGGGCTAGACGAGATCCCCCCAGAAGTGTGGAAGACGAGACAATTCGACGATATACTGCTCCGGCAATGCAACGCAGTCTATAGTCAAAATAGGATAGAACGTTGGACGAAGGGATGCATCCTTCCATTCCCTAAAAAAGGCGACCTCGGACTAGCCAAGAACTACCGAGGGATAACACTTACATCCATAGCAGCCAAAATCTACAATGCCCTACTACGAAACCGCATAGAACCCAAAATGGAAAACATCCTTAGGAAAAACCAAAATGGCTTCCGGAGAAATAGATCCACAACCTCACAAATACTGACCATCCGTAGAATCCTGGAAGGCGTTCGGGCAAAAAACTTACAGGCGACATTACTATTTGTCGACTTTACCAAGGCCTTCGATTCCATACACAGAGGGAAGATGGAGCAAATCCTACTAGCTTACGGCCTACCAAAAGAAACCGTAGCAGCGATAATGATTCTCTAAAGAAACACCAAAGTAAAAGTACGTTCACCAGATGGAGACACGGAATACTTCGACATTGTTGCAGGAGTACTACAAGGAGACACACTAGCCCCGTACCTCTTTATCATCTGTCTAGACTATGTGCTTAGGACTTCGATCGACAAAATCAGAGAAAATGGCTTCCAGCTGACCAAGAGAAGAAGCAAAAGGTACCCCGCAAAAACAATCACGGACGCCGACTACGCTGATGACTTGGCGTTACTAGCGAATACGCCTAATCAAGCAGAGACACTACTACATAGTCTGGAACGAGCTGCAGCTGGCATTGGCCTACATGTCAATGCAAACAAAACCGAATATATGTGTTACAACCAAACAGGCAACATTGCCACACTAGACGGAGCCTCTCTGAAACTAGTCGACAAATTCACCTACCTAGGAAGCAGCGTCTCATCAACCGAGAAGGACATCGACACACGACTGACGAAGGCATGGACAGCTATCGATAGGCTCTCGATCATATGGAAGTCGGACCTAACAGATAAAATGAAACGCAGTTTCTTCCAGGCAGCGGTTGTGTCGATACTGCTATATGGATGCACCACATGGACGCTTACGAAGCGGCTGGAGAGGAGGCTGGACGGAAATTACACAAGAATGTTGAGAGCAGTATTAAACAAGTCCTGGCGACAACACCCCACGAGACTCCAACTATACGGACACTTGCCCCCCATCACAAAAACTATACAAGTTCGACGAACCAGACACGCGGGACACTGCTGGAGAAGCAAGGACGAGCTCATAAGCGATGTACTCCTGTGGACCCCCACTCATGGATGTGCAAGTGTGGGACGACCAGCACGAACTTACATACAGCAGCTATGTGAGGACACGGGTTGTAATCCTGAAGACCTGCCGGAGGCGATGAGTGATAGGGAGAAATGGCGAGAGACGGTCAGGGATATCCGCGCAGACGGCGCGACATGATGATGATGATGATGAATTAATTCATATTTAACATAATTGAATTACTGCTTATTTACATTGGCTGAAATGTTGTGAATACCACGAAGGGTTATACAACGAGACAACATTGCATTCACAGAATGGAACGAAAAAACCAACAAAGTTTGGCGGTATAGTAGGACACGAGTAGGGTACTTTGAGTTCGTGGTTTTGATACTTTGGTCCCAAATCATATCTGACTGCCGATAAGTATTTAATTGGTGACACATTTTCTCCAATAAGTATATATAAATATATATACAGCATCTATCTATCTATAGATAGATATATATATATATAGAGAGAGAGAGAGAGAAAGAGAGAGAGACAAACAGAGATACAGAGCGATTCTTCTTTAATCTACAGTATCTCTTGATTTCTTAATTTCATTTCCTTTTTCCCCCCTTTTTATGATTTTCTTTTATATCATTTTTTGTTTCTTCTTTTACTTTTCTTGTCCTTTTTATCTTTCTTCTACCCACCATACATTTTTTCTTTTTACTTTCTTTTACTTTTCTGACCCAGTTTGCCGGGGCTGAAGAATACACCGACTGCATCTCAGCAGTAGGGTAAGATTCCCCCTACTAGTATCCTGTTTTGACACAAAACAATCTAATTGTATGGTTCCAGTAATGGGGAATGTGGAGTACCTTTTTATCACCATCACTCCCAGGTCCACTCTATGTCGAGGTGGTAGTGCTTGATTGGGTCCTATCAATGGATTAAATAGAACTAAACAGAGTACTTATGCTAAACTGAATTGTCTGAAATAGAACTGTTACCTTGTGGATAGAGTGTTCGCCAATGGTATGGTAGACCGTTCAATCCCAGGTCAAGTCATACCAAAGACTTAAAAAAATAGTACTTGATACCTCCTTGCTTAACACTCAGCAATATAAGTTACGTATGAAGGGTAAAGTGGAGCAATCCAGGGAAAGGAGTAGCGCCCTCCCCAACACATCAGTGTAGTAGCTATTGAAACGGGAGCCTTCAGGTCCCCCTCGATTAAGGTCGGCAACTTATATGTATAAAATGGATTTGGCATTAAATAACCTACAATAGTTGATATGCCATAAAACCAAACCAAACCAAACTAAACCAAACCTTTCACTTTTTATTCTTGCCTTATTCAACTTCCTTATTTCTCGACCACGTTTACTTATTTTCTTTCACAGGCCCCCTTCCCCAATTCGGACAAGTCCAGATGGCGTAATGGCAACTTGCTAAACTGTGACATCGTAGTCAACGAGTTCGAACTCCAGTCACGCTATTATGTTCACCCTTTTGGTCTAATACGCAAAGGAAAGGTATGAAACCGCTTATCCCACCATCATAGGTTAAATAGTATCACTGCTGTTCTTCTACAAAGATGGTTTTAGCAGTAAATAACCCACTGAAGTTGATATGCCATTAAACAAAGAAACCAGACAACTACACCTCGCATTTGAAATGTTTTAGTGCATTCTCGTTCCTGTCTCTCCATCTACCAAGTATTCTCGTTGAGCACCCAGTTTCTTTGGCAGGCAACGTAGGCCAGAAGTAACAGGGCAGTATAACATATTTTTCCCGTTTTTCCGTTTGGTATTTATGCTTTGGTTTTTTTTTTTATTCAAGGTGACTTTTATTTATTCGTTTGGATTTTCTTCTCTCTCTCTCTCTCTCTCA
This sequence comes from Sepioteuthis lessoniana, assembly GCA_963585895.1. Taxonomy (NCBI): domain Eukaryota; kingdom Metazoa; phylum Mollusca; class Cephalopoda; order Myopsida; family Loliginidae; genus Sepioteuthis; species Sepioteuthis lessoniana. Next base: position 26,781,363 of record OY757934.1, read on the forward strand.
CACACACACACACACACACACAGAAACACAAAACTAACGTACACTTTCTCGTTGTTATTTTCCTCTCTTAATTCATTCCCCTCTTTCATTCTCTGTGTACTTTTCTACTCCACTCTCTCTCTCTCTCTCTTTCTCCATCTCTCTTTCTCACTCTTTCACACACACAAAGTAAGCACATATACCCGTGGTGTAATGATTATCGTTGTAGGCAATGGACCCAGCGACACGAGTTCAAATCATTGACAATGCTGATTGGATTTAACATAGCACTAATACTGTTGGTAAAGGTATGAATCTCATTATTATCGATCTTTGTTTTAGTTCTTTGATATCATTCAGTCAGATTTCTTCATTCTTTTTGCCCAGTCGGCTGTGGGGACGGAGCTTTAGAATACACCAACTGCATCTCTGCAGAGGGGAAAGACCCCACCACCACAAGGAGTGTCCTGGATATGATACTAAATAATCTGGTGAGGTTCTAGTCATGCTGGAGCTTTAGGGAATGTGGTGTACTTCCCCATTGCCATCGCTCCCTGGTCCACTCTTGCCCGGAGTGGTAGACTCTGATAGGGTCCTATATATTGGTCAACTAGAACTAAACTATGTACTTATGCTCAACTGAATTGCTTGAAATAGGACTGTTTTGGTGTTTATGCTACGTACTTATGCTAAACTTAATTGTTTCAAATGGAATTGTTTTTGTATTCTAAACTGAATTGATTAAAATAGAACTGTTTTGATATCTAAATGTGTATAAACGAAAAACTGTACTTATACTAAACTGAATTATTTGAAATAGAACTGTTTAACTAAACTGAATAGCTTGAAGTAGAAATGTTTTTGACACTTAAACTGTGTACTCTTGCTAAACTGAATTGTTTGAAATAGAACTGTCTATTTGTATAAAAATGCTTTTGGCAATAAATAACCTACAAATGTTGATATGCCTTAAAACCCAAACAAACATTTTTCTTTGTCCATTTGTTTGTAATTCTCTCTCTCTCTCTCACTCTCTCTCTCTCTCTCTACTTTTGTTCTTCTCCCTCTTTCGTTTTTTCTTTTTTTTGCTCTACTTTGACTAAATTTTTCTTCTAACGACCCCTCTCTTTCTTCGATGTTATTTCTTTTTCCTCTTTTTCTTTCTGGTTTCATTCTTTCGGGGGGAGGAGGGGGTTCTGATTCTTTCTTTCTTTCTTTCTTTGAGATCTAATTTTCTAGTCTTTTTCTTTCTGATTTCATTCTTTCTGGGAGGGGTCTGGTTCTTTCTTTCTTTCTTTCTTTGATATCTTATTTTCTAGTATTTTTCTTTCTGATTTCGTTCTTTCTGGGGGGAGGGGGTTCTGATTCTTTCTTTCTTTCTTTCTTTCTTTCTTTGATATCTTATTTTCTAGTCTTTTTCTTTCTGATTTCATTATTTCTAAGGGGAGGGGGTTCCGATTCTTTTTTTTTTTTTTCTTTCTTTCTTTCTTTCTTTGATATCTTATTTTCTAGTCTTTTTCTTTCTGATTTCATTCTTTCTGAGGGGAAGGGATTCTGATTCTTTCGTTCTTTCTTTCTTTCTTTCTTTCTTTTTCTTTCTTTGATATCTTATTTTCTCGTCTTTTTCTTTCTTTCATATCTTTCGACAGCCTTCTTTGCCACTCAATTCCATAATTTCTTTGACTCTTTCCTTTCTCTTCATTCTGTCCTCAAGTCGTTTAATCTCAACTCAGGGATGCTGCGCTGGTTGGCGTCACCATGTCTACACATAAAAACTTATTCCAGGCAGTAACTAGATATTAAACAACTGTGCTAGAGCGGGGGCGAACCCGAGTGGAGTGGAGACATAGAGGTGGAATCACAAGAGAGTGACATGGAAAAAAAAATACGGGCTAAACCAGAGAGTAAAAACGAGAAGAAAAAAAAAAAAGAGTTATAACGAACCGAATAACAACATCAGACAAACAAATAAAAAAACGACATTCCTTCCTCTCTTTCTTTCTTTCTTTCTTTCTTTCTTTTTACCTTTTATCCCGTCTCTGTTGCATGTCTGTCTCTCCTGACTCCTCTTGCCCTCCACCTTGCTCTTCCTTCAAGCAAACACATGCATCTGTCATCTTTTTTTTTTCTTTCTCCGTTCAGCTGCCCCACCCCGGTCGCTTACCATTGCCTCCCCACCAAAAATACCCTGTGTAAATGAGTACCGTTTCTTCAACGTTTCGTCGTCACCGTCGTAGTCTTTTCTGAAAATGGTGTAAGTGGGTGGTAGGCGCATTCTTCTCTTTTGGCTGTAGTTGAGTCAGGGGTGGGGACTGTCTGACTGCTGCTGCAGGGCAGGACGCGCCAATGTGCAAGATGAGGTGGCAAACGAAGCCGCTATTAAAAGTATATTAAAGTCATATTATCTGTAATTGAAGCGCGCAATCAAATCTATTGCGTTTATAAATGTTTTATGTATGTACCTATGTACGTATTTCCAATTTCTATATCTGTCTGTCTCGCTCTATCTATCTATCTATCTATCTATTTTTTTCTTTATATATATATAGAGAGAGAGAAGGTGAGATAGAGATAGAAAGATAGAAGGAGACATATACATATATATATATAGAGACATATATATATATATATATATATATAAAGAGACAGAGACAGAAAAAATAGAGAAAGGCATACATAGAGAGAAAGACACATATGCTCCTCACGCCCCGTCGTAGGGAGCACCCTGGTGAGGGAATTAACGGCTGCCACTCGCCAAGTCCAAAGCTCTTCGTAATAACTGAGCACCCTGGTATCCAGTAAGGCAAAATGTAAACAAGCGAAAGCTACTACATAATGCCTTATAATTCCCGAGCTGACGTATGTCGACTGATGGCTGAGTGGTATGTTACGAAGTTAAATGTAAAGTTGGGCGGGCTTCAATCCCAGATTGAAGCGTCCTGCGTGTCTACCGACATTGATGAGTTGTGATACAATGAAACAGTCAGTTTGAGGATGAAAATATATATATATATATATATATATATATATATATATATATATATATATATTGAGAGACATATTCTATTCACATAGATACATAGATAGATAGATAGATAGATCGGCGGCAGACGTGCATATTGCGTAATTGTTAACGTCACGGGGAAACGGAATCGCTGAGTTGTGTTCAAGTTCTTGCTGAAACTTTTAATTTTCTTGGGAAAAGCCTTCTTTCTTCAGGTGTGCTAGGCTGAATTCTGTGATAGAGAAGGTCAAGATAGCAATTTTCTTGAAAGTGGAGAGGTTCTTCATGGTCAGGATCATCAACGAGCTTAAGGACATTGATGGACAAATGTCATATATTGCCAAAGAGAAAAAAAATCTCAGCAGAATTATGATTCTGATATTAATCAATATACCTATATTATTTAAAACATTTAGCACTGCATACAAAATGACAGGAATGAGAACGTAAAAAAGGAAGTATATATATATATATATATATATATATATATATATATATATATCAGAGGTGAGTTCGGATGGTAGAAATTTTCGGGCACAGTCTGAAGAGCTTTTTGCTAAGGTCTATCTATTTCGATGCAATAAAATTTCTGCCGTATCACCAATAGTAATTGTTTTAACGCACTAACCTTTGTAGCTTTGTCTCATTTTTATTCTTTAAAATGTTAATTTAGATAAATTTTGCTTTAGTATTCATAATAATGTTACACGAATACAAAAATAACGTGGCTCGTTATTTCGGGACCATGAAAATTACCCCTAAAACAAACAAAACCATTATAATAACATGACGCAAAAAAAAGTATTTTGGCTGAAGCAATTTTTTTTTTTGAAATCCCAAGTGTGTTTTACTCGCTGTTTATATATATATATATATATATATATATATATATATAAGTAAAATTGGCGCCCGTAATCGAGGGTAACCCGAAATATTCCTTTTCGATAGCTACTACACCAGCGCTACTCCTTTCCCTGGATTGCTCCTCTTTGCCCTTGATATGTTCCTTATAATTCTGAGTGTAAACCAAGGTTTCCCGTACCAATTTTGGAGTCTTTCGTATGACACAACCTGGGAGAGAACAACTTAACAGCTAAATTTTGACAGTAAATAATGATTTTTCTGTTTATTATGATATATTAGGGAAATCTGATTCTATGGCATCGAGCCCTATTTAATTTCTGTGTGTGCTTGAAGTGTATGCTTGTGCTTGTGCTTGCGTGCAAATGTCTTGTATGCGAATACGAATTTGTGATTTGATCCGTTGACACAGAAATTGAACTGTTTATATCAAATATTCTTGTGACGTCTAAAGTATTTAAACTGGGTCAAAGACATTTGTTTTGAAAAATACAATGGACAAAGGAAAAATATCGGTTTACTTTTGTAGATTGGCCAGTTGTCAAGTATCAACAGTGCAAACCCGCAGAGAGATTTTAATGAAAAAGTAGTTAGATTCTAAAATATCTTTTTATATTCTAAATTGTACACATAGTAAGTTGTGCTAAAAATATGAAGCCAAGTAATATAGATGACATAGCCGTGTAAAAAAGCGTAACAAATATTAAACTATTCAAATATCATCCACCAATTAATAAGCAGAATCAGCGAAGCATAGTGGGTTTTTTCGTTTGCCACTAAGATTTTTATATTCATGACCTTGTGTCAACCTTAGCTAAGATTTAAAAATGACTACTAAATTTCCACATGGGATAATGTATTGAATTCTGGTTTCACTTTCTCGATTATCGATTGAGTGATTTTCCCGGCATGTCAACTTGTTTCGGGTTATTTTATGCATAGAGGTTAGGGAATCGTGTTCCTTGTACGTTCATATTTACATTTTTTATGTTTTTGTTTCTTGGGAGTATTTTTTTGCAAACAGTTCTATCGAATTTTTCAAATAAATCCATTTTACCCATTGAGGTAGGGGGGTCTACCAGATTGGACCTAAGAGTAATTACATTGAAGGGATACTCCACATTCCTGAGATCTCCAGAATTGGATTCTCAGTTTAGTTTCATACGCTGGACATTCCAGTTGGAGTTTTTTACTTTTCTTTTTGGGGATAAAGTTAGAGTATCCCAAACTTCACCGGTAGAGCTTTTTCTAGTGTAGAACAATATCTCTCTAAAACCAAATCATTTCAAAAATTTGTCTATATATCTAATATATCAAGAGATTTACATAAAACTGGGTGTAGACGTATTTAATACTTTATAGCAATCTAAATTAAGGTTTAAAGCTCAAAATACACCGACTAAATCCCAATTGAATGGTTTGGGTTTGGTTTTATGGCACATCAACCTTTGTAGGTTATTTAATACCAAACCCAATTTCATACATATACACAGTTCTATTTCTAACAATTCAGTTTAGCATAAGTATACAGTTTAAATGTCAAAGCAGTACTATTTCAAACATTTCAATTTAGCGTACAAAAACAGTTCCATTCCAAACAATTCTGTTTAGCATAGATACCCAGTATGAATGTTAAAATAGTTCTGTTTTAAACAATTACGTTAAGCATAAGTACGTAGTTTACATATCAAAACAGTTCTATTTCAAATAATTCAGTTTAGCATAAGCACACAGTTTTAGTTCTATTTAACCCATAGATAAGTCCCTATCAAGAAACGCTACTCCGGACTAGAGTGTAATTGAGAGAGATGACAATAAAAGGGTACTCTGCATTTCCCAAAGCTCCAGCATTATTATGCGATTAATATTAAATTGTTTAGAGTCATATCTAGGACTCTCGTTGTGTAAGTCTTGCAGAGATGCAGTCAGTGTATTCTACAGACCCAGCTGACTGGTCAGGTTTGAGTGATCTGATTCCTTCAAAAATAAAAGGGTGTCCCGGATATGACGTAAACTGGATTCTGTGTTGAGACTTCAATTTTGGAGTTTGTAAGCGTGAGGAATCCCCTCTTTTCAATCAACTCTAACCCACAGTTATGGTAATTGTGATAGTCCTCTTAACTGGGGGCAGGGAGTTACCTTATGTAGTGGCTTATGTGCTGGACAATATCATTGTAGTAAGAAAGTTCAAACTCCAGTCGCGCTGTTATATTCCCTTTTTAATTCTCTCTGGAAAAGGCATGAATCCACTTACCCCTTAGTTATAAGTGGAATAGTATCATAACAGTTCTTCTATAAGGATGGCTTTAGCATTGAATTACCCATGAATGTTGATGTGCCATTAAACTGTGAAATCGATACTGAAACTGCAACCTAACAATAGATCAAATCTGAAAATTATTTATATTAGATATAGAATGCTCGAAATGATATAACTGTGTGCATATAAATATTTATTTTTCTTATTTTACCCATCGCTTGGTTATCAAATTAGGTTTGAATTTTGACAATACTACCCAGCAAATCTCTTGCACAATTCCCAATGAATCACCTTTCCCACCCAATCATGTACCCCTTATGAGCTAGTTTGCTGCAGTTGCTTACTATGTGATTCATCGTTTCATCTCTTGGTCCGTAAAACCTACACTTGTTATTCTGTAGTGGCTTATTAGTTTTCACTTTAACATTATTGGTCCAAATGGGGTTATTTTGTCCTACTATTAAACCAAATTCGGTTTCTCTCTTGAAATGTCCTTTTCGTAGGCCTGTTCAGATCTTCTCCTGCGCAATATCGCCAGTTTGTCGTTTGATATATCCATATGGTTGTTTTTCTTCTAATTTCTGCTTCCTTGTTTTTGATGTTTTTCTATTTGTACTTACGAGGTGCATACGATAGATTTTCAGACTTTTTTCGTATGGGCATTTAAAATCGTCGTAAACTTTTGAAAATTGAGTATGTAATTGCTATACATCTTATGAGATGACGGACCAATTTTTATGGTTTCAGGTGCAAAGGAATAGCTACAGTAGAAATTGGAATACACTCTACAAAAGCCTGATTATCGCAGCTGGCGAATTTCAAAATGCAATCTGACACTTTAGAAGAACGATATGCAATAAAATTCTGTTTTAAACTTGGAAAAAAGGCCACAGAAACGTATGGAATGCTTCAGACTGCTTTTGGAGCATCTTGCATGAATCGAGCATCAGTTTTTGAGTGCCATAAGAGATTCAAGGAAGGCAGGGACTCTGTGAGAGATGATTAGAGGTGTCGTTATGAAACAATTGAGGAGATGAAAGATGCTGTGACAAAGGTCTTTGACACGCTCACACAAGAGGACTTCGAAGGGGCTTTCCAGAAGTTGTTGGAACGGTACAACAAGTGCATTGCAGCCTGAAGAGATTACTTCGAAGGGGACTTGAGTTTTATGTGTATACTATAAATAAAAGTGCCCATACGAAAAAAGTCTGGAAACTTATCGTATGCACCTCGTATGTTGCTAATGCTGCCAATTAGTTGCTCATATTTACCAACACCTCGGCTCGGGCAGGATATGACACGAGGTCAATTTCTAAGCAGAGTTTAACAGGGTTGAATTCAGAGTTTTCCTTCTCCTAGACTAGTTGCCTCACCAAGGCTAAAGAACCTAGTCTGTCCTACTATTTACCCATAGCTAGAGGGAGAATAATTGGATTCATACCTTTCCCAAGAGTATTAGTGCTATGTGAAATGCAATCAGTCACGTCCAGGATTTGAACTCGTGTTGCCGTGTCAATTTCCTACGACGATAACCATTACACCACGGGCACCTCCTTGGCACTGCTGCAATTAGTTGCAGTAATTAATCTTTCTTAGCTCTTTTTTATGTAGTTTTCGAGTCCTTGTATTGATGCATCTGCATTATCCACAATGCTAGAGAGAGCTCTTCCTTCTTTTCTTGATGCATACAGTCTGTTTCTGTCATCTCTCAAGTGAAACACATTGTTCATAGTAATCAGCTTTCTTGTTATTTGGTCGATTTATTTGATCTCCTTCGTTTTCCCATTTAAGAATGGTCCCAATTATCTTAATGCCCAGGTGTTTATCGCTTTGATGAGATTTCTGCTCTAGAACTTTTTTCGCGAATCTTTCTTCTTCTTATGAGCTACTCTTTTCTTGTTTCCTTCATCTCCACTTGTTTGACGGTGTCTGGCTCCAATATTTCCAAGTGCTTGTAGTTTTCTTTTTTACCAAGCGTCCTAATGCATTCCCCATTTGGTAATTTTATTCCTTCCGCTGAATTCTTTCCCATTTTTCTTTACCAGCATGGTACATTTATTAATATTAAATTCCATTCCCATATCCTGGCTGTATATTGTTATTTATTTGTATCAGGGTCAACAGTTCTTTTTCAATTTTAAATTCTTTTATGTCATATCAGTGATTAATCTTTACCTGTGTATCTGAAAATTTGTAACCCGCTAAGTACGTAGCTGAGGGGTATTATTAAAAAAACCGAATAGCAGTAAAGAGAGCGAATCTCCCGGGAAGATGTCTCCTGGGATCTTTCTACCTCTGTTATAGTTTGATCACCCGCCATCAATTTCACCCTCCACTTTTCCATGGCATTGGAGATGAACTTTATGATTTTGTGGGATGTTTTTTTAATATTTTCAAAGACTATTATTGCCACATTCTCAGGACCATATTATAGGTCTTTTTGTAGTCAATGCATGTCATGGGTTCATTTTTCTGCTTCGTTTTAGCTTCTTTGAGGATGTGATGGTCTATATCTTATAGATCATTTGTTTCTCTTGTTCCACTGGGGCATTTTTTTATTCATCCGGAAATAGTCTGCGGAAATAGTCTAATAAATTTATTCTTTCATCTGTGTGATCAGGATTTTCCACATAATAGGTTAACATGTTACCAGATTATAGTTGCTAGGAATGTTTCCTATTTTAGGGGTCCGCCTCGATCAGGATAGTTTTCTCTTTGATAATCTATTTGGGGATTCTTGCCTCTTATAGATATTTACTAGTTGTAGGGCCAGTCTGTCGTTGTACCAATCCAGTAGATGAGACACTTTTTGGGCGACCGTGACGAAACAGTACGGATCTGGTCAGGTGTGTCATGTCTCATGAGGTCGTCGATCGAGGCTCCTGACACGGGTGCCAGGAAGGCCTTGCATTCACATCACGTGGCCGAGGGTGATATATTCCTCGAGCCTCAGAGGGCTGTTCCCCCAGGCTCTAAACCTCCTCAGAGGGGCTTAGTTTATCGCCAGGCTCCTGAGGCACCCCTTTTTTTAGGAATGCCGACGGGACCTGAGGCTTTTTGGGGGAATGACGGGCGTGTCTGAGCTATGGTCCTGTGCCTGAATCCACCTTAAGATGGCCTTGTGCTACACTCATTCGTTTGGTAGGGCACGTGACAAATACCAGTTGTGGATGGATGTGAATTCAAAAGATAGAATTCATATATGTCTTCATGACCTGGCGTTTTCAAATTTCGTATTTTCTTAAGTGCTGTTCTTTGTGAGTCCTGGTGTACGTTCGCCCCAGAGACTTCGAGTTCTTATTCTTTCTTTATAATATTTATCTATTCAGCATTTCAGCTATATTCTTCCCTTCTCTGTATTTCACCCCTAAATTGTTTCGTTTGCCTCCAGTTTCGTTTGCCTCCAGTGCATTCTCCACTAACAATTGGTAGAATTTTTTATTATTTGACAATTTCCTGTTTTGTTTGAATTGCTTGACACTGTCCTGTCACCTTTGGAGTCTCCTTTTTTCTCAACTATCTTATGATTTATTTCTTCCAGTTATGTTGTTAGGACTTGTCTGCGGTTGTTTTCATGGGGTCTTTTCTTTCCATCGCGTTCCCAGTATGTTTCATCATCCTGAGTAATTTCACTTTAGTCGAAGTTTCTTTATTTGTTCTAGTTTCATTTCCCATTCAGGTTTTGTATTTCTCTTCGGATTCCTTAGGGGAATACCTACTTTATCTCTGACTAGTTTTGCTCCTGCATTGATTAACGCGTTCAGTTCGGTGATGTTGTCCGTTGGTATAGGTTCCAATACTTTATTTACTTTTTCGGTCTCACACTTTGAATCTTTTTCCAGTCTTCATTCCTTAAGGATTGCAATGTAGTCTTCTGTTCACTCGTGATTTTCATTACTAATTCGACATTTTTGTCCTGTCGACTAGGGCTGTAGAATAAACCGACTGCACCTCTGTCCTGAATATGACTTTAAACAATCTGATGATGAGGGTCTAGTGATGCTCGGGCTTTTGGGGAATGCGGAGCACATCTTCATTGCCATTGCTCCCAGGTCCACTCTGACCCGGCGTGGTAGCACCTAATAGGGTCCTATCTATGGGTCAAATAGAACTTACGGCATACTTATGCTAAACTGAATTGCTTGAAATAGAAATGTGTTTGACAATTAAACCGTACTTACATTTAAGCCGCCTACTTATGCTTAACTTAATTATTTGAAATAGAACTGTTTTTTTACATTGAAACTTATTTACACAAAACTGATTTGTTTAATATATAACTGTTTTGACATTTTTTAGCTGTGTGTAAACAAAATCTGTACTTATACTAAAATGAATTAGCTGAATTAGAACTGCTTGACTAAACTGAATAGCTTGAAATAGAAACTTTTTTCACAATTAAACTGTACTTACATTTAATCTGCGTACTTATCCAAAACTGAATTGTTTAAAAAAGAACTATTTTCATAAAAATGGATTTGGCATTAATAGCCCACAAAGGTTGATATGCCATAAAACCCAAACAACCAACTAATTCAACATTTATTACGTCTTTTTGCATCGATATTAATACATTAGTGCTGGGTTTCAGTGTTGATTTAGGCTTCAATATGTTGAGTTTAAATTCGTTTAGAAAGTTCTCTTAGAGTAAGTTACTCATGATTTATCTGTCCTCATACTTTTAGTATCTCAAGATCAGACAACCAGTCTTCCATTAAAATCAACCTGGTTAGGTCGAAAAGTCTTTGACTAGTATTAGATTTAATGGATTCAGTTCAGATCTCCATTATTCTTATCCGATTTCCTCCTTGCAAAGGGTGGCATTTAAAATCACAGTGGATTACTTTTTTGCTGTCTTCTTTAGTCCATTTTGCCTTCGATGTCTCTTAGATGTATTGTTGCATTTGTCTATGTGTACGCGAAATAAGAACAGCCAACATTTGCAGGATGCCCATCAGCTCTGCATGTGGGCTAACAAGTGAGCACCTGCTGATCATGACACCCAGAACTTTTTTCTGGGTCCAATATTAATTTAGATTTGTTTTTTTTTTCATGGGTAGTATAATGTGGCAATACCAGATTAAGGGGTCGATTAATATCTATGCTCCTACTATTGATGTGACCTGATACACTTTTAACAAAGAGAATACGGAAGCAGGCCACCCAAAACAAAAACGCCTTTAAAAATAATGTTTTAATTTAGTACGAGTCCCAAAGTCCCTTTTTTTCTGAATTTCGGGGTTTACAAATTCTTTAAGTAAGCGACTAGATTTCACTTGCACACAAAATAAATAATACCAAAGCTTCGTCGAATTTTAGATTGACGATTTTCTATTTCTTAAAAGACAAAGTGTTCATTTATACCTATTTATCACCATTCGCTAGCGACTTTAGCAAGGTTAACTCCGCTCACGTGAGGTAGAGAGAAAGAGAGATTTTTTTCCCCAGTTATCTGGCAAGATCGAAGTATTTGTCTATTTCCCTATTTTCCTTATTGTGACCCGGGAAGAGAGAGAGAGAGAGAGAGAGAGAGAGAAGTTTTCTTCTAGTTATCTGGCAGGATCCAAGCAATTGTCCATCTTTTCGGTTTCTTTTATTGTGACCCGAGGTGAAAGAGAGAGAAAGAATGAGAGAGAGAGAGAGAGAGAGAGAGGGAGAGAGAGAGAGAGAAGTTTTTTTCTAGTTATCTGGCAGGATCCAAGCAATTGTCCATCTTTTCGGTTTCTTTTATTGTGACCCGAGGTGAAAGAGAGAGAAAGAATGAGAGAGAGAGAGAGAGAGAGAGGGAGAGAGAGAGAGAGAAGTTTTTTTCTAGTTATCTGGCAGGATCCAAGCATTTGTCCATCTTTTCGGTTTCTTTTATTGTAACCCGAGGTGAAAGAGAGAGAGAGAGAGAAAGAGAGAGAGAAAGAGAGAGAAAGAGAGAGAGAGAAAGAGGGAGAGGATTTTACCCAATTATCTGGCTAGGTCCAGACATTTGTTCATCTTTTTGTTTTCCATTATTGTAACCTGGAGAGAGACAGAGAGACATACAGAGACAATGAGAGAGAGACAGACAGAGACAATGAGAGAGACAGAGAGAGAATGAGAGAGAGAGAGGACTAGAGAAAGAGAGAGAGAGAGAGAGAGGGAGGGAGAGCTAGGTAAAGAGAGAGAAAGACAAGCTGGCAAGATCAAAGTATTTGTTTATCTATTCGTTTTCCTTTATTTCGATTAGAGGAGAGACATATAGACAGAAAGAATGAGAGAGAGAGAGAGAGAAGTTGTTTTCCAGTTATCTGGCAAGGTTCCAGTATTTGTCAATCTTTTCGTTTTCTTTAATTGTGACACAGGGAGAAAGAGAGAGAGAGAGAGAGAGAATAAGAGAGAGAGAGAGAGAGAGAGAGAATAAGAGAGAGAGAAGTTATTTTACCCAATTATCTGGTAAGGTCCAGGTATTTGTTTCCTTTTCATTTTCGATTATTGTAACTAAGAGAGAGACAAAGAGAGGAAGAGAGACAGAGAGAATGAGAGAGACAGAGAGAGACAGAGAGACAAAGACAGGGAGAAGTTTTTTTCCAGTTATCTAACAAGGTCCAAGCATTTGTCCATCTTTTGGGGTTTTTTATGGTGACCCGGGAAGAGAGAGAGAGAGAGAGAGAGAGAGAATGAGAGATAGAGAGGTTTTTTTTTTCCAGTTATCTGGCAAATTCCAATCTTTTCGATTTCCTTTATTGTGACCCGTGAGGAGGAGAACTAAAAAAACAGAGAGACAGAGACAGAAACGGAGAGAGAAAGAAAAATGTTTCTAGCTTTCTGGCAAGGTCCTAGTAGTTGTCAATCTTTTTATTTTCCTTAATTTTCCCTCTGTGGTCGACTGGAACGGCAAAATGCACCAGATGGCAAATTCTTTATTTTTTGATTAACACGAGGACTGTTCTATTATTATTATTATAATTATTATTATTATTATTATTTACTCCTTTAAGGTTTTTCACATCAGTGTTAGATGATGGTTTTTCACTGGAGTTTGAATGACAGCAAGTCTCCTCGAGTCTCCAGGACTCGTCTCAGGATTTTGGCCGTTCTCAGCAATGCTGTCATTTGGATAGTCTCTACCCGTCTGCCAACTTCCAAGTCCTCCAGGCCTTTTGATAATCCTTTAGTTATTATTATTATTATTATTACTAAAATAAAAAATTAACTGCAACCATATTTTTTGCCAAAAAAAGACTGACTTTGAAATTAAATTACCCAACATGCGTTCACATACAACAAACTAACCAAATCTCACTCACTCACCCTCCCACACGCCAAATTGACTTAAAATTAATCTTAATTTTTTAAGAGTTACCGTTCTTGAGTTGCAATACTTAAAATTTCAGCATTTCTGGCAGCCTCTTACATCTCACAATGGCTCTTCAGTTTATTGAATCAGAAAAAAAAGGGGCTTAAATAATTAGGTCATTACATTTACTCATATTATAAAAATAGAGAAAATGCTGGTAAAAATTTATGGGAAATACTATAATTATCCCAAACCCAAGTGTCATGCACGTGTTAGTCCAATGAATAAGAATTACAATAGACTCAAGTTGCAGCTTTAGAAACTAATTGGAAGTTATTCGATTGTTTTAAGCAAGACTTCTCAAAGTGGTCCAAAGGCTTAATGACATTTTTCTTTATTTTACTTTCAAGCAAAACCAATTTAACAAGATGAAAATGAATACGTAAATAATTTTGTATTGTCTCAAATATGAATTGAGGACAAGGTTCGACTATAATTTTTGTTCAGTTTAAAAATGATTTGTAAAATTTGATAATTTTCTGAAATAGAATCTTTTACACACACACACACACACACACACACACACACACACACACACACACACACACATATATATATATATATATATATATATATATATATATATATATATATATATATGTATATGAAATAAAAATCTCCAAAACAACAAGGATTCGATTTTGTTTAATCAAACTTGTTTATATATATATATATATATATATATGAAACCGAAACGATAACGTCGACTTTACATCATAATATATTCACCTATTTGGATTATGTTTTTTCTCTTACGTTCATACTGTCGGATTTTAATCCATATTTACTTTCATATATTTATAAACAGGTTTGATTAAACAAAATCAAAATATACTCTCCGTCTCACGCGGAGAGTATAATGATATTCTCCGGCTAAATAGATTTATAGTGACAATTTAACCAGGTTTGAGTTTCCTTCTAATTTGCACGGTATACGCTCTGCATGTGAGTTTTCTTATATAAACCTGCATGGAAAAAGATATGTAACAACGGACATACATCGAGCACTCTCATAGATTTATATGATATTCCTAATATATTATATAAGCAAATAATCCATACCTACTGTCTTCGGATGCTGGCTGGATATATATATATATATATATATATATATATATATATATATATATATATACATAGGCAGGTTTGATTAAACAAAATCGAATCCATCTTTTTTGGGAGATTTTTCTTTTTTCTTTCAAGAGTCCTTATGTTTTTTAAAATATTACCCTATTTACCACCCCTGCTCGGGCAGGATATGACACAAGGTCAATTTTTAAGCGGAGTTTAACAGGTTTGAATTCAGATTTTTCCTTCTCCTAGACTAGTTGCCTCACCAAGGCTAAAGAACCCACACTGCCCTTCTATTTATCCATAGCTGGAGGGAGAATTATTGGATTCATACCTTTCCCAAGGGTATTAGCGCTATGTGAAATGCAATCAGTCTCGTCCAGGCTTTGAACTCGGGTCGCCGTGTCCATTTCCCACGACGATAACCATTACACCATGGGCAGTTTTTTTTAAATGTTACTATCGTAAAATTCGGTAATGGCTTCTCCAAAGGACCTATTTCTGCTATACCGAGTACCTTTGGTTCTTGTCCGAACCATTATCAAGGTAATGTGTATGATATTTGTAAATTAAGGTTGTTTAGTATTGAAGCTAAATTATCATTTCATTTTTGTCTTTATAACTAAAGTGAGTCTTGTTTTTATCACCAAGTAGCAGTTTATTTTAAAATATTGCTATTACGTGAAGTAGAGGAAAGATTTGTTCTATCTTTTGTAATATGGATTGTTCTATTTTAAACATTTTCGAATATTATCACTAGTTTCGAAGTTAATTCTGTTAATAGTGGATTGTCTAAATATTACAAATTCGGCTTCTAGAATTTTTAATTTTTTACCATTATTGTCTGTGTGGAGTATTTTTGCATTATTAACTAAAATATTTCTATATGTTGAACTACGACAATAACGTTTTTTTTTAATGTTGATATTGCGAACTAAAACCTGAAAGGTATAGAGTGAGCCTCTTGATAATTTTTTCATAGTATAACCAATGGAAGATATATATATATATATATATATATATATATATATATATATATATATACATGGTGCCATTAATAAGTTTCCAGACTTTTTTGTACAGGCATTTGAAATAGTCGTAGACTCTTGCAAATTCAGTATGTTATTGCTATACATCTTATGTGATGACTGACCAATTTTTATGATTTCAGGTTAAATGAACACCTACAGCAGCAAGTGGAATACACCCTGGTGAATTTCAAAAATGCAATCTGGACATGAGGACACTTTAGAAGAACCATATGCAATAAAATTATGTTTTAAACTTGGATAAAAGGCCACAGAAACGTATGGAATGCTTCTGACTGCTTTTCGACCATCTTGCATGAATCAAACATCAGTTTTGGAGTGGCATAAGAGATTCAAGGAAGGCAAGGAGTCTGTGAGGGATGATGATATAAGTGGGGGGACTAAGGGAGTCAATACACCAGAGTTGATTGGCCAAAGGGTTAGGGTTAGGGTTACTATGTTGAAGTTTTAAGGAAGTTCAGTAAGAGATTCCTAGGGAAGAAGCCAACACTCTTCAAATTGGGTCTGTGGCATTTCCACCAGGACAATGCACCAGTCCACAACTTCATCCTTGTCACAAAATATTTGACCAAGATAGGCATCAAGACAATTCCTCAGCCTCCCTATAGTTAAGACCTTGCTCCCTGTAACTTTTGCTTATTCCCTAAACTCAGAGGCTGTCGTTGTGAGACAATTGAGCAGATGAAAGAGGCTGTGACGGAGATCATTGACACGCTCACACAAGAGGACTTCGATGGGGCCTTCCAGAAGTTGTTGGAACGGTACTACAAGTGCATTGCAGTCGGAGGAGATTACTTCGAAGAGGACTAGAGTTTCATGTGTGTACTATCAATAAAATTGCTCATACGAAAAAATACTGGAAACTTATTTATATCCTCGTATATATTTATCATAAAGTCATGTTTTTGACGTTTAAACAGTGTACTTATGCTAAACTGAATTGTTCAATATAGAACCATTTTGTCATTCAATTGTGTGTAAACAAAATCTATACTTATACTAAACTGAATTCTTTGAATTGTTTAAGTAAACTGAATTGCTTGAAATAGAAATGTTTTGGCTATTAAACTGTGTATTCATGCTAAATTGAATCGTTTGTGATAGAACAAATTATTTGAATGAAAATAGATTTTGCGTTAAATAACCTATAAAGGTTGATATACCATAAAACCCAACCAACTAACCAACCAACCATCATCACCAAGTCGTACTGATAGCATGGATCCCTTACCTGCTCTCTCTCTCTCTCTCTCTCTCTCTCTCTCTGTCATTGCACTCGGCATTTTCTCGAGACTGCATCCTCTATCCGCACTGAGCTGGTGTATGTAAATCTTTGTTGGTAAACCAACACTAGTGTGTCCATGCGTAGAAGTCCATGCGAAAACGTTGCTCATGAGCTTGTCTTTACTTTTTCAGCAGTGACCAGCATGTGTACTTTATCTCACTTAGACGGTTTGTGAGATGGGAGGTAAGTGGCAAACAGCTGCTATTTTGTGTGAGTGCTGTTTCCAGAGTTTATTCAAAACAGTATATAACATTCTTGCATAGTTCCTATCAAGCTTTTTCTACGTACGTTTCGTTAGCATTCAGTCGGTGCATCCATATATTATCTGCTTCTTTTTTCACATGAAACTATTTTCTTTTATTATATCTATTGACGTTCGTAGTTTGTAATCTAAGTAGATTATAAATATATATGGTTCGAATTTATCACCTCACAAGACTCCAGCGTTAATTTACTAAGCTTTTTGCTTAGATGTAGCACAAGGCCGCATGAATGGGGCACCCAATGAGAATCGAACTCACTCATGTAGGTTTGCTAGTCTACCTTGCTAACCATTGCACCACCCGAGGTGCCCTCTCACAAGACTCCAGTGACTATGTCGGTGAAGTCGGTTGTCATCTTAGGGTGAGCGAACCGTTACTTTCGTATTTTTGAAAACTAGCCTTATAAAATGGTGGCAGTTTCTTGAGAGAGACCATATGCTAGTTGCATTTTCTCGATATTTCTCCTGTTTATGGAATCAAATGCTTTAGAGAAATTTCCAAACAATAGTCTAGCCTCGAATTTTTTTGTACGAACTCCTTCGATGATTTATCCATGGATAATCAGAATCTGTGAAACTGTGAATTGATTTCTCTGAATCCTATTTTGATTTTTCCTAAGAATTTTTTCGATTTCACGTTGAATACGATATATATATATATATATATATATATATATATATATATATATATATGTGTGTGTGTGTGTGTGTGTGTGTGTGTGTGTGTGTGTGTTAATATCAATGATATGTTTGCTATATTTATAATTAGAGAGTGCTCAATATCGTCTTTCAGCAAAACTAATTCAATTCAAAGAAAACATGCGTGTATAATTTACAATTGTTTCATATGTGAATTGAAGACAACGTTCAAAAGAAAAAAGCTGACGAGGATTCACCATTTTTGGTAAAAAATTTTGGTTTGGTTTGGTTTGGTTTGGTTTGATTGGATTTTATGGCATATGAACCATTGTAGGTTATTTAATCCTTTTTATACATATCAAATATATGATTTCTAAACTTATTTTGTAGATAACATTTTTAAACGAGCCTGAACTCATTTTTTCACACAGTTAAACGATTTCTCAATTTTCTATCAAATACGAATAATTCAATTTATTATTAATCATTTGCTTGCACACAGTTAAATGTTTTCAAGTATTGCTATTTAACACTAACAAAGCAATTAAACAATCATTTGTTTACATTTAAATGATCAAACAGTTCTATATAAAATAATTCAGTTTAGCATAAGTCAACAAAGTTAAATGGTTCTAAGTATTTGTTAATACACTGTTAAACAGTTCTATTTCAAACAAGTTCTATTTCAAACAGTTCATTTAAGCATAAGTATGCAGTTTCAATGTCAAAAACATTTCTATTTTAAACAATTTAGTTTAGCATAAGAAGACAGTTTAGTTCTATTTGACCCATAGATAGGACCCTATCAGGTGCTACCACTCTGGACCAGAGTAGACCTGGGAGAAATGGCAACGAAGGGGTGCACCGAATTCCCTACAGCTCTAGCATTACTGGAACCTCTCCATCAGATTGTTTAGTGTCATAATCAGGACACTCGTTGGTGGAGGAGTCTAACCCCACTGCAGAGATGCTGTCGGTGTATTCTAAAGCCCCAGTTCACTAGACCCAAAGAATTTTGGTAAACCATGTTTCTGGCAACATAGAATCACAATCGTAAAGAGTCTAAAAATGAAAATCCTACAATAAAGCGCTCTTTACAGTTGTTTAACAGAAAGGCTCAAAGTTCAATGATAATAAACATCTGCAAAGAGTAACATGATAATAAGTGACAGAAACGAATAGCAGTGAATATTTTTTGTTCATTTATTCTTTTAAGCAAAATGAATACATGAATGGTTTTCTTTTGTCTCACATATGAACAGAGGACAAGTTTCAACATATATCTATACATTTCCTCAGTCCGCAGGTGGTTGAGCACTCTCACGAAAGAATTAATGGTGACCACTCGCGTAATGCAAAGCTCTTTGACGAAACGAGCACTCCGGTCTCCGTTTGTGTTTATATAAACAAAGGAAAATTAATACATATAGGTTAAAATATCTTTGCATACATTAAGACTGCTGATGGCTGTGAGGTTAGGTTATCAGACTGACGTAAAGTTAACCGAGTTTCGATCCCAGTTTGAAGCATCTTGCGTGTCTAGACAAACTCATGAGTTGGGATACAATGAAACAGTCTGTCTGCAGATGGCAATATATAAAAGTGGTTGAAAGAAAATCGTTTTAAAGCAATAACGGAATTCGTCGACGTCATGGAAGCTGATGATGAATGTTAATTGCTGGAGGGCTTTTGTAATTTTTTGAAAAAATGAGTAAATATTTAGAAAGGGGCATATTATTTATGCTTTAGAGTAATAATATTTTTTGACTCTAAAGCATAAATAATATAGCCACTCTCTAAATTTTTACTGATAGATTGTTCAGCAAAATGTTCTTCGGAATACCAGTGATTTAGAACAAAACTTTCAGATTATAAACAATTTTCGGAAGACAGATTATCTGTTTAATTGTAAAGAGGGAATTAGTTTACTGGATTGCTTTTACATCAAATACGGGTTCATTTTCATGATATAGTATTCAGAAAAAATGTATGAAACCTGTTCTTCCTAGCCACGAACAAGCTTGATCACCTCCTGATCAGGAGGCTCATGAGTTGGTTGATTGGACTGGGCCAGGAGTAGTTCTCTTTCTTCTTTTGTTTCTCTTTTTATTTACTACTACTACTACAACTAATAATAATAATAATAATAATAATAATAATAATAATAATAAGAAGAAGAAGAAGAAGAAGAAGAAGAAGAAGAATATCTTTTCTCAATTCTAAATTCGATTCTGGGATCTTTGCTGAAACTTTTATTTGGTTTTTCAATTCCTTTTCTTTGTTGGCAAAAATCTTGACTTTGATCATAGATGTCAAGTGGTTTATCCTTTCTTCAAGGTTTGTAAATCTGGAACCACCTTTGAATTTCCTTAGAATATAATATAGTATAGTATAGAATATTGTATAGTATATAGTATTGTAATAAATATAGGAGAGTATATAGTACTGTATAAAATATAGTATAGTATAGCATAGAATATAGTAGAGTATACAGAGCGGTATATAATATACTTGACTATGTAGTATAGTAGAGAATAGTATAGTACGTAGTATTGGATAGAATATAGTATAGAATATAGTATGGTATAGAATATAGTATATAGTATACTATAGAATAGAATAGTATAGTTTAATGTAGAATATTTTGTTCTATTTTTGTCAATGATTTTAACCAAACGATGTGTTCTTTATATTAAAAAAAATGAAACAAACTGTCTCTCGGGTGTCCTGTTTGACGTAAAAGCAACGTAACAATTTGATTCCGTTTTTACAAATAAAGCGGACAACTTTTCCCTAATAAAATGTGTTTATGAACGGAATGCTCGTTTCTTATCGATGATATACCGAAATAAATTTTGTAGGATGGACTATAACCAGAAATTAGGAGTGTGTGGGAGGGCGTCCAACGGTTCACGATCACTCAAAATATTACTGAATAATAATATAACTTATATACTGCAAAATATAAACAGAATATTATCATTGAGGTTAAATATTTTTTCCAAGACGACAATGTCATCATCATCATCATCATCATCATTAAGGCGTGCTAACAGCACGGATTCTTTTGATCTATCTATCTATCTATCTATCGCACCTGGCAATTCCTCCAGATGGCGTCTAGAGCTTAAATCTAAATTGTTTCATTTGTTTATTATTATTCTAACATGAATTAATATTAATGAGCCTGAGTTGAAAAAACAAGCGCGATTAGCCACTGCTTCGTGCAGAGGCTTTTCTGCAGACTGGCATTCGTGCTGGACAGTCAATGCTCCATGGCAGACTTGAGGTCAAAAGGCTTCCGGCTTTGGCTGAGCCACATTTGGGTGAGCGAGCTGCATCATTGACACCTTGTCACCATTGTAGCGGACTGGAACTTGCTATCCAGTTTAAGCTATAATTAGGTACACGTGCTTGGACCCAGATTTTGGTTCAAGTCCAGCTAGGCTCATCAGGCCCACATAGCACTAAGTGGGCCGATAACCAGCATATAACACTATAATCGACCTTAGGGTCATTGACCTTGTTTCAAGTCCTGTGTGGTGGGAGGCAGTGACAAATATCTGAGTTGAAAAAACAATTCATGGAGTAGAAATACTTTGACTCCTCGGTAAACAAAACGTTCCAGGCACATTGAAAGGATGCTGGCAGTCTTCTTCGACATTAAAGGGACCATAATCATTGATTTTCTTGGAAAAGATACTACCATAAAAAGTGCTACCTTTTAACCACTGCTTATGCAATATTTCACTTTATTTATTTAATGACCCTCGTATATATATATATACATATATATATATATATATATATATATATATATATATATATATACGAGGGTCATTTTTAAATAAGGTGAAATATATATATACGAGGTTCATTTAATAAATAAGGTGAAATACTGCCTAAGCAGTGGGTAAAAAGTAGCACTTCTACAGTATATATATATATATATATATATATATATATATATATATATATATATATATATATATATATATATATATATATATTGTAGAAGTTTATGATTCTCTCTAGCTTACTTGGTGAGTTAATAGAGGACTAAACATTGCAGTATTATTAAATAGTGCTCAATATCAATGATAGAGATGTATGCGTAACGCATGTAACTCAGGGTCACGGATACTACCATATATATATATATATATATATATATATATATATATATATATATATATATATTATGAAGTTCTCGGTACCAACAAATCGAACTTTGACTGTTTATAAAATGATGACTTGAGCTTTTTCAATCCCATTCAATCTTATAAATCCAGACGTTTAGGGGAATATGGACGGGTAAATTTCCACATTAAATTTATCTGCCACACATTTGTAAGATTTATACATGAAACTTTCTCGTCGTAAGAAAACGAACAAAGGATTGGATAGTCAAATGTGGATAGCGCATGTGGCAACCATTTCAACTGGTAAATACTGTTGTATCTAAGTGTAATGTTGTCATGTGAATAATATTGTACCGTAGAATTTATGACCGCGTAAATTCTACCCTCTGATACTTAAGGTTGTGTCATTTATGACACACCCTATATATGTGAGAATGCAATTACATATGTATCTGAGCAAAGAACGCTATGTAGATAGCAGTGAAAGTAATAAAATCCAAGGAGTTTGTTCTCTGGGCTGTACTTCTCGAAGTAAAGGGGATTGACTATATATAAACCGAAGTTGCCACTGGTATTTTTATAGAGTCCACAAATAAAAAAAAAACGTCTTGGGGTGTAATGGTTAACCCTTGGAACCCAGAGGTACCCACCCATACAAATATTCCTCCCTCACCCGTGAGTCCCGCCATACTAGTGTTAAATAACAGATTGCAACATTTTATAGGCAACAGCGATATAAAAACTGGGATTCCTCGATCAGAATTCAGGTCATCCGGCAATATGTTTTTACACTGCCCCTCCGTATGCGCGCAAGATTTGACACTAGATCATTTTTAGGCCGAGTTTAATAGGTCTGAAATCAAAATTTTTCTTTCTTCTAGACTAGTTACTATACCAAGGTTAAAAGGCCCAGTCTATATTACTGTTTACCCATAGCGAGAGTTGGATTCATACCTTTCCCAAATGTAAACTGCCTCGTTCAGGGTTTGAACTTGAATTAGCTTGTCCGTTTTTAATGGTTAAATATTGACCCAGAAGTGTAAGACAGTGGATGGAGGTTATTTTGAAAATTTATATTATCACGGAAAAGGAAAGTAGCAGGTGTGTTTGTACATCTGTTGGGTTCGATATAGTTCATTATACTTCACTACCCTTGAGAAAGGCATGGATCCAGTTCTTACTTTGCTATGGATAAACTAGCCGGGCAGATTGGGCTTACAAGTTTTGGTATTGAGCAATCAATGATTGAAAATTTGCTGATACATTGGCTATGAAGTGTTCAGAGTTTAAAATGTTTGTAAATGTTATTAATATATTGGCTCTTAAAACATAAATATTGTCTCTAAGTATGAAGTGTTTACCTGTTTAAAATGATTGAGAAGATAGATTGGGTTTCATTGGGTTAATGTTCGCAAACATTTTAAACGGGAATTGTTTATATTTTGGCTCTTAAAACAATGACATCGCTATTCAATATCAAGCGTTTTCCCCGTTTAAATGACTGTATTAATACACTGGTGCTTAAATCGTTGATACAGCAACTAAATATGAAATATTTTCACGTTTAAAATGCTTGTGAAAATGCATTTTGTACCTTATATGAACAAAGACTAGAATTGTTAAATTGACTCCATCAAAAAATAAACCAACAAGGGTTGAAACACCCCCCCCAAAAAAAAGTAATCTACCGTGACAAAGTCAATGTTTTCTGTTGTAAAATATCTACGTTTTTGACTTTTCATATTGGGAGTCCGAAATACCTCCGACTTTTTAAACTATTACCTGCGTGGTGCAACTGGATGTAGGCAAGTCGTAATGGTAGCTCAATCTAGCTGTATTCAGATATGATCAGTTGGGATCATGGCTTGGACTGGTGCACATTGAGTCTGCAGTTGAAATGTTTTCTTAAGACTGGTGAATCTGTAATTGTTACACAGAAATCTCTCCACGTTCATTTCATATTACGCCGGAATGATACTGTTCTGGATACGTACTATGGATTGAAAATTCTATCTGGAACAGCATCACTTTGACGTAACATGAAATAAACATGAAAATCTTTCTGTGTAGCTGCTACAGATTCAGCTGTCTAAAACATGACAGGTATTTCTATCGCACAATGTATTTTGCTCACCTTCAGAGAAAAAGACATCCAAGTTCTGTCTATATCTTAATGATCTGATTTTCTGTGTCTCAAAGCAACGGTACGTTGGGGAAGTGGGTGTACGCAAAATTGACTCATCATAGCAGGATTTTTGCTCATGCAAAATTTTCTATTTAAAATGTTTGTGAACGTTGTTAATACATTGGTTATTAAAATATTGATATGGCAAGTAAAAATGAAGTGCTTACCTCGCTAAGATTATTGTAAACTTTATTAATACAATGCTTCTTAAACAATTAATATTGCAACAAAGTATGAAGTGTTTACTTGTTTAAGAGGCTTGTGAATTTTATTAATACATTGGCTCTTAGAACGTTCTTTTTGAAACTAAATATAAAGTGTTTACCTGTTTAAGAGGCTTGTGAATTTTATTAATACATTGGCACTTAAAACGTTCTTTTTGAAGCTAAGTATAACGTGTTTACCTGTTTAAGAGGCTTGTGAACTTGATTAATACATTGGCATTTAAAACGTTCTTTTTAATACTAAATATGAAGTGTTTACTAGAATATAATGATAGTGAACTGTATAAATAGGTTGGCCTTTAAAACATTGATATTGCAAGTGTTTGTATTGCAAAATGTTTCTGAATATACATTTTGTACTGTATATGATTGGAGACTATAGTTGTTAATCTGCTATTGGTGTAAAATGACTCAACAAGTGCTGACATCCCGTTAAATCAACAAACCAAGCCAAATTTTCATTGCCTTTAATCTCAGGTCAACCCAGACGCAAAGTGATGGTACCTGTTAGGATCCGATTTATGGGTCAAATATATCTGTTTGAGATTATGTTTAAATTGATTGTGAAGATAAATTTTTTATGCCGTATGTAATTTGAGATCATCATTAAACTTCCTATCATATAAAATAACCCAACAAAAGTTGACATACCGTCAAAAACCAACCAACCAACCTAGATAACTAGTGCATACTTCAGGCCTTATGATAAACTAAACCAAGATTTGTAAATGACTCTGCGTGCCGTCAGCGATTTTTTGCTGTAGACCGCAAAACTGAAAAAAAAAAAAAGAAAAATCTCACCCAATTATTGATGACATACTACAAAAATTTTTAAAAACAGGTTTGATTATAACAATCTCATTATAATGGAGATCATATTTCTATGATCGTAATTACGTCTCCACCGACGACACAATTCCCTTAGAAATTTACATTATTGTCTCAATGGCTATGAAATAATCGTTATTCAATCTTAATTAGTATCTTATTTATTTATGATGTCTCAGTCAAAATCTAGCAGAGGTAGATTTGCCTCAAAACTCATAATGTTATTAATGCGTTTAAAATCCTGCAATGTGTGTTATGTATCCCTAAGAACGCCCAGTCGGCTGGAGATATAGAATACGCCGACTACGGAGAAGTAAGACCCCCACCCCCGATATATAACCTTAAACCATATATAGTGAAGTTTCAGTCCTGTGAATTTGAGGAATGTGGAGTAATCTTTCATTATCATTACTCTCTGGTCCACTCTGATTCAGCGTGTTGATAACTGCTAAAACCTCGTTTATGGATTAAATAGAACTGATCAATTATTTACTATTATTGATTGTTTTTAAGACCATACAGCAAAGGGAAAATTGTATGCATTAGATAAGAATACTTCATAAATCAACGGTCCATTGGTATAATGAATTGAGAGTTCGCCAATAGTCCCGGAGACCGAGGTTCGATTCCAGGTCGAGTCATGCCAAAGACTCAAAAATGGTACTCGATGCCGCCTGGCTTAACTCTCTGCATTATAAGGTAAGGATCAAGGGTAAAGTGGAGCTCTCCTGGTAATGGAGTAACGCCCTCCCCAACACCTCGGCGTGATAGCTATTGAAAAGGGAGCCTTCCTGTCCCCCTCAACAAAGGTCACCAACTTTATTTTACTTGATAAATAAAATTACTAAAATTAAATAACAATATGTGAAACAATTTAATGTTGTGCAAACAAATGATTATTATTAAATGGAATTACTAATGTTTGATTAGAATACTTGAAACCATTTAACCGTGTGCAAAGAACTCTAGCTCGATTAAGAATAATGTTATCTATAAAAAATTCGTTTACAAATCATATATATATATATATATATATATATATATATATATATATATATATATATATATATTTAATGCCGAATCATGTTTATATATATATATATATATATATATATATATATATATATATATATATATATATATATATATAAACAAACATGATTCGGCTTTAAATAAGAATCGTTGAAACCATTTAACCGCGTGCAAAGAACTGAACTGTGGCTCGTTAAAAATAATGTTACCTACAAAGTATTCGTTTACAAATCATATATATATATATATATATATATATATATATGAATGACAATATATATATATGGCTATGAATGACAATATATATATATATATATATATATATATATATATATATATATAAACAGGATTCGGCATTAGATAAACCGCAGTGCAAACAAATGAGCTCAGGTTCGTTTAAAAATGTTACCCACAATCTATTCCCTCACAAATTCTATATATATAATGTGTATATAAATAGGATTTGGTTTTAATTAACCCACAAAGGTTGATATTACATAAAATACTACCAATCAAACCTATCACTAAGAAATAAAGGTCACCATGCAATATGATGAGGATAATTTTGCATTCTGATTCTAACAAAACCGACTTTGATAAATAATTACTTGTTACTGTTTTTTAACGTCATCGTTTTAATCTGAAACCAATGAAAAGCAATAATATGTATAATATTATATAAAAATCCATTAAGAGAAAACAAAAATTGATGTAATTGTTTTTATGTGTTCTAACTTAGTTTCGTTCGTCTTTCTAATTTGATATAATATCTATTACATTAAAACTTAGATACCTACACCCTGCAAAAGGCGCATATTTTTGCGAATAATAATAATAATAATAATAATTGACCAAAGTTTTACCAAGTTATCTATTTACGTTTAACATAACAGTTTTATTTAAAAAGTTATTTATCAAGCTTAATTTGGTACACGATCAGAAAAAGCAAAAACACAAGCAACAATTTGTCTCTGATTATATTTATTGTATGTCTGTGTACCTAACCGATAAAATGAAACGCAGTTTCTTCCAGGCAGCGGTCGCATCGATACTGCTATATGGATGCACTACATGGACTCTAACAAAACGGCTGG
The DNA here is from genome assembly GCA_963585895.1 of Sepioteuthis lessoniana. Lineage (NCBI taxonomy): Eukaryota > Metazoa > Mollusca > Cephalopoda > Myopsida > Loliginidae > Sepioteuthis > Sepioteuthis lessoniana. The sequence continues at coordinate 26,808,605 of OY757934.1, forward strand.
AGAAGAAGCTAGACGGCAATTACACAAGAATGCTGCGAGCTATCTTGAACAAGTCCTGGCGGCAACACCCCACAAGACACCAACTGTACGGCCACCTGCCTCCTATCATAAAAAACTATACAAGTTAGACGAATCACACATGCAGGACACTGCTGGAGAAGCAGGGACGAACTCATAAGTGATGTACTCTTACGGACCCCCACATATGGCCGGGCAAAAGCAGGACAACCAGCACAAACATACATTCAGCAACTATGTGAGGATACGGGATGTAGCCCAGAAGACCTGCCAGAGGCGATGAACGATAGGGAAAAGTGGCGAGAGAGGGTCAGGGATATCCGTGCTACCAGCACGACATGATGATGTTGACGATGATGTCTGTGTACATCTCAGTGTGTTAGGTGGTCTAAGTTAAGTTTTACTTTTATATGACGAGACAGTGGTATACCTAATGGAAATATTGCCTATGGCAAGTACTCGATTTGCACCCCTGTCTAGACATCTGTCACTTATTTTTCAGATAATTTTACCAAAAAATAGCACAAAAATTCCTGTTAATTTTGTCAATCCTTTAATTAGTAATCATGACACCACTAAAAATTACAATTGCATCTACTTGATGCAAATTATTGCATGATGTGGTCAAAGTATTTGTTTGTTTGTTTGTTTTTTTTATTTCAGTTTCTTCCCTTTTTACACTCAGTAGAGCAAGATCACAGAGTCAGCCTTGACACATGAAAACTCTAAAACAAAAATCGAAAGGATTATTTTCAACAATGCTCTGAAATAAAGAAATGACATCTCTAAATTTCACAGATTTCTAACGAAATTCACAACTTTTTCACTGATGAATGGTCCTGTAACTAGTACTTCCCAGTGGTGCCCCCTTTACGTGGTGCCCCCCTTTACGTACCTTCCCAGTCATACGGTAGATACGCCACTATGAATTAAATATAATTTTTTTCCGGATCATGAAAGATAAACTCTTTGCTTCGTCTAGAGAAATTTTTTCGATTATTATTTTTGAATTCAGGCTCCGCTATTTAGACACGGCAATTGGAGTGTAATATTAAGATGGAGGGATATACAAAGAAGAGTAACAAAGCTAATAAAATGAATAAAATATTGCAGTTAAAGGAAGAGACAAGAAAAATAAACTCCTTTACTAGAAAGAGGATTGAGTGGTAACCTAATTAAGCTTTTAAAATAATTAATGGAATTTGTGGTAGACATTTTTTAATATTTCTCTTGGAATGAGAAATTTACAGATCAGAAAGATTTCAAAAACTAAGTCTACAAACCAATTAGATTTTTTGCAAATAGAGTAAAATATTATCGGAGCAAATTGCCTAATCGGATTGAAAACAGCAATAGTTACGGAAATTCTTCGATTAAATTGGATGGTTTTACACAAAATGGTAAGAAGAAAAATTTAAGGGGGCTTTTTGAGGGAACACCGGACGAATTACTGAACAGAATTTTATCTGTATATACATAGTGAATTAATGTATGTGTTCTATACAAAGATTTTTTTCTTTAAAGATTGATATAAAAGGCGAAGATGCTCGTGGAGTCATAAAAAACAAATTGTAATCATAATCCGATGTGAGACACTAATATTTCCTCGCAACAATAAAGAATTAGCTTGTATTAGTCGAAAAATGATTAGCATAAATACGAATTTTCTATTTGGAAGAGCAATTAAGATTCAATGTAAGGCTATACCAGATGAAAAGATAGACATATATATATATATATATATATATATATATATATATATATATATATATATATATATATATATATATATATATATATATGTGTGTGTGTGTGTGTGTGTGCATTTTTAGTTTCTCTTTCGTTGTGTTAGCTTGTGACTTTTACCTCCTATCTATCTATATATATATATATATATATATATATATATATATATATATATATATTAGTGTATTCATATCTATCTATCAAGTTGATTTATATCTTTATATCTATCCATCTATTCATGTTCGTGTACCTCAGCCAATTTCTTTCTTTCTTTCTTTGAATTCTTTCTTTTTTTTTGTTTCTTTGCATATTTTAAAGACTATATTCCTATCTTCTTTCTCTCTCTCTCTCTCTCTCTCTCTCTCTTTCCCTCTTTCTCTCTCTCTCTCTCTCTCTCTCTCTCTCTTTCCCTCTTTCTCTCTCTCTCACCTTGATTTCTATCTTATAATTCATTCTCACTATCTTTCTGGGATAATTTAAAAAATATTTATGGTTTTTTATTTTTCACATTTCATTTTCTGCTTTTTCTGCATTTCCCTGACGTATTTTTTTTACTCTTTTTTTCAATTTTTCTTTTCTTTTCGACCATTTTCTTTTTTTTTTCTTCTTTGTCTTCATTTTGTTTCCCGTTAACTCTTCTTGTTTTTCGGATACTTGAAATATTTTCTCTTGTGTTTCTTATTTCTCTACTTTTTTTTCTTTCATTTCATTCATTCTGAACTTTTCAGTTTTGACGTTTTATTCTCATCAGCAACTTTTCACATTTTTCTTTTCTTTTTCTATTTTTTTTTTTTTTTTTGCTATTCTTCGTTTTCAATTGCATTTGACTTTGGCATATTTCTATTATTTCATTTTTTAAAACAATTTATTTCCCCCCTCCTCCTCATCCACCTCCTCTTCTTCTTCTTCTTCTTGTTTTTCTTCTTCTTCTATTCTCTGATACACACACACACACACACACACACACACACACACACACACACACACATATATATATATATATATATATATATATATATATATATATATATATATATATATATATATATGTGCATTTTTAGTTTCTCTTTCGTTGTGTTAGCTTGTGACTTTTACCTCCTATCTATCTATCTATCTATCTATCTATATATATATATATATATTAGTGTATTCATATCTATCTATCCCTCTCTTTATCTCTCTATCTCTCTATCTCTCTCTCTCTCTCTCTCTATATATATATATATATATATATATATATATTCATATCTATCTATCTATCTATCTATCTATCTATCTATCTATCTATCTATCCGAGCTTCGATCAATGAATAAGTGGAATCTTTTTGAAAAAGCAAAATTAATTTTTGCAAAATTTTTTTCCATGAATATAATCTCTGTATAGTTTTAAACCTTTTTTTAAACCAAAAATTATTTTAATCCTACAAAAATATTTCTTTTCAGGCTATTCAACATAGTGGTCAAACAAAGTGCACGTTGGTAATGAAATTTTTGGAGGTAGATAACTGAAAACCATGTAAAATTTACAGAATGTGTGATGAGTATAAAAAAGCATGTGTTAGTAATAACAACTTTTCAAATGGGCTAAAAAAAGGTTTGCCACGACGAGTCTGAGTAAAAAAAAAATAGTCGGTAAAGAAAACGTTCCGGGAAAAGCAACCAGTAAAGAACGTCATGCTGACAGTCTTCTGAGATAGGAAATGATCTTTCCCTATTGATTTTCTTGAAGCAAAAATGCACTTGTCAAAAGTGCTTCCTATTGCCCACCCACTTAGACCAAAATCACCTTATTTATTGAATGACCTTCAAAAACGCGTTTTGCTAAAAAAATATCGAGAATCAAGTAATATTTACCAATTCAGAAACAAAAAATGGTGGGGTATGTAAAATACACCAATTGAACATCTGTAGGCAGTTAAGACCCCCCACCGACGAGTCTCCTTGATATAGCACTAAACAATCTGATGGTGAGGTTCCAATAATGCTGGAGATTTGGGGAATGCAGAGTACCCTTTCATTTTCATCGCACCCAGGTCCACTCTGGTCCGGAGTGGTAACACCTGTTGGAGTCCTATCAATAGGTCAAATAGAACTAAAATGTGTACTTATGCTAAACTTAATTACTTGAAACACTGCTTTTTTGACATTTAAACTGGGTACTGAATTGTTTGAAAAGAAACTGTTTTTGTACGCTAAACTGAATTGTTTGAAATAAACTGAATAGCTTGAAATAGAAATCTTTTTGATAATTAAACTGTGTATTTATACAAGACTGAATTGTTTGAAATAAAACTGTTTATTCGTATAAAAATGGATTTGGCATTAAATAACCTACAAAGGTTGATATGCAAAAAATCCAAATAACAAACCTACTGATAAATGGAATATGAACAAACCAGTATCAGTCCTAGAAAAGATTCACATGGAATTTGAAATACCAGCACATCACCTATTTCCGGCGATAAAACCAGTTCATCAACAAGAATAAAGAACTTGGCATCTAGTGGATTTTACTGTTCCAATGTGAAAATTAAAGAAAGCAAAACGATCAATAAGTACTAAGATCTAGCTAGAGAGCTGAAAAAGTAATGAAATATCTACGTGACGGTGATACAAATAATAGTTGACGTGTATGGGACAGTTCCGAAGGCCTTGAAAAAGAGATTAGAGAAATTCATTGTAAGAGGAAGACTCAAGACCAAACAAACCGAAGTATTGTTAAGATCGTATAGAATACTCAGAAGAGTCCTGAAGAGGCTTGCAGTCACTCAAACTCCAGTAAAAACAACCAGCAAACGCTGGTGTATGAAAATCTCACGAGGAATAATATCCAAACAACATACACAACAAAGTAGTTGTTCTCAGCCTAACTTCATAATACTATAATATCAAATGATGTGGTGACAGAGATGAAACCATCAATCTCATAATAAGTGAAGGCAGCAAATTAGCACAGAAAGGGTATAAGACTAGACACGACAGGACCGGCAAGTTGATCCATTGGGAGATGTGCAAGAAATTTAAATTTGACCATACGAACAAATGGTATATGCACAACCCAGCACCTATCCAAGAAAATGACACATATAAACTCCTATGGGACTTTGACGAACAGACGGATCACCTAATCTCGGTCAGAAGACCAGACCTTATAATAATCAACAAAAAAAAAAAAAAAGAAGAATTTGCAAAATTGTCGACTTTGCTGTTCTGGCTGACCAGAGAATAAAATTGAAAGAATGTGAAAAGAAGGATAAATACCTCGACTTTGCTAGAGAATTGAAAAAACTGTGGAACATGTTAGCGACAATTTTACCAATTGTGATTGGTGCTTTTGGTACTGTAACTAAAGGATTAATAAAGGGACTGGAGGACTTGGAAGTTGGTGGCCGAGTGGAGAACATCCAAACGACAGCATTGTTGAGAACGGCCAAAATACCGAGAAGAGTCCTTCAGACTTGAGGAGACTTGCTGTCACTCAAATTCCAGTGAAAGACCATCAGCTAACGCTGATGTGAAAAAACTAAATGCTAATAAGAAAGGTACTCGAAGTTCCTTACTTTAAATTTCATGCGCGTGACATAATCATCAGTCGGGTATATATATATATATATATATTTCATATCTGAATAGAAAAAAAAAGAAAACACTAGCGTATACATACAGATATATATAGGATGGTGTGTGCGCGTGAGCTTATGGTCGTCGGAAGTGAAATCGGTGATCCTAGTTTAAATGTCAGTCAAGGCTATTAATGTTTCACTTTAATGCGCTAAGGAAAAGCATCCTGATCGTGGAAGACGGGTTTGCTATACACACATATATATATAGAGAGACCTTGCATTACACCCAATATATATATATATATATATATATAGACCTTGCATTACATCCTATATATATATATAGAGAGAGACCTCACATTACATCATATATATATATATATATATATATATATATATATATTGACCTTGCATTACATCCTGATCGTGGAAGACGGGTTGGCTATATATATATATAGAGAGAGACCTTACATTACATCCTATATATATATAGAGAGAGAGAGGCCTTGCATTACATCCTATATATATATATATATATATATATATATATATTGACCTTGCATTACATCCTGATCGTGGAAGATATATATATATATATATATATATATATATATATATATATATATATATATATTATGATGCGATTTATATGTGTCTATTCCTTTCCCTTCCCCATAATATTTTTGTCTGTACTAGACGTCCTGAATATTTTGTAAATACATTCATATGTGTTTGTCCATTGACATGAAAAAATATTATTTGTACTTACTTTTACCCACGAATTAAAAATGGCACCACTTTTGGCAGATAATTCTCACGCAAAATGCTCCGAAAGAGAGCCCCACAAAATATCGGTCTCATTTTGGTGGGTTAGTTAAAATCCTCTTCTATTTGGCTTCGTAATGTCATCTTTGGGAAATGCCATCTGATACTTCCGGCTTCCGGTCTACTTACAGCGAGCAATTTCATTCTCAAATGGATAACGAAGACAGAATTTTGGGACAGTTTCACTGACATGAACTTGCAAGAGTTTCAGCAAGTAGGTGGTTCATTATAAGTTGTATCTCTTGATACTTTCTCGGCTATATTCAGAATATGGCAAAAGAATGATTTTCTGTTTATCGTCTTTGCTTGATTTGAGAAATAGACGAATTCACTTCCGCTTGAAAATCATCTGTGAGAATCTATACGATCTTGTGAAGATTAAGAATATAAGACATTATAGTCCTTGTCAGAGGTGCTCGTGATGTAATGGTAGGAAATGAAAACGGCGACGCGGGTTCGAATCCCCGACGAACTTGTTAACATTTCGCATCTAACGAATCTCCCTCCGGCTATAAGTAAATAGTTGGGCGAACCAGACTCTTTAACTTATATCAACCTATCAAGGAGAAGGAAAACTCTGAATTCAAAACTGCTGAACTCCGCTTAGAAATTGACCTTATGCTGCATTCAGCTCATTCGGAGGGTTTAGTATATATATATATATAGGTAAGTAAGTTGACCGACGGTAGTCGAGGGCGACCCGAAGACTCCTTTTCAATTGCTACTAAACATTGGGGAGGGTGGAACTCCTTTACCTGTATTCCTCCACGAGGCCTCTGATCCGTACTTTATAATGCTGATTAATAAGCAAGGAGGCATCAAACACCATTTCCTGAATCTTTGGTATAACTCCAGCTGAGCTTGAACCCTGATTTCCCGTACTATTGGGGAGCACTCGCTTCCTGACAAAATTATTATAAAACCAGGACAATATTCCACTTAATCTGATTTAAACGATTAAACTATCTGTCTCCCTCCCCCTCTCTCTCTCTCTCTCTTTCTATATATATATATATATATCTTATATTAACTACATATACACACACGTATATATATATATAGAGAGAGAGAGAGAGTGGGGAGAGAGAGATTTCCGGCAAAATTAATATAAAAATACGTCAATATTACACTAAATTTGAAATAAATGATTAAACTATCTCTGTGCCTCTCTCTGTCTGTCTGTCTCAATCTCTCTCTCTCTATATATATATATATATATATATGTGTGTGTGTGTGTGTGTGTGTGTTTGTACATCTATCATTTATAACTACATACACGCACAAGTATATATATATATATATATATATACGTGTGTATTAAAAACGTTCATGAATTTTGATTTAATGATTGCATCGACGAGAAACTGTCCATCAATCTAAACCTCTCTCTCTCTCTCTATATATATATATATATATATATATATACGAGTTTGTAAGTTTGATTAAAGAAAACAGACGCATTGCTTCTGCCTTTTTAATAGTTGATCCGTTCAAGTCTCCAGCTGAGTCGTTTGACATCTGGATGGAAAGAATTCAAAAGCTGCCATAATTTCCCTAGTACTTTTGGTTCCAGCAAGAGACATCTTGGGAAAACGAACAGTGAAATGACTGTCGCAATGAATAGTATTTTGCTTTTATTGAGAGTTGGAAGAGGAACAAGTGGGAGGGGAATTTACGAAGAACTTTACTGGAGGCAATGAACGTAGGATCTCAGACACTACCATGTAATATATATATTTTTAAAAAGGCAACAATCGGTCACATTAGGAAAATATTTGGAAAAAAGTTATTTGCTCTGTGGATTTTATTTACATTGAGCTCTTTACCAGGAATATTTAGACTTAATATTCTATTTTTGAAAATTCTATTTGTCCTGATTGGAATTATTCCCTACTCTGGATTTACTGGATGGAATAATATATATATATATATATATATATATATATATATATATATATATATATACGTTTAAAAGCTCTATCATTCATACTGAGCACTATTTGATAATACCGCAAAATCGTTACTGGCCCATCATTAACTCACCAAGTGAGCTTATGTGAACCATAAAACTCTACTATATATATATATATATATGTGTGTGTGTGTGTGTGTGTGTGTGTGTGTGTGTGTGTTTGGAGTTATTTCTTTGTACCTCCTATATTATTTAATGTCAACGCCTTTATTGTAAAAAGATAATGATACTATTTAACCCATAGCTGCAGGGGAAGAGGGTTCATGCCTTTTCAAGGATTATGAGTCCGAAAGAGAACGCAAAAGCACACACACACACACACACACACACACACACACACATATATATATATATATATATATATATTTGGGTATTGGGAAAAGGGATTACATTTTACCAGAGAGTATACGAGAACAAATGTAAATTCAATTTATTTAAATATTATCATCACAAATGAACGAATGCAGTTGAACTTGTCAGCAAATTTTCAACTTCTTTATATCTGATTAAGTAACCCACGAAATTTGATATAACATTAAATACGAAGAAACCGGACAAATAATTAAATGAAAGTTTTGTTTCTTTGTTTAATAGTTGGTTTGTTGGTTGGTTAGTTAGCTGGTTTTACGGCATATCAACCCTTTTATGATCATTTAACGCCGAATTAAATCAGTTTGATAAAAGTTTACACGTTTCAAGATCTTTCAAGCTTCAAACATGCATCAGTAGAGTTTTTGTTAACACATGGTTGAGCGTAAAGACTGTTCTAATTCAAACGATTCAGTTTAGTATGAGTATGCAGTTTAAATGTCAAAACAATTCTATTTTAAACAATTCAGTTTAGTATAAGCACAAAGTTAATTTCTATTTGACCCATACATAGGACCCTATCAGGTAGTACCACACCGGGCCAGAGTAGACTTAGGAGCAATGTCAATAAAGGGGTCCTCTGCATCCCTCAAAGCTCCAGCATTACTGGAGCCCCACCATCAAATGCTTTTTGTCATATTCAGGACACTCGTTTGGGGGTGTCTCACTCCTCTGCAGAGATGCAGTCAGTCTATTCAATAGCCTCATCTGACCGGGCCACTTTGTTATATTGCATATCAACCTTCATGGATTATTTATATAAAAGCCATCCTTGTTGGAGGACAGAAATGGTACTATCTAACCAATAGCTGGGAGATAAGGAGGTTCATACCTTTGTCAAGTGTTTTCGTCCGAAAGTGACAGTAATAGTACGACTTGAGTTCGATTTCTCTTAAAACGAAGTCATAGTCCAGCATGCTAGCCACTACGCCACGGAGGCAGCACCCCCAACTTTTTTGGCAGAGGGCAATAAATTTTGGTTTGCTGCGAGGATATTTCAGCCATCACGCATAGACTTAAAAATAAAGTTTGCTGAGTCGTCACAGACGCATAAAATATATCTTATTTATCTATTTAATCATTTACACGAACTGAATACGTATTACAGTACACACAAACACGCACACACACACACACACACACACTCTGTTTGTCTGTCTGTATGTCTGTCTCTCTCTCTCTCTGTAGTTATTTTCCAAGTTTTGCTTCGTCTGGCACGCTAACTTCAGTTGGCTTAAAGTACTTGCTGCCAATAAGTAATCCCTCTTCTAAGTAATGATCACAGTAATTGTTGCTTAACTTTGTTGATCAGGCGAAAACCATTTTTTCAGTGTGATTTCACCGAGAGTCCAGCAGAATGTACCGACTGCATCTCTGCAGAGAGGTAAGACCCCCCACCCACCGCAACGAGTGTCCTGCTTTGACACTAAACAATCTGATCCTGAGGTTTCAGTAATGCTGGAGTTTTGGGGAATGTGGGGTACTCCTTCATTGCCATCGCTCACAGCTCCACTCTCGCCCGGTTTGGTAGGACTTGATAGGATCCTTTTTATGAATGAAATAGAACTAAATGGTGTACTCATGCTAAACGAATTCGTTTGAAGTAGAATTGTTTTTGTGTGTGAACAAAAAAAATCTGTTCTTATTCTAAACTTAATTGTTAGAAATAGAACTGTTTTTGATATTCAAACTGTGGAATTGTGCTAAACTAAATTGTTCAAATAGAACTGTTTATATGAATAAAGGTGGATTTGGCATTAAATAACCTACAATAGTTGATATGCTACCAAACTAAACCAAACAAACTGATATAAGTTTTAGTTATGTTATATCAGTTATTCGAAGCTTTGTATAAATTTATAAGTCCCGAAAATCTTCTATTGCTTTCCTTCCGTCTGTAAAAGTTTCTGCTACAATAAATTCGAGGCATTAATTTTTGAGCGAAACTCTTACAGGCACCGTATGTCAACCCTTGTTCATTGCTGACCAAAACACATTGCTAGGAAATACTCTATCCAGTGGTGTTATTCAATTCCTAATATATTTACTGAGGTTACTGTGGACTTACTAGGGTGAGTCAAAAGTTTTGCAAGATTTTGGTAACATGAGGCATAATTCGGCTGCTTTTGCCGAGAGCGGGAAGGTAACTAACCACACTAGACTGTTAATGGCGAGTTCACCTGTTACTCTGTAGTAACCGGATTTGCTTCTATAGTTTGGAGCACAGTTTCGGGATTTATATTTTTAGGCCTACCTGACCTTACCTCATGGTCAACTTTCATGCAAACCGAGCGAAATTTCTTTAAATTCCTTTTCTTACTGTATTGTGATCAATTGCATTTTTACTTTTTAAACAATAAATGTTTTGCTGGCATCCAGGTCCTTATGTCTCAATTCGAACTCGTAAAGAATCAGTTTCTGAATTAGACTATGTCAATTGACGTTCATTTTTTGCGGCTTTCAAATCACACACAGACTAAAACAATGTACGGCGTGTCAGCACACCAACTTCAACCATGATACTATCAACCACAGCGAATACCTTTCACTACGGCTTAATGTATTCCGGTCACTTAATTTACGTACCATAAATTAGAAAGTACCAGAATATTGCAAACTTTAACACACCCTCGTAAATAAGAAGTATTTCTTTCGGAGTGACTTTCGTATCTGCCATTTTTAACCGTGGAGATTCTGAGCAGTTGCCTTTTTAAGAACATGTTCAACTATCACCACAACTCTTTGTTATTTAACGAACCAGACTTGTGAAATGAAAAGTTACTTTGTGCTCTCAGCTCTGAGGCACGAAGAAAATACATAAAGAAGTCTTCTAATAAAATTGATGCCTGTTTTTTTACAGGAAAACCAAATTCCTGAGTACATATCTCCAAACAGTTAACAAAATGATGGCTTTCAAAAGAGTGGGGATTATTTGACTTAATTTACCATCATTTTTTCCGTTTAAAATCTTCTATGTTCAGTTTGTATATCAAGAAAACAGCGAGAAAAAATGTCGACAATCCGAGAAGATATATCTAAAAATATTTCCTGTTTAATTTTTTTTCTTTTTGTTCTTTCTAGAATGCAATGTTACTTTGATAAAACACATCTTGAACAGACATCACTTGTTAGTAAGAGATAAATGGTCATAAATTCTTTGTTTATTGACACAGGATTTTCTGCGGTTTCATGCCAAATCGCGACTCGAATGAACAGGAAGTGGAGAGTATTTCAAAAATTTAAGAAAGGTCAGCTAAAATTGTTATGATAGAACAATTGAAAAAATGCTTTTCCCTTCATAAGTGCCCGTAGACAGATTTTGTTACCTTCTAATCTATCTGGAGAAAAAGCTTTAAGTTAAAACATTTAAATAACAATACTTTCCCATGAACGAATGTTTTCCTAAACACACACACACACACACACACACACACACACACACACCTGTAAATCTTCTATGTTGGAGGTGCCCGTGGTGTAATGGTTATTGTCGTAGGAAATGGACACGGCGACACGAGTTCAAATTCTGGACAAGACTGATTGCATTTCACATAGCACTAATACCCTTGGATAAGGTATGAATCCAATTATTCTCCCTCTAGCTATGGGTAAATAGTAGGACAGACTGTACTCTTCAGCCTTGGTGAGGCAACAAGTCTAGGAGAAGGAAAACTCTGAAGTGAAACCTGTTAAACTCCGCGTAAAAATTGACCTTGTGTCATATCCTTCCCAAGCGGAGGGGTTGGTAAATATGGTAAATCTTCTACGTCTATTCCTCCTCCAACAAATACCCCCAATATATATGTATCTGCGTGCGTGTGTGTGTGTGTGTGTGTGTGTGTGTGTGTGTGTGTGTTTGTGTGTGTATCTGTGTCTGTGTGTGTGTCTGTGTATCTGTGTGTGTATGTGTGTGTGTCTCTGTGTGTGTCTGTGTCTCTGTGTGTGTATGTGTGTATCATTGAGAAACAAGAAAAACATTAAGTATATTCCATAATAAATTTATTTATTTCGCTCGTTATTGATGGGCTCTTCAGATGTATTTGAAAAAATTATCTTCTTTTTACCGTCCATCGATAACGGGCGAAATAAATTTATAATAGAAAATACTAATTGATTTTCTTGTTTCTCAATGATATTTTCCTCTGCATAAGCTTATTTATAAGTGTCTATAAATATAAATATTTTTAACTTTACATTGAGCACTCACTTTGATAATTCGGTTTATCTATAGAATCTATGGATATATTATAAAAATTGTTGGTGACCTGAGTCGAGGGTGAACCAAAGGCACCCTTTTCAATAGCTACTACCCCAACGTACAGGGGAGGACACAACTCCATTCCCTGGATTGCTCCACTTTACCCTTATCTTTACCTTATAATGCTGAGTGTTAACCAAGGCGGCATCAAGTACTGTTTTTTAAGTCTTTAGTATGACTCGACCATTAGCGAACACTCTACTCATCAGGCCAATGGCCTGGCTAATATAATAATAATGATATAAATACACACACACACACACACACATATATATATATATATATATATATATATATATATATATATATATATATATATATATCCCAAATAGAGAGCTCGATGTCAGGTGTCTTCAGTAGTAGATGAAGAGTTTCTCCAGAGCTGTTCCTCACCAACAACGAACAAAATTTCAGATTGTCCTACTGGTTAGAGTATTCACCAATGGCCCAGGAGACCGGGGTTCAATCCTAAATCGAGTCATACAAAAGACTCAAAAATGGTACTTGATGCCTCCTGGCTTAACACTCAGCATTAGAATGTATGGAATCCAAGGAAAGGCGTAGCGCTCCCCCCTACTCCTCAGTTTAGTAGCTATTAAAAAAGGACCCTTTGGGTCGCCCTCGACTATTGTCGCCAATTTACTTTTATATATATATATATATATATATATATATATATATAACCAAATATGTTGCCAGAGTAGAGTTTAATGCCAAGTGCTTACGATAGCAGATATCCCAAAACGGACAGTTGAAGATACTTGAATGACAAGAAATAATTTTTAATCAGCAAATCAATATTCTACACCCCTAGATTATTTTTCATCATTTCTATACTCTGAAAAACTATTCTAAAAGCTTTCTGAAAACTTTTCATCGCCAAAATTATTCTCCTGACGATAGCCAAAGGTTAGAACTCTGAAAAACAGAGAATTATTTTTATAATCCAAAAAAATAGATGATGAAAATACGTTAATAGCATTAAACTTCCAAAATACATGTGACCTCAAAAATGAATTCAAATTCATCTCAACAATATGGAAAATAAGAAAAATTGTCCTTGTATATAACATGAAAACGATGCATTTATGTTTACAAGAGAAAAATAATTATCCTCACATTTACAAGTCTACATAATCTTTATAATAAAAAAATCAGAGCGTATGTCAAAAAGCAGATATGAAAATAAGATTCTGGTATGTCATTTACCCATTGGACATGACTCGAAACATGAAAAGGGCTTAACTAGCATTGATTAAAAATATTGTTGAATATTCAAAATTGAATGATTAAAATTTTTAAAATTCATCTTCAGCATCGCCAAGTGTCAAATTTGTTTTTATTAACTTATCTAACGGCTTTTGAACTCTTTGTGGGTTATTCAATGCCCAAATTTGATTCATTTGCAAATGCTCGATTATAACAGAGAAGAGAGATTAATACAGAAGAAAAGAGAAAAACACTGTAGAAGAGAGATGAAAAATAGAAAAAAGAGAGAAGAAAGAAAGAAAGAAAGAATGAAAGAAAGAGGGAAGAGAAGAAGAGAAATAAAAAAGGAGAGAGAGAGAGAGAGAGAGAGAGAGAGAGAGAGAGAAAGGAAAAAGAAAAGAAGGGGGAGATAGTGGTTTGGTTTAGTTCTGTTTATTTGTTTAACGGTACATCAACACCTTTTGGCTCATTTCATGCCAAAATTTGATTCATATGTAAATATTTGATCACAGTCATAACTATTTTTCAGTGTTCCTTTGCAATCATAGTTTAAAAATCACATTAGTTGACTAAAATAATCATTTATAAACAATCTTATATGATATCAAGTATTCATATCGAATAAATAATTTATACACAATTATATGGCATGAGGTCACTATTTTTATTTCATAATCAGTTGTTGGCACACAGTTACCACTTTTCAAGTATTCCTACCCGACACCATTATTGCCCAGTCACTGGGGCAGTAGAATGCACTGACTGCACATCTGCAGAGGGGTAAGACCCTCCACCAACGAATGTCCTAGATATGACACTAAACAATTTGATGGTGAGGTTCCAGTAATACTTGAGCTTTAGGGAATGAGGAGCACCCGTTTATTGCCATCGCTCCCAGCTTCACTCTGGCTCGGAATGGTAGCACCTGATAGGGCCTTATCTATGGGTTAAATAGAACTAAACTGCCTACTTATGCAAAACTGAATTGTTTAAATTAAAACAGTTTGACTAAACTGAATAGTTTGAAATAGAAATGTTTTTGACAATTAAACTTTGTACTTACATTTAAACTGCGTACTTATGCTAAACTCAATTGTTTGAAAAGAAACTGTTTTTGACATTGGAACTCTACTTATGCTAAACTGAATTGTTTGAATTAGAACTGTTTGACTAAACTGAATAGTTTGAAATAGAATTTTTTTTTACAATCAAACTGTGTACTTACATTTAGACTGTGTACTTACGCTAAAGTGAATTGCCCGAAATAAAGCTGTTTTAACATTTAATTGTGCAGAAACAAAATCTATAATTATACTAAACTGAATTGGTTGAATTAGAACTGTTTGAATAAATTGAATAGCTTGAAAAAGAAATGTTTTTGACAATTAACCTGTGTAATCATGCTTAACTGAATTGTTTGAAAAAGAACTGGTTATCAGTATAAAAAGGAATTTCGCATTAAATAACCTACAAATGTTGATATGCCATAAAATCCAACCAACCAAACTACACCACTAACTTGCACGTAAATAGTGGGTTTCAAGTAATAATCATTCGTAAATAATTGTACCTAGAGGTAACTATTTTTTATACAAATAATTAGGAAACTGTTTTCAAGAATTCACATAGCTACGATGTCGCAATCCAGCACGTTAAACAAATAAGCAGTGGCTTATGTGCTGGACTACAATATCGTAGTAAGCGAGTTCGAACTCCAGTGGTACTCTTAAGTTCACTTTCGTACCCATAGGAAAGGTGTGAATACCCTTATTCCCCTCAGCTATGGATTAATAGTACTACTACTATTTTTCTTCGAGAATGGATTTGGTATTAGATAACCCGTTAAGGTTGATAAGCCATTAAACAAAGACACCAAACCCAATAAAAAAATCGGGCAAACCTCTCTCTCTCTTCTTCTTTTTTCATTGTCTCCTCTTTTCGTCCTTCTCTTTCCCTAACCCGTCTCTCTCTCTCTCTCCCTCTCGCTTCCTCACCTCTTCTTTCACTTTGTCTCCTCTTTTCGTCCTTCTCTTTCTCTAACCTGTACTTTTCTCTCTCTCTCTCTCTCTCTGTCTACTTTCATTCTGTCTTCTCTTTTCGTCCATCTCTTTCCCTAACCTGTATTTCTCTCTATCTCTCTCTCTCTCTCTCTATCTCTCTATCTCTCTCACTCTCTGTCTGTGTGTGAGTCTCTCTCTTTCTCTGTCTCTCTCTCTCTCTCTTCCTCACCTCTTCTTTCACCCTGTCACCTTTTTTCGTCCTTCTCTTTCTCTAACCTGTACTTCTCTCTCTCTCTCTCTCTGTCTCTCTCTCTCTCTGTCTCTCTCTCACCTCTTCTTTCATTCTGTCTTCTCTTTTCGTCCATCTCTTTCTCTAACCAGTATTTCTCTC
>OY757934.1:26825155-27150155 GCA_963585895.1 Sepioteuthis lessoniana
GGTACTGCCGTCACTTTCATGTTCCACAGTTTTCTTGATTCTCAAGCAAGGTCGAGGTACTTATTCTTCTTTTTACTTCCTTTCAATTTCAGTCTGTGGTCAACCGGAACAGCAAAGTTCACAGTTCTGCAATTTGTCATTTTTTTTGTTGATTATTATAAGATCTGGTCGCCTGGCCGAAATTAGGTGATCCATTTGTATCTCAAAATCCTAGAGGAATTTGTGCGTCTCATTTTCAAGGACAGATACTGGACAGATACTAGGTTGTGTATATACCCTTGAATTAATGGTCAAATTTGAATTTTTTGCACAAATTTAAATTTCTTGCACAATTCCCAGTGGATCATCTTGCCCACCCAGTCATGTCTAGTTTTATACTCTTTCTGAACTAATTTGCTACATTCGCTTATTATGCGATTGATCGTTTCGTCTCTATCACCCCATAACCTACATCTGCTGTTTTGTTGCGTCTTATCTATTCTTGCTTTGATATGATTTGCCCTTATGGCGTTGTTTTGTGCTGTTATTAGAAGAGATTCAATTTTACTCTTTAGGTTTCCCTTTCTTTGCTACGATCACGTTTTCTCGTGTGAGATCTCATTTGTTAGTCGTTTAAAATGTCCATAGGGTTTTTGCTTTCTGGTTATTTCCGTTCTGCTGATCCTCGCGCTGTCAGTATTGTTTCTGGTGACTGTAATCAATCTTCCTCCGCGCTTTTCTATGTAGTATCAATTAGTCAACGCAATCTGCAATGCTGGTAAGTCCTGTTCCTCCTTCATAATTATTATTATTATTATTATTATTATTATTATTATTATTATTATTATTATTTACTCATTAGAGTTTTTCACATCAGCTAACACCGATGGTTTTTCAATGGAGTCTGGATGACACCAAGTCTTCTCAAGTCTCCAGGACTCTTCTCAGTATTCTGACCGTTCTCAATAATGTAGTAGTTTGGATGGTCTCTTCTCGTCCGCCAACTTCCAAGTCCTCCAAATCCTTTTAATAATCCTTTAGTTACTGTTCCAAACGCACCAATTACAATTGGTATAATTGTCACCTGCATGTTCCATAGTTTTTTCAATTCCCTAGCAAGGTTGAAGTACTTATCCTTCTTTTCACATTCTTTCAGTTTTATTCTGTGGTCAGCCGGGATACTCATTCAGAGATTTTCACACCAGCGTTAGTTGAAGGTTTGTAACTGGAGTTTGAAGAATATTAAGTCTAGTCTTATACTCTTTCTGCACTAATTTATTGCATTCGCTTATTATGAGATTAATTGTTACGTCTCTGTCATTTTTAAGTACGAATAGTTACTTGGAACTATATAATTGTGTACCAGATGGGAGCGTGGAGTACATTACACCTATACAAAATTGGTGTCCTGTGTTCGACTTTAAACTGCATCCTTTAGAGAAGTTCCAGTTCTGGAGATCATGGGAATGTGAAGTACCGTTTCATTGTCATTACTCCCAGGTCCACTCTGATTCAGAGTGATTGTATATATTAGCGTCCCACCTATTGGTCAACTAGATGTGTTTTAAAAATATGGTTGGTTTGATTTGGTTTCTTTGTTTGGCACACAGGCCTCAAATTGCCTACAGTAATTGTTATTATTAAATGGTCACCTATGTACTCAGCAAAGTCATCAAGCGTATCAGTGTTTCAACGGAAGAAAAAAAAAACATTTCTTCATCATTTTTTTTTGTTTTGTTTTTAATGTTAATCTCTCATATATTCTGGTTGTAAAAATTACTTGGCTGTGGCTTGATACTGGACATGATAAGATCAATGTTCTATTGATTGATTGATTTTAACAGCACGCTAACCCGTCTTGGGTTATTTTATACCTTGAGATTAATGCATAACGTTCATTATCATAATCATCATTATCATGCCGTGCCGCTAGCACGGATATCCCTGACCCTCTCTCGTCACTTCTCCCTATCATTCATCGCTTCTGGCAAGTCTTCAGGGCTACATCCCGTATCCTCACACAGCTGCTGTGTGTATGTTCGTGCTGGTCTTCCTGCTTTTGCTCGGCCATATGTGGGGGTCCATATTAGTACATCACTTATGAGTTCGTCCTTGCTTCTCCAGCAGTGTCCTGCGTGTCTGGTTCGTTTAACTTGTATAGTTTTCGTGATGGGAGGCAAGTGGCCGTATAGTTTGTGTCTTGTGGGGTGTTGCCGCACCCAGCAATCGGATCCTGACAGGTACTACCACTCGGGGCTAGTGTGCACTTGAGAGTAATAGCAGTGAAAGAGTACTCCACACTCCACAGATTATATACCCTTCAGGGTATACAATCAGCATATTCTAATCTACTCAGACTGAGATGTTATATTCAAGGAAAATGGCTTCCATTTTGATTTGGTTGGTTGGTTGGTTGGGTTTTATGGCTTATAAACCTTTGCAGATTATTCAACGTCAAATCCATTTTGATAGAAATAAAAGTAAAGTAAAATTGGCAACCGTAGTCGAGGGCGACCAGAAGGCTTCCTTTTCAATAGCTACTACACTGAGGTGTATAGGAGGGCGCTACTCCTTTACCCGGATTGCTCCACTTTACCCTTGATACGTACGTTATATTGCTGAGTATTAAGCAAGGAAGCATCAAGTACCATTTTTTGAGTCTTTGATATAACGCGACCTGGGATTGAACCCAAGTCTCCCGGACCATTGGTGAACACTCTATCCACTAGACCAAGGAACAGTTCTTTATCAAACAGTTCAGTTTAGCATTAGTACAGAGTTTAATTGTCGAAAACATTTCTATTTCAAGCCATTCAGTTTAGTCAAACAGTGTAAATTCAAACAATTCAGTTTAGCGTAAGCACAGTTTCAATGACAAAAACATTTCTATTTCGAGCAATTCAGATTTGCAGAAGTACGCAGTTTAAATGTCAAAACAGTTCTATTTTAAATTGTTCAGTTTAGCATAAGTACGCTGTTTAAATGTCTAAACAGTAAACTCTCGAAACCAAAGTTAAGTTCTATTTGACCCATAGATAGGACCCTATCAGGTGCCACCACTCCGGGCCAGAGTGGACATGGGAGTACAGGCATTGAAGGAATACTGTGCATTGCCCAAAGCTCCAGCAATAGTGGAACCTCACCATCAGAGTTTTTAAGGACATATTCGGGACAGTCGTTGGGGTAAGGTCTTACCCTTCTGCAGAGATGCAGTCGGTGTATTCTATTTGAATAAAACATTCAAAGGTGCAGACACCTTTAAAATATGCTATTATTTTATTCGGAGAAAGGTTCTGAATGGACACTCTATGTTAAGACATTTTTAGTATCTGACATAAATTTAATTTGTGTAGATTCCTAGAGGAAGGCTTTCCTCCCACCTCTCCAGGGAGCACCAACTCGATTAAGTGAAAAGTAGTAAGGCCAGGTTCATTATCTAACGGTGAATTCCATCGGCCTGAATTCTTTTATAGTTTTGGTTTGGTTTGATTTGGTTTGGTTTTATGGCATATCAACCTTTGTTGGTTATTTAACGCCAAATCCATTTTTATGTAAATAATCTGTTCTATTTAAAACAATTCAGTTTAGCATAAATACACAGTGTAATTGTCAAAAATATTTCTATTACAAACTATTCAAGCAGTTATATGTAACAATTCAATTAAGTGTCAATACAGTTTTAATGTCGAAAAACAGTTCTATTTGAAATACTTCAGTTAAGCATAAGCACGCAGTTTAAATGTAACTATGGTTTCATTGTCAAAATCCTTTCTATTTCAAGCTATTCAGTTTACTCAAACAATTCATTTTAGCATAAGTATGCTGTTAGTTCTATTTAACCCATAGATAGGGCCCTATCAGGTGCTACCACGCCGGGCCAGAGTGGACCTGGGAGCAATGGCAATGAAGGGGTACTCCGCATTCCCCAAAGCTCCATAACTGCTGGAACCTCACATATCCAGGACACTCGTTAGGTGGGGTCTTACCCCTCTCCAGAGGTGCAGTCAGCCGACTGGTCAAAATTCTTTTATAGTGAAATAGCGGTAATACCAGGCCCATGAGTTCAAAGAGTGTAATTGGTTTCTTTGTTTAATTGCATATCACCCTATGTGGGTTATTTATTGCCAAAGCCATTTTTGTAAAATAGTAAAAGTAAAGTTGGCAAGCAGAAGGCTCCCTTTTCAATAGCTTCTACACCGAGGAGTAGGGGAGTGCGCTACTCCTTTCCCTGGATTGCTCCACTTTATCCTTGATATGTACCTTATATTGCTGAGTGAGCAAGGAGGTATCAAGTACCATTTTAAAAGTCTATGGAATGACTCGACCTGGGATTGAACCCAGGTCTTCCAGACCATTGGCGAACACCCTACCCACTAGGCCAATGAGCCGGCTGTTGTCTGAATTTTTTAGACGAAGCTTGTTGATTTTTATCATTCAGGGTTTTCGGAGAACATATCAGCCGAAACTTTGTGAAAGCAACAATAAAGATAAAGACAATAATTTGAAAATCCTGAACGATAAAAAAAAGAAATTTTACTATTTTCCAGGGAAATGAATTGCGCCCTCCCCTACATCTCGGTGGAGTAGCTATTGAAAAGGGAGCCTTCTGGTCTCCCTCGTTTACGGTCGCCTTACTATTTAACCCTTAGCTGGGAGATAAGAGTGTTCATGCCTTTCCTAAAAGTATTAGTCCTAAAATGAGTTGAATAATGTGACTGGAGTTCGAACTCGCACCTATCGATTCCCCAATCTAGCACATTAACCACTACACCACGGTTATTTCTCTAAGAGAATTTAATGAACACAAAAAGAAATGATTGATAAAAATTCAAAAAAAAAGGAAGGAAGGAATTATTTATCTTTCCTCTCTGCAATAGACAGCTCTAAGGCAAGGTTGTTTCTAAAGCGCACGTGATCACAGTTAAAACGCTCTTGCTTCGACCAGAAGCTTTCCCGTTTATGGGCGCCTCAGGCATCAAGCAAAGATGTTGACCCTACCCTTTTTTAAACGATGGGAGTAAGGGCTTCCTGAAAGAACACTACTCTCCCTGATGCAAGGAATTTTACTTAAATTCACCAAGCTAGTGTAAGGGAAGCATATTGTTATTTGCTCAGCACAAGGTTAGAAATATGGGGTATTCAAGTGAGAATCGAATCACTAACACTGATCAGCTAGCTAAGCTCACTAAACCTTACCCTAGAGAAGGCAGGAAGGAAAGAAATGTTAACAATCCAAGAAAAATCCAGTGTGAGTGAAGAGATTCATTTATTCCATGAGTACAAATAGTTTTGTTTATTTATTTATGGTTGGTTGGTTTCTTTGTTTAATGGCATATCAACTCTTTTTAGGTTATTTAATGCCAAAGCCATTCTCCTAGAACAGTAGTGGTACTATTTAACCCATAGCTGGGAGGATAAGAGGGTTCATAATTTTCCCAAGGGTATTTGCCCCAAAGTGAACGTAATAGAGCGACTGGAGTACGAACTCGCGTACTACGATTCCGCAGTCCATCACTTTAACCATTACACCACGAGGACACCCCTCTATTTATTTATAAGTGTATCAACTTTTTATGGGTTTTTTAAAGGCGAAAGTTTATGCATTTGTAAATGTCTGATTGTAGTCATAACAATATCTTTAATGCCCATGGCATCTTTTAAAAAATTAGTATTGCTCTTTTTTATTTCGTTGCATAGATATAACAAGTATTTCTAGCTGATTTTCCACAGTTTCAAGTATTCCTACCTTATACAAATTATTTATACACACTTATGTGGTTTAAAATAATTATTTCAACTTAATGATAATCATTTACTAGCAAGCTTGACAGCAACTACAAAAGAATGCTGCAAGCAATATTGAACAAGCCCTGGAGGCAGCGCCCCACAAAGCAGCAGTCGTACGACCACTTACCACCCATCACAAAAACTATCCTAGTTAGACGAACCAGACATGCGAGACACTGCTGGAGAAGTAGGAACGAACTCATAAGTGACGTACACATGTGAACCGCTTCACACGGACGAGCAAAGGTAGGACGACCAGTTTGAAACCTACGTACACCAGCTCTGTGCCGATACAGGACATAGTCTTGAAGACCTGCCGGAAGCAATGGACGATAGAGAAGGGTGATAGGAGAGGTCAGGGATATCCGTGACATGATGATGATGATGATATTTGCAAGCAGTTATATGGTTTTAAGTATTCTTATCTAAGACCAATAATTTGAAATTGTATGCTTTAAGTTAACTAATAATAATAATCACAATTAAACAATTATAGCTTAAAGCTACTGTTCTCACTAAAACTAATTTGCATACTGTTTTATGGTATCAAGTATCACTGTTATATGGTATCTGGCTCCTCACTCGACCAACGACGTCTGACCTTCTCAGATGGGAGGTCAAATCTCAGTTGAACAAATCGTCTGCCCACGTCGGGAATTTTTAGATCCAGACAACTGAATCCAGTGTTTAGGTCGAAAGTCGAAATAACCGAGCCAGCTGATCATTCGATTATAAAAAAATAAAAAAAGTAGAAGTCCAGAGAACAGCAAACCCGGAGTTGAATAATAAAATAATAATGTCTATAGTCAGAAAAAGAACAATCAACAGTTACAAAAATAAATGTTATTATTTCGATGTTTCATCCCCCGTTAATACGAAGCAGAACGTCTCAGAATCTAGCCCCTATCTTGCAGCGATCAGTCTTAGTCCACTGTCAGCCTTCCTCACTTAGACCCACAAAGTATTTTCCATGCGTTACGTTAATTCTTATCTTCGGCTTGTTGGAACAATTAATTCTATTCACTGTTGCTCACTGCTACCCCAACAATGAATCCCTGTGCCTGCCACCAAAGGGAATTTGCTTGCCTCCATACAACTTCTGCTACGACTGCTACAATGGGGTTTTGCCTCCCTCCCTCTCTCATGAGGTTTCTCCGTGTCCTTCTCTCTGCAGTGAGACGGTCCTCTCTCATTACGTGATTCATACTCACTTCAAAAAGTAAATCAAAAGTTTCCATTTCTCAAAATTTGATATTTTCCCTTGAATCATCGGCCCGCATTTGGCTAACTCCTTTGTGACCCTATTTCCTGCTCATCATTGTTTTAACAAGCAGTCTCTCAGATTTTGGCTTTCCTTTCTTTCTTCCTTTCTTTCTTTCTTTCTTTCTTTCACTGTTTTGAAAAATTTATTTCATATGTTTTTTGTATCTTTCTGCTAGCCAAAAATTATTTCTCGCTTCTTTCTCATTTGACAATATTCAGCATCACTCTTCAAAAAAAAAATGTACTGATTTTATTCTTCTAAAATCCGCTCTGCTCATTATACCTAGCTTTATAAAAATAAAACAACATCTCTGAATTTTTAGAAAATTATTTTGCTTTTCCCATTTTCTATTCGTTTCGAATAATAAACAAAATTTATTCTCGATTTGTCAGCGTACTGCCCCAATCTTCTAAAATCCACGCTGATTTTTTTTTTCATTATTAAATCTAGCGGGCTAGACGCTGCAGCTTTGGGGAATGCGGAGTATCCCTTCATTGCCATTGCTCCCAGGTCCACTCTGGCCCGGAATGGTAGAACCTGATTAGGTCCTATCTATGGCTTAAATAGAACTAAACTGTATACTTGTGCTAGAAATAGAATTTTTTCTTACAATTAAACTTTATAGAACTAAACTATATACTTGTGCTAAACTGAATTATTTTTTTGATTAGAACTGTTTGACTAAACTGAGTAGCTTGAAATAGAAATTTTTCTTACAATTAAACTGTATACTCATGCAAAATAAAATTATTTAAAATAGAACAGATTATTTGTATAAAAACGGATTTGGCAGTTAGACTGTGTACTTACATTTAAAATGCGTACTTATGCTAAACTGAATTGTTTGTAATGGAACTGTTTTTGACATTGAAACTGTCCTTACGCTAAAATGAATTGTTTAATATAGAACTATTTTGACATTTAACTGTGTGTAAAAAAATCTCTACTTGTACTAAACCGGATAAGCTGAATTAGAACTCTTTGACTAAACTGAATAGCTTGAAATAGAAATGTTTTTGACAAATACACTTTGTACTCATGCTAAACTGAATTGTTTGAAATAGAACTGATTAGTTGTTTTAAAATGGATTTGGCATTAAATAACCTACAAAGGTTGATAAGCCATAAAACCCAAACAACCTACCGTAGATATGGCCCTAATAGGTACCACCATTCCCGATCATTTCTAAATATATATTCAAGGGGGAACTCGCGGGGTAACCCGAGTTCAAATCCTCGACGAAGCCGTTTGCATTTCACATATCGCTAATAACTTTGTGAAAGGTATGAATCCAGCTATTCTCACACCAGATATAAGTAAATAGTAAAACAGGTTGGGGCTCTATGGCCTTCGTATGGCAACCGGTTTGGAAGAACTCTGAATTGAAACCTATTAAATTCCGCTTAAAAACTGATATTGCGTCCCACTTTGCTGATGGCGTAGAGTTTGGATAAATGCGTAACATCTTTTTCAGAGAGGACCTGACAGTAATAGCAATGAAGTTATAACCCACAAAATTCCAGAACGGGTGCCTTACCACTGGAACCAGTTTAGTGCCAGTAATTTACAGGTAGACTGGTCAATGTTCACCATTGCTGAAGCAATTATGAAACCTATGGATGCATTTGATGGGCTATAACGATTTCCGAAAACAAACAGTCAGAGGGAGTTCTATGGTGTTGTGATTGACGTGCAAGACTGCAACTTTGTAGTGAGTGAGTTCGAACTCTAGATGTACGACTATGTTCAATTTCAGACTAATACCCGTAGGAAAGGCATGAATTCTTTTTATTCACCCCCACCCAACTATGGGTTAAATGTAAGCTGGGGACCATAGTCGATGGTGACCCGAAGGCTCCTTTTTCAATAGCTGCTACACCGATTATTTGGGAAGGGTGCTACTCCATTCCCAGGATTGCTCCACTTTACCCTTGATACTTGCCTTTTAATGCTGAGCGTTAAGCAAGGTGGCATCAAGCACCATTTTTTGAGTCTTTGGTATGACTCGACCTGGGATTGAACCCCTGTCTCCCGGAACATTGGCAAGCATTCTACTCATTAGGCCAGTGGTCCAGGTTCTTAAGAATTAAATAATCCAGAAAGATTGACATGCCTTTAACCAAAGAAAACTAGCCAACAAAGCCTGATGCGTTTAGTGAAGGGGTCTTAACGCTTAAAATCCCGCTTGGGGAGCTTCAGCAAAACCTTGCTTGAGGGTCCTCAGCAAAATCTAAAGAAGACGAAGAAAATTGTTTCCTTCTCTCTATGAGGGACAAATCGAGTAGCTAAAAAACTGAAATGATAAATTCAGGATAAATTTAGCTGTTACAAATTCTCAAAAGTTTTGCCCAGTCAGCTGGGGCTGTAGAATACACAGACTGCACCTGTGCAGAGGGGTAAGACTCCCCTATCGAGTGTCCTTGATATGACACTAAACAATCTGATGGTGAGGTTCCAGCTATGCTGGAGCTTTGGGGAATGCGGAGTACCTCTTCATTGCCATCGCTCCCAGGTCCACTCTGGCCCGGAGTGGTAGCACCTGATAGGGCCCAATCTATGGGTTAAATAGAACTAACAGCATACTTATACTAAAATGAATTGTTTGATTAAACTGAATAGCTTGAAATAGAAATGTTTTTGACAATTAAACCGTACTTACATTTAAACTGCGTGCTTATGCTTAACTGAATTATTTCAAATAGAACTGTTTTTCGACATTAAAACTGTATTGACACTTAACTGAATTGTTACATATAACTGCTTGAATAGTTCGAAATGGAACTGTTTTTGACAATTAAACTGTGAACTTATGCTAAACTGAATTGTCTTAAATAGAACAGATTATTTACATAAAAATGGATTTGGCGGTAAATAACCTACAAAGGTTGACATGCCATAAAACCCAACAAACCAAACCAAACCAAACTCGAAAGTCATTGCACATTATACGTGAGAATTTGTTTTTCAAGGATTCCGTAGTCGAAAGTTAGGGATGCATATTATACATGAGTGCATGTTATACAGAAAACAAGGCATATATAAATAACTACGCTAAACGAACGAAAAGTTCTTCTGAACATGCTTCTAAATAATTGAATTAGTACAAGAAATTCATTAAAACGACAATTAACTGATTTCATTAATTTCACTTTTAGTTCTCAATCAATAGAAATTCCATAACAAAGAAACATGATATTACTTACTGTTTTTTTATTGTAATTGCAATGTGTGGATGAAGTAAGTAATCATATCATCCTTCAATCAAAACTTTATAACATTTTGTTTTCTTTTTCTTTAACCTTTTTTTTTTTTTACTTTTTTTTTTAGACTGTACAAAAATACAAAAAATAAACAAATAAAAGTAAATTAATCATCTCGGACATCGAGGAATGAAAATGTCAATCCCAATTTATTGTATCTCTAATAGAGCTATTTTACAGATCAATTACACTAGGTGATGTACCTACTTACGCTGGGCATGAGATTGAGAATCGCAGCTGGTTATAATTGTTATACAAGGGTTTTTCCTTTTCATTGGCTCGGCCATCTCGTTCTTTCTCGGACCCAAGTCCTTTTTTCTTTACAAGAGCGGCATGCTGTTTTACTGTTTTAAGGTGGAAACTTTTCTTCGGCACAGTCGGATAGGGCGGGGCTGGGCGAGGGGTTCAACAGAATACGCCGACTACATCTCTGCAGAAGTGTAAGACATCCTCCGTAATGATTGTCTTCGATATGACAAACAATCTGATTTTGAGGCTCCAGTTCTGAAACTTTAGGAAATGTGTAGTACTCCTTCATTGCTATTACTCCTAGCTCCACTCTGCCCTGGAGAGGTAGTGTCTGTTAGAGTCGCATGTATGAGTCAAATAGAACTGTTTAATCATTTACCTTACTTGAAGCTATTTAACGGTGAACCCTGTTGAATGCGTTCAGATATTGCGATTTAACGATAACATTAATCATTTGTTTACACAAATGGAACTATTCATGTTAGATAGCAATTGTTTGTTTGTCTGTTTGGGTTTTATGGCATATCAACCTTTGTAGGTTATTTAATGCCAAATCCATTTTATACGTATAAATAGTTCTATTTCAAACAATTCAGTTTAGCATATGTACACAGTTTGATTGCCAAAACATTTCTATTTCAAGCTATTCAGTTTAGTCAGAGTTCTAATTAAAACAATTCAGTTTAGAATAAGTATAGTTTTTGACTGCACACAGTTAAATGTCAAAACATTTATTTTTCAAACAATTCAGTTTAGCGTTGGTACATTTTCAACCTCAAAAACAGTTTTATTTCATATAATTTAGTTTAGCATACAAAAGTAGTTAGTTCCATTTCGAAAAATTCAGTTTAACATAAGAACATAGTTTAGATGTTAAAATTTCTGTTTCAAGTAGTTCAGTTTTGCATAAATACGCAGTTTAAATACTAAAACAGTTCTATTTCAAGCAATTCAGTTTAGCTTAAGTTCGCAGTTTAGCACTATTTGCCCCATAGATAGGACCCTATCAGTTGCTACCACTTCGGGCCAGAGTGGACCAGGGAGCAATAGCAATGAAGAGGTATTCAGGATTTCCCAAAGGTCCAGCACTACTGGAACATCACCATCGGATTGTTTAGTATTATATCCGGGGCACTCGTTGGAGTGGGTCTTACTCCTCTGTTGAGAAGCAGTCGGTATATTCTTCAGCCATAGATGACAGGGCAAGAAATGAATAATGTTGAATAGAATTGTTAGTGATAAAATAGCTATACTTGGAACCATTTAACTGTGTGCAAATAGAACTCTCAGAGTTAGATAGCAACCCTTCATCATCATTATCATGTCGTGCCGCTAGCACGGATATCACTGACCCTCTCTCGCCACTTTTCCCTATCGTTCATCGCCTCTGGCAGGTCTTCAGGGCTACATCCCATATCCTCACATAGCTGCTGAATGTATGTTCGAGCTGGTTGTCCTGCTTTTGCCTGGCCATATGTGGGGGGTCCATAGGAGTACATCACTTATGAGCTCGTCCCTGCTTCTCCGGCAGTGTCCTGCGTGTCTGGTTCGTCTAGCTTGGATAGTTTTCGAGATGGGAGGCAGGTGGCTGTATAGTTGGTGCCTCGTGGAGTGTTGCCGCCAGGACTTGTTCAATATTGCTCGCAACTTTCTTGTGTAATTGCCGTCTAGCTTATTCTCCAGCCGTTTAGTTAGCGTCCAAGTAGTGCATCCATACAGCAGGCAACTAGTCTAGGAGAAGGAAAACTCTGAATTCAAACCTGCTAAACTCCGCTTAAAAAATTGACCTTGTGTCATATCCTGCCCGAGCGGAGGGGTTGGGTAAATAGGATCCATACAGCAGTATCTATACGACCGCTGCCTGGAAGAAACTGTGTTTCATTTTATCAGTCATGTGTGATTTCCATATGATCGATAGCCTATCGATAGATGTTCATGCCTTCGTTAGCCGTGTGTCGATGTCCTTTTCGGTTGATGAGACGCTGCTTCCTAGGTAGGTGAATTTGTCAACTAGTTTCAGTGGGGTTCCGTCTATCGTGGAGATGTCGCCTGTTTGATTATAGCACATATATTCCGTTTTCTGTGCATTGACATGGAGGCCAATGCCTGCGGCGGCTCGTTATGAAATAGAATTATTAGGCTTATATTGCAATACTTGGTATCATTTAATAGCGTACAAAAAGAAATATTAGTGTTTGATAACAATGCTTGAAACCATTTAACTGTGCGCTAACAAATGAGCACAGGATCGTTTAAAGATAATGCTATCAACAAACTATTCGTTTGCAAATCATATATGTTTGATATAGATGTTTAGTATTAAATAACCCGCAAGGGTTGATATACCAAAAAACACAACTAACCAACCACTCGCAACCATATAACTGTATATAAGCATTGGATTATTAAATAGGAATTGTTACTTGAAACTATAGGATTATGTATAAAGTGAATATAAAATGTCAGCATTAAATAACATTTTTCGAAGTTTATAGACCGTTAAACAAACGCATAATCATCAGACATATCTTGCTGGGAAGAATACCAAACCAGCAACTTCTATGCGCACACTTATCTTTATTCATTTCTACTAATTTGCTGATTGAGCCAGGAGCTGCGGACCACCAATGAAAAATCTCGTCTAATCAATTCGACGAGTCTAAGTTAACTGAATAATTTGTTCAACTATTTTGCTAATGTCATCTGATCACGCGACGTCTTAACTAATCATGACTTTATTTTAAATGAAATTTGGTTTCTTCTGCATAACTCAAACCACGTAATATTATAACGGTATTTAATCAGCTATTCTGACGATTATTACTAAATTCGAATGCAACACTACCTATCAATTATAGAATACACCGAACGTGTCCTCGTGGTGTAATGGTTAAATCACTGGGCCGCGCAATCGTAGTAGGTGAGTTCGAACTCCAGTTACGCTATTACGTTCACTCTCGGGCAAATACCCTTGGTAAACGTATGAACCCTCTTATCCTCCCAGTTATGAGTTAAACAGCACCACTACAGTTCTTCTAGAATTATGGTTTTAAATAACCTCAGAAGGTTGATATGCCATTACTCAAAGAAACCAAACCATAGATTTCAGCAATCAACTGTGGATTAAAAAATTCTTAAGATTTACTTCTTAGCTAAAATTTTATACATAAATAGATTTTAAGTATTTTAAAGAGAGTATAATGATGTAACCTATTGAAAAAACTATTTCTTCATATTAATTATGAAATATAAGAAAATTACGAGTTATCCTCTAGAAGGCTGTGTACCTGGATGTGGAGAGACGCCGAGGGTAGAGGGAAAAGGCAGAACGGAAGGGACTTGGGTACGTGACTTGGGCAGAAGCGACTAGGGTCTCCCCGAGGCGAGACGTGGCAAGAAGAGGGCCAGGTAACGGAGGGTGTTAGCACACCACCCAACTCTACAAACCTAACCCAGAAAACAATTTAAACCTATGAAACCAAACGTTCACGGCCCTCTTAAAACAGTCTTAAACACATCCAGAAAATATACTGAAAGACAACAGGACATTCAACTACCACAGATAAGTGTATCATAATTTTAACTTTGTTCTCTGAAAGACTATTGACCGCTAATGGAATAGGCTTTAACAACCCTTTCGCACTTCTTGTTTAAACGTATTTAAACGTCTTAACGCGTTGCTTATTCTTTCTTATGACCCATATGGGGGTGTCGTTAAAATTTCCCACAGAACTGGTGATTGTGGTTTCCGTCAGAGTTATGCCAAACTGCTGGATATATTATTTGTTAAGAGGAATTACCGGAAACAGGCATGTTTGCAATCAAGAACGTCAAGACGAAAAAGCAAATGTCCAAAATCCTTTCTTATTTTTCTAACAAATATTTATTTTAAAATCGTTGTCCTCAATTAAAGATTTTCACTAAACAGGTTCAAATAATTATTGTTTCAAAAACGTTAGACTTGTTTATTTGGGTTTATGGCATATCAATGCTTGATGGCTATTTAATGTCGAACCCTCTTTTCACATTGGCCAAGAGGGTAGAGTATTCGCCAATGGACCGGGAGACCGGGGTTCAATCCCAGGTCGAGTCATAGCAAAGACTCAAAAAATGGTACTTGATAGCTCCTTGCTTTATACTCAGCATTATAATGTACGGATAAGGGGTAAGGTGAAGCAATCCGGGGAAAGGAGTAGCGCCCTCCATTACACCTCTGTGTAGTAGCTATTGGAAAGGAAGCCTCCGGGTTGCCTTTAACTAAGTTCGACTACTCTACTCTCTCTACTACGCATATATGATTTGGGCATAAGTAATTTTAGGGTAACATTATTTTTAAACGAGCCAGAACTCATTTGTTTGCATACTTAAATGGTTTCAAGTATTGCAGCCAAATATTAATAATTCAATTAAATTTCAACGATTAGTTTGCACACTATTCATAGTATAAATCATTTGTTTGCACACAGTTAAATGATTTCAAGTATTGCTATTTAACATTACTAATTCTATTCATTAAGTATTCTTGATGTATAACTAATAATAATCTCTTGTAAAAAAAAATGAACAGTTCTATTTGATCCATAGATGAGACCCTACTGGGTACTACTACTTCGGGTAAGAGTGAACTTGAGAGTAAAGGTAATGAAGAGACACATCACACTCTCCAAAGATCCAGGACAGGAGCCACACCATCCGACGCATTGGGACATCCACCAAACCGAAAAGAGATTTACCATTTATAGTTCTTGTATTATCCTATGACGTTAATATTGTTTTATGGCATATCAGCCCTTGTTGGCTATTTAATGCCAAATCATGTTTATACATATATATCAAATATATATAATTTGTTAACAAATAGTTTGTTGGTAAGAATTTTTACACAAGCCAGGGCTCTTATTAGATGCAGTTTAGTGTCCTTTCCAGGACACTGGTTGGGGGTGGGATCTTACCCCTTTGCAGAGATGCGGTCGGTGTATTCTACATCCCTTGCCATCTGGGTTATATTGTTTTGGAGAAACTTTCATAGAGTCATATTAGGAAATATGCTTTAATTTAAGTGAGAGATTTATCAATAAGAGAGTGATACTTAACTAATTTTTCAATTTTGAACATTTCTGTTAATCCAAAATATTAATCCATATAACCGAAAAAGATTTACCAATTATGTATTTTGTATTATAAAGTTGATATTGTTCTGGAGAAAAATTCACAGAGTTTTGTTGACACTCATCAGCCGATTTTCAATCAATTCCACTTATCTTATTTTTCTCATCAACATTTATTTTTGAATCTTTGCAATCAATTTAAAATTTACACCAAAAAGTTAAAAACACTAATTGTTATAAGTAAGTAAGTTAGCGACCATAGTCGAGGGTGACCCGAAGGCTCCCTTTTCGATAGCTACTACACCAAGGTGTAGGGGAGGGCGCTACTCCATTCCCAGGATTGCTCCACTTTACCCTTGAACCGTACCTTATAATGCTGAGTGTTAAGCAAGGTGGTATCAAGTTCCATTTTTAAAGTCTTTGGTATGACTCGACCTGGGATTGAACCCAGGTCTCCCGGGCCATTGGCGAACACCCTAACCGCTAGGGCAATGTAATAAGATATAAATTAGCAAAATAGAAAAGAGATTTCCCAACTATGATATTTTTTATCATCTTAGCAAGCTTATATCTGTTTTGTTTCGTTTGGTTTCTTTGCTTAATGGGATATCAACGTTCATGGGTTATTCAAGGCTGAATTTATCCTTCTAAAAGAACAATACGGATACTATTTAAGCCATGTGTGAGTTGATAAGGTTGTTTATGGCTTTCTCAAGATTATTGCTTCGAAAGTGAACGTAATATCGCGACTAGAGTTCTAACTCATTTACAACACGCTAGCCATGACTCCACGGTATTTCCCCCATATGCTTCTGTGAAGAATTTCACTGGGGTTTGTAGAAAGTTTCTTTTCTTAAATTGAAGTGAGCTGTAGTAAAGAAATTTATTGAGTGTAAATATTTTCCTTTTTGTTTGAATTAAAAATCCTAATGAAGTAAAAACGCTATTTAATTACTTTATACCTCTACCTTGATGGGCCATATATTGTATTTAATTAGTACCATTCAACTGAATTAGTACCAAATAGATATAAATTCTAACTGTGACTATGAAATATAAATCCACAAATAAAAAAAGAGATTTACCAGTTGTTTTAATTATCTTATAAAGTTTATACGAGTATGTGAAAGATTTTATAGTAATTTACTAAGCTTTTTGCTTAGATCGGGCACAAGGCCGAATGAATGGGACACCCAATGAGAAACGAACTCAGTCGTGAAGGTTTGCCAGTCTAGCTTGCCAGCCATTACACCACCCATGAGAAAGATTTTATAGTAATTTACGAAGCTCTTTGCTTCGATGTGGCACAAGGCCGAATGAATGGGGCACCCAATGAGACTCGAACTCACTCGTGAAGGCTTGCCAGTCTATCTTGCCAACCATAACACCACCATAGGTACCCATGAGAAAAATTTTATGGTAATTTACGAGGATCTTTGCTTCGATGTGGAACAAGGCCGAATGAATGGGGCACCCAATGAGACTCGAACTCACTCGTGAAGGTTTGCCAGTCTATCTTGTCAACCATAACACCACCATAGGTACCCATGAGAATGATTTTATGGTAATTTACGAGGATCTTTGCTTCGATGTAGCACAAGGCCGAATGAATGGGGTACCCAATGAGACTCGAACTCACTCATGTAGGTTTGCTAGTCAAGGTTGCTAACCATTACGCCACCAAAGGTGCCCTTGAGAAAGATTTTATTGTAATTTCCGAAGCTCTTTGCTTCGATGTGGCACAAGGCCGAATGAATGGGGCACCCAATGAGACTCGAACTCACTCGTATAGGTTTGCTAGTCTAGCTTGCTAACCGTTACACAACCAAAGGTGCCCATGAGAAAGATTTTATCGCTTACTACAATTCCGCAGTCCATCGCTTTCACCATTACACCACAAGGACATCCCCTCGATCGTTTCCGAGTAACCAAAAAACGAATTGAAGAAAACTTAATAATGTAATTATTACTTCCTGTCCGTAATTTTTGCATAACTCAGTTCTTATAAATTCTTATCAAGTTAATATTGTTCTGTGGCAAACGTATGCAGGCATGATAGCTTACCCAAATACATTCATCGTAAAGTAGATTCAGACAGCCTTTAGAATTTGAATTCAGCTCACCAATTTTGTTACCTTCTTCCACCCACAAATTGTAATTAGTCAGCAAAGAAATCAAACCGTTTGGAAGATTATATATATCTAAGTAAAGTTGATGACCGTAGTCGAGGGTGACCCAAAAGTACTCATTTCAATAGCTTCTACAGCTAGGTGTTGGGGAGGGTACAACTTCATTCTCTGGATTGCTCCACTTTACCCTTGATCCTTAACTTATAATGCTGAGAGTTAAGCAAAAGGGCGTCAAGTACCATCTTTAAGTCTTTGGAATGACTCGATCAGGGATTGAACCCAAGTCTCCCGGACCATTGGCGAACACTCTACTCATTAGGCACACACACACACACACACACACACACACACACACACACACATATATATATATATATATATGGGGTTAATGGTTCTGACTAGCTCACTTGGTGAGTTAATTGCAGTATTGTTAAATAGAGGTCAGTATCAAAGATAGAGCATTTACACACACACACACACACACACACATATATATATATATATATATATATATATATATATATATATATATATATATATATATATATACAAATTACCCCCACTTTTCGAACAAAAATTAATCATATTATTCGTTTTTTTAAATTTTCACTCGGTCCGAAGATTGCAAAATATATGAAACCAATGGTCACAGACACAACAATGTTATATATATATATATATATATATATATATATATATATATATATAATATATATATATATATATATAAAAGAGCCTGAACCTGTCTACCTCGGTTTCACCGACTGGATCATTAGGATAATTTTCATATTGGGTGCCCCTTTCATATGGCCTTGTGCCACATCTAAGCAAAAAGCTTAGTAAAATTTCCATTAGGATAATTTTCACTAAAGAAGGTTGGCCCAAACGACATTTTATTGATGAAGCGGCTACCAGAAAGGATTAAAAGTTGGCATAAAATAAAATGTCGTTTGGGTCAACCCTCTTTATTCAGAATTATCAAGATGGTCCGATTGGGAAAATATTGATAAATAGGTTCTGGTTCTTTTGGTATTCTAATTTTGGTTTGGTTTTGTTTGGTTTGTTGGGTTTTATGGCATATCAACCTTTCTGGGTTATTTAACGCCAAATCCATTTTTATGTAAATAATCTGTTCTATTTAAAACAATTCAGTTTAGCATAAGTACACAGTTTAATTGTCAAAAACATTTCCATTTCAAACTATTCAAGCATTTATATGTAACAATTCAGTTAAATGTAAATACAGTTTTAATGTCGAAATACAGTCCCATTTCAAATACTTCAGTTAAGCATAAGCATGCAGTTTAAATGTAACTATGGTTTAATTGTCAAAATCATTTCTATTTCAAGCAATTCAGTTTACTCAAAGAATTCATTTTAGCATAAGTATGCTGTTAGTTCAATTTAACCCATAGATAGGGCCCTATCAGGTGCTACCACAGCGGGCCAGAGTGGACCTGGGAGCGATGGCAATGAAGGGGTGCTCCACATTCCCTAAAACTCCAGCACTGCTGGAACCTCACCATCAGATTGTTTAGTGTCATATATCAGGACATTCATTGTGGGGGGAGGTCTTACCCCTCTGCAGAGGTGCAGTCAGTATATTCTACAGCCCCCCAGCTGACTGAGCAATACACAGAGTTAAATTTCAAACAGTTTTATTTCAGATAATTCAGTTCAGCATAAGTACACAGTTTAGACGTCAAAAGAGTTCTATTTTGAGCAATTCAGTTCAGCACTAGTACGCAGTTTAAATGTCAAAACAGTTCTATTTTAAGCAATTCATTTTAGCATAAATACGCAGGTTAAGTGCAAAAATCAGTATAGTGAAAGAAGCACGGTTTAGTTCTATTTAAACCATAGATAGAACCCTTATCAGGTGCTACCACTCCGGGCCAGAGTGGACCTGGGAGCGATGGCAATAAAGGGGTACTCCACATTCCCCAGGTCCAGCATTACTGGAGCCTCTCTATCAGATTGTTTAGTATCATATCCAGGACATTCATTAAGTGGGGGTCTTACCCCTCTGCAGAGGTGCAGTCAGTGTATTCTACAGCCCCTCTGCTTACTGGGCAATTCAAATTTTGCTCTACCTAGAGGATTGAACACTTTTACGTATCAGGGTAGGTAACTCTGTCGCTGTTTTTTTTTTTTTTTTTCTGTTGGCGAGACATTGCGGTCCTGGTGGTTTATGTTCAAATAGGACGAATGTTTTTTGTCCTTTCTTTTTTCTTTTTTTTTTCTATTAAATTTTTCCCAAATATCAGTTTGTGTAATATTTTTTTATTTACAAATTGTATGATCTCGTTTGTTTTTTTTTCATACTGCCACAGTTACAGCATGGGTATAAAAATGAGAAATTAGCCGAATGAGTAGAGTTTTCACGAATGGTCCGAGAGACCAGGGTTCAATCCTACGTCGAGTTATACCAAAGATTCAAAAAATGGTACTTGATGCCGTCTTGCTTAACACTCTGTATTATAAGGTATGGATTAAGGGTAAAGTGGAGCAATCCAGAGAATGGAGTAACGCCCCCGCCTTACATCTCGGTCTGGTAGCTATTGAAATGGGAATCTTCGAGTCACTCTCGACTAAGGTCTCCAAACTTATATATATATATATATATATATATATATATATATATATATGTGTGTGTGTCTGTGTGTGTGTGTGTATGTAAAGTTGAACAAAAATAAGATAAATAGGAATATTTCGTTGGTGTCATTTATTTTGACCTCATGACATCGTCAAAAGAAAAATTCGTTTTGGAAAAAAGATTTTGAAAGTTTTTTAAAAGTTTTCAAAGGAATTGGTATATTATAAGAGAAACGACAGAAGGTTTTCTGGTGACAGAGAATGTCTATTAGTTGAATGAAAACCATTTTCTTGTTCAAAAGTCTAAAATTGATCTTTTATGCATGAATATCTGTGCTGAAGGCACGTGGCCATTAATCTTTTAAAATAAAGTTTGGAAGAAACCCTTTTTAAATAAACAGAGGCTGATGGGTTGTTTTTGTTATAAAGTTTCGAAGAAGCACCTTTTAAATTAACAGTCGCTAATGAGCTTTTTTTTATAAAGTTTGTAAAAAGCACCTTTTAAAATAACAGTGGCTAATGAAATTCTTTTATAAAGTTTCGAAAAAACACCTTTTGAATTAACAGTAGCTAATGAGTTTTTTATTAAGTTTCAAAGAAGCACCTTTTAAATTAACAGTCGCAAATGAGTTTTTTTTTATAAAGTTTGGAAGAAGCACCTTTTAAAATAACAGTGGCTAATGATTTTTTTAATAAAGTTTTGTAAAAACACCTTTTGAATTAACAGTCGCCTATGAGTTTGTTTTTTTTTATAAAGTTTGGAAAAAGCACCTTTTAAATTAACAGTGGCTGATGGTTTTTAATGTACAGGGTGGAACGATATTTTAAAACTTTTATTGAAAAAATCAATTCAGGTAACTTGATTATCTAGTAGAGCTTACATCTATTCAATGTAGCCGCCTTCAGCCTCAATCACCGCCTCGGTACGGATCCGGAACTGGGAGCATGACTTCTCCGCAAGCCCCGGCGGGAGCTCGGCGAATACTCGGTGGATGGCAGCGATCAGGCTGGCTTTGGTGTTGTGGGAGGTCATGTTCGTGATCTCGACGTATGACCAAACGAAGTAGTCTAGCGGGTCCAGGTCAGCAACCTGACGGACTTGATTAGCCTGAGGTTCTTTGTCTCCTCAGTCATGATCTGGCTTGTCTGGCGCCTATATGACCTACACTTCAAGTCCTCCTTCACACATGCATTCACAGTTGTGTGTGAGACGCCTAAATCTCAGGCAATCTGCCGAATAGGCCGCTGGGGAGTTGCATCAATGATTGCCTGGACCTTTTCGATGAACTCGATGGTCCGGGTCTTCCTGGCGGTGTCCTCAGCTTTGGGCTTCCGCTCCACCACCTCCAAAGGGTCGTCCGAGGTGTTGAGCTGTGCCCTCAAGCGTTGAACCGTCCGGACTTGCATTTTGAGGGTGCTGGCAATGGTCCTGTGGTCATAATTTGGATCGGTAGAGGGCATGAGTTGTACAGCGGTGCATCTCTGATCTTGCTCGTTGAATATTGATAGAAGGCTCCTATCGCTCTTGGGATTTGTACACAACTGGCTTACTAGTAGATAGTCTGCAGCAAAAAAAGAAAACCGGTTTTCATAAAACGGAAATAGAATCATGTCTTTTCTAGGGCGAAAATTTTATCGTTCCACCCTGTATTTATATATATATATATTTATATAGATGTTTGTGACTGCCAGATTTTATTACAAGGGAGAGGGATTAAGTTTTATATTAAATCCAAATGGCACAAATGTTTGTACACACTATCCATTTGTCCTTTTTTTTTTCAGTTATTAATCTTATGCTTTCTATTTTTTTTTTTTTTTTTTTTTTTTCAATTCTTTAGATGACAGCAAATTTTGCATCTCTCTTAGAATTGTGACCGTGAACGGAATTGTTGTTCTACAAATATTGAATTACTGTGATTTATAGATTCGATTTCATCACGAGATGAACAAAAAGTGATTAAATAATTAGAATTTATTTTGTAATTCTGAATTTTTTTATTGTTTTTTTTATTACTGATTTTTTTTTTTCGATTACTAATTTCATTTATTTTTCTATTGTTTTCGATTACTGATTTTATTTACTTTTTATTGTTTTTAATTACTGATTTTATTTTTTATTTTTTAACAATTTTTCATTAAAAATGACGTTACGCCATCGTCAGGAGAAAGGTTTTCGGGAATAGAACGGTTTTTTTTTTGTTTTTGATTTGTTTTTCTTGTTCAATTTTTTTTTCTAATAGTTTTTTTTTAAATTGATAGGTGATAAAAGAAATGACAAAAAATGGCAGTTTTTGTTTTTGTTTTTGTTTTTACTTTTTTTTTGTTAATGTTTTTTGGTGGGTGGGGTTAAAATTGATATGCGATAAAGAAATTTAGGAGAAATTACAGGTAACTAAACATATGCATTACTTAAATGAAAATGAATTTTGACCGTATTATGATCTCTGCTACCGTAAATAACAGACAGTGAGATCTACACTTAAAAGGTATTTATTAGTCATGAATGGAGTTTGTTTCAAAGTTGCCGTAAATTTTTTGATCAGATATTTCACTTGGGTATTTATTTATCTAAGTATAAAAATATTAACCCATATCAGTCAATCCTTTTTTAAAACGGTGTTTTAAG
Source organism: Sepioteuthis lessoniana (assembly GCA_963585895.1). NCBI lineage: Eukaryota > Metazoa > Mollusca > Cephalopoda > Myopsida > Loliginidae > Sepioteuthis > Sepioteuthis lessoniana. Next base: position 26,848,157 of record OY757934.1, read on the forward strand.
GAAAGTTTAGTTTGACACTGATTCCATTCCCGGTTACTACATATATATATATATATATATATATATATATATATATATATATATATCGCGGTGCAATAGTTTGATTTGGTTTGGATTGGTTTAGTTTGAATTTATGGCATACCATTGTCCGTTATATAAGGTCAAATCCATCGTTATACGTAAAAACAGTTCTATTTCAAACAATTCCATTTAGAATAAGTACATAGGTTAATTCTATCCGAACCATTGATAGAACCCTATCAAATCCTACTACTTTGGATCGGAGCAATGGTAATGAGGGGGTGCTTCGTATTCTCCAAAGCTCCAGTATTACTAGAACCTCACCGTCAGATTGTTTCGTGTCATATCCAGGACACTCGTTGTGGAGGCGGAGTATTACTCCTCTGCAGAGAAGCAATCGGTGTATTCTACAGACTTAGCTGACTGGACAACGCTACAATCGCACAATAAATATCGGCGTAGAAAGTGGACACGGGGACCCAAGTCCAAATCTTAGATGAGGTTGTCTGCATTTCATATAAGACTAAGACCATTGGGAAAGGTTTGAATTCACTTATTTTTCCTCATCATCAGGATCATCAGGGAGTCGGTGCTAGACTCCCTGATGATCCGTTGAGGTGAAACTTTAGTAGGAGAATTCCGACTCGCGATTTAAGTTTATTTTGTAATTGGCTCCACTCGTGTTGAGCACTCTTGTAATTATAGTATTGCGGCATTTTACGGTGGGTTTTTTTTTTTTACCAACTGCCTGCATATCTCTTGATTTTTTTCAACTGGTGTGACGGAGTTGGCCTTTTCTTTTTTTTTTTTTTTTTTGTCCTATAATATTTTTTCTTTTTTCCCCCGGGCGGTGATTCGAGATATTTTTATTTCTTGTTTCTGGCGGGTTTTTTTATTTTTTCCTGGTAACCGTGAATGCTGGTAGATAGTAGGTTAGTATATATATATATATATATATATATATATATATATATAAAGTATTATTTGGTCGAGTTAAACCGGAGTTGGGAGTAATTCCATCACGACAAGAAAACTATTCAAGGGCGAACATTTAAATTTTCCTATTTAGAGCCAATTAATCAGTTACACTTTTAAGTGTAACTAATTAATAGAGTCGAAATAAATTTTATTAAATCTTGAAATTAATTTAATATAATTTTTAATGTATCGTTACGTAAAGTTATTGAATAAAGTTATTTTTCTGATTTAATATTAAATCTGTAGTTTTAAGTTGAAAAATAATTAGAATTTTAAAAATAATTTTTTTTTTTTAGATTAATTTACTATAATTCTAACCGACGATAAAATAAAAAAACGGAAGTGGGCTAAATGATGAGATAACTCTTCGCCCCTCCTCTATCCCCTCCCACCTTCTTTCCTGTGTCTATTCTGATTTATTTTATCCATAAGATCTGAAGAAGTCCATTTAATTTTTTCGTGTTTTTTGATTTTTCAAAAACACATAACAGGATGGAAATAGATTCATAATTCTAATGTGAACGGTTTGTGTTTTTTTCTTAATGAAATATATATATATATATATAATTGAGTACTCGGGCGAGGGATTGCAAACTGCCACATGCGCGTAAAGATAAAGCATTTGTCATCAATTGAGCACTCCAGTAGCCGATAGTGTACATATGAATACATGTCTGACAGTTTAAAAGAGTATTAAAATCTTTTATAAAGTCAATGCAGTCCTTGATGAATATGAAAAATTCCCGCCTGAACATAGGTTGAAAATACGTAAACAAAATCTGAACTGTTTTCACTACTTTCTTCAAATGGTTTTTCGTTCATTAAAGTCTGTCTTTTCAAAATACGTAAACCAAAATTCCTGCCTGGACAGAGGTTGAAAATACCTAAACCAAATCTGAAATGTTTTTGCTACTTTCTTCGGATGTTTTTTCGTTCATTAATGTCTGCCTTTTCCATCTTATCAGAAGCCGTGAAGCTGTTACCCATGTGTACAAGATTTGCTTCAACCGGCTACTTAATATTGACGCGTCAACAAGTTGAATCTTTCTCACCCTCGTGTGACTATCATCACTTCTTCGTGACGTCTCGTTACATTTTTTTTTCCTTTTCTTGGTGCTATCTCTCTTCTCGTTTGCGGGATATCTCCCAGATTCTTGAGAATTCCCTTGTCAACCCTAAAACCCTTCAGAACAGTTTTTAAAAATTCTCAAGACATTGGCCAAGTGACCCTATCTATCGTTCACTCCAAATAACTCCCAATACTCTCTCCTTGTCTCTGTCTAATGCTCTCTCTCTCTCTCTCTCTCTCTCTCTCTCTCTCTCTCTCTCTCTCTTTCTCTCTCGCTCGCTCGCTCGCTCGTTCATGCTCGTCCTTATCTTATTTTTAGTGTTTCCTTTCTAGTTAACCCAGTCTTGGACACTGATTAAATTCATCCTGTCGGCTTCCAAAAGAAATGTGAATCCATACCCGTCTATCCCAACTGATGACCTTCTTTTATCTGATAAATAAAAAACGTTTCGCTCAAACAATAGAGACCCAGAATCAAAAGAGGAGAGGAGGGACGATCTGGATTTTATATCGACTGTATAGTTTTCTCTTAGAAGGGTAGGGATAAACAAGAGAGTTTTAACCTACAGCATATATATTTCAAATATGACCAACGGCTAATACAAGGACGAGTCAAAAGTTTTGCAATATTTTGCTAGTACGTGCTTGTTTGTAACGCTTATATCATGTGACCGAAACAGTTCAAGACGTGGTGGTTGGTACTCACAGCAGTTAGTAGCATCATGGTAGTTAGTGCGCTATCACGTTGTGCATTGTTTTACTCAGTGTGTGATTCAAAAGCTACACAGATGAACATGCAACTTAGTCTAATTCGTGAACTTATGTTTAATTAGTTTAAACTGGGCCATTACGCCGTGGAAGCAAGCAAAAATATTTGTTGTGCGAAAGGTGAAGGTGAAGTTGATCCCAGTGCAGTAACCAGATTGTTCAAGAAATTTCGCGTTGGTTGCAAAAACTTTGACGATCACGCAAGATCAGGTAGACCTACAACCGTTTATTCCGAGGTCGTATACGCACACATAAAGGCAAATCCAGCGAGTAGTTCTTAGAGATTATCAGGTGAGCTCGGCATCTCGCAGTCCTGTATAGTTAGTCACCTTTACGATCTCTGTAAGTGTGTCCGGAGATGCCGAATCGTACCTCATGTTACCAAAATATTGCAAAACTTTTGATTCAACCTTTAACAGTGGTTAGCAGTGGTTAATCTTGACCACCATTTAATGAGTTTTAGTCCTCAAGAAAGGTCACACACTATGATAGACTGAGCTAATAGACTGATAGATTTTTAACGGCATGATAATTCATCTGGGGTTATTTTAATACCTCGAGGTTAGGAAATCACGTTCATTGGGCATTTGCATTTACATTTTCTGTAATTATTTATTAAGAGTTTTTGTTTCGTTTTAACGATTTATCAAAATCCTCTGGGATTGTTTTCTTATTATTACTTTGAATGGTATCGATCATGTTTACGGAAATAGTATTTGGTATAATTTTATTTCTCACAGCGTATTCGATGAGAAAATGTTTAACTGTGAAGGTTTTTGATATGTTGTGCTTGTTCCTTTCGTTTGATGTATAAAGAAATGTCAAAGTCTTGTGTGACCAATGCGCAATCAAGATATTGTGGCTTTTTCCTTTCTGGATTTTCTGAAAGCTGGTTTCCATTCTTTAGTGGGTTTTATGTGGAAGAATTATCGTGTACGTTGTTATTCCAACGTCGTTACCAGCGTATGTGGAAGAAATTATTGGTTTGGGGTTTCAAGTCAGTGTATGGAATTTTGACTTTGTTGACATAGACGAAGCAAAGTTTCTTAAGTGCCTCTCACCACGAATAGGAATATGTGAGAATATCTCTTATACTTACTTCTTGACTAACTAGGGTTTTTTGTATATTTTATGGAAATTTTTTCTATATAATGGAAATATCTTATGACGTCCTATAACGATTACGTCATGAACTCTTCCTTACCCAGAAATGGACACGTCGAGATTCTAAATACTTTCTACGGTTCAATTTGTCCTTATGACCTTGAAAAAAAGCTTGTATACTTCTACTCCGATCCCAGCTATAAGTAAATAGTACGCAGACTGAGCTCTTTAAACTTATTAAGGCATCTCCCTTAAAACCTCAACATAGTAACCCTAACCCTAACCCTTTGGCCAATCATCTCTGGTGTATTGACTTCCTCACTCCTCCCACACCTCTCATCATCCCTTACAGACTCTCTGCCTTCCTTGAATCTCTAATACCACTCAAAAACTGATGCGAGATTCATGCAAGATGTTCCAAAAGCAGTCTGAATTATTCCACACGTTTCTGTGGCATTTTTTCAAATTCAAAACAGAATTTTATTGCATATCGTCCTTCTAACGTGTCAGATTGCATTTTTGAAATTCACCAGTTGTGACAATCAGGCTTTAGTAGGATGTATTCCAATTCCTGCTGTAGCTGTTCATTTGAACCTGAAATCATAAAAATTGGTCAGTCATCTCATAAGATGTACAGCAATAACATAGTACATTTTCAAGAGTCTACACTCCTCAAGTCTCCAAAACTAAATTAATAACATTAAACGCAATTTAGAGTCATTCTCAGGACACACTGTTTGGGTTGGGGTCTTACTCCTTTAAAGTCCTAAAATACGCAGCAGAATGGCAAGAGTAGGTTATATTATGTTTGAAAGTTATATATAAGATAAAAATCAAAGAAATATAGCGTGCGGAAGCAAAATATGGAATAATTTTTAGTCTTTTTAGTCTGATTAGTCCAATTAAAAAAAAAAAACGTGATTAATCTAAATTTTCATGATCAACTCTATTATTCAAACACTTTTTCACACACCTACACGAATATACATATTTACCAACCCCTCCGCTCGGACAGGATATGATACAAGGTCATTTTTTAAGCGGAGGTTTGAATTCAGATTTTTCCTCCTCCTAAGACTAGTTGCCTCACCAAGGCTGAAAAAATCAGCCTGCCCTACTACTTACACATAGCTGGAGGGAGAATAATTGAATTCATACTTTTCCCAAAGGTACTAGTGCAATGTGAAATGCAATCAACCTCGTCCAGATTTTGAACTCGTGACGCCGTGTCTATTTCCTACGACGATAACCATTACACCACGGGCACCTACACGAATATATATTTCTCTGTGGTTTCTGTTTTAGGCAAACACAAATATATGAAAACGTATATATGCAAATACACACACACACATATATATTCCTCTGTTTCTGTTTTATGCACACACAAATATATGAACACATATATATGCAAATACACACACGCAAACACGCACACACACACACACACATACACACACACACATATATATATATATATATATTCCTCTGTTTAGGTTTTATGCACACACAAATATATGAACACATATATATATACAAATACACATACATACACATATTACAGGGTGCAGAAGCAAAATTTGAAATAGCTTTTAAAACTTTCTTTTCGTCTGATTAATCCAGTTTTTAAAAAAAACGTGATAAATCTAAATTTTCATGATTAGCTTTATTATTCAAGCACTTTTTCATTAAAATTAAGCTCAATATGAATGAGCAAGAAAATAAACGACAAAGAGTCTATGATTTGCTTAACGCCGAACCCAAGCCCCCAAAAATTCTGAAATAATTGGAGTTTCTTTATGATCTCCATCAAACCCAGACCATAACCCCACTTGATTACGCAATATGAGGCGTTTTAGAAAACAAAACAAATGCAATTTCCTATCCAAATATTGGTTTGCTTCACACTGCTTTTGAGAAGGAATGGAATAAAATGTCTGAAGAATTTATTTTGAAGGCGTGCCAAATTTTTTCAAAGGGGTGTTCATAGAATAATTGAAAAAAATAAAATGACAGCCATATTTAGTAAATTTACTGTTTTGTGTCAATCTTTTTATTTTGTAGTTGTTTTTTTTTTTTTTTTTTTTTTGTAAATGACATTTGGTCTAGTTTTATTATAGAGTCGTTTATTATTATACTAGAATATTCCGAATTTTGCTTCTGCACTCTGTAAATTATATCCTGTGTGCGCTTCCATAATATGAGGTACTTTGGCATTTCATATTTACTCCTCCAGCAATGACCAACAAGTTAGAACATGAAAATATCAATCCGCATAGTAAACACCAATTCGACTGTGTATAATTACAAGCAGAATAAACGTAACTCGATAGGTTTCTATACAGGGTGTTCATAAAATCCTGCAGAAGTTTTAGAATTTAAGAATTTAGCAAAAGAAACTGTACAATGAGTAAAAAGTTTTGCAATATTTTGTTTCGAGCTCGTTTCCGGTGCGTATATCCCGTGACAGAAACAGTTCAAGTCGTGGTGGAAGGTATTCGCAGTGGTTGGTAGTATTATGGTTGTAGTTAGTGCTCTGACACGTTGTGCATTGTTTAACAGCATGTAGGATTTGAGAGCAGCACAAATGAACCTGCAACGCCGTCTAATTCAGGAACATACGTTTAATGACTTCAAACTGGTCCATAATACCGTGGAAGTAAGCAAAAAGTATTTGTTATGCAAAAGGTGAAGGCGTTGTTGATCACAGTAGAGTAACCAGATTGTTTAAGAATTTTCGCTCTGGTAGCAAAACCTTGACAATCAGGCAAGGTCAGGTTGACCTAAAACCGGAGATTCCGAAGCCCCACGCCAAGCCAGAGAAGCAAATCCAGCGAGTAGCACTTGAAGAGTATCAGGCGAGCTCGATATCTCACAGCCTATAGTGGTTCGTCAGCTTTGCGATTTCAGAAAAACAATGAGGAGCTGCCGAATCTTTACTAAAATACTGCAAAACTTTTGACTCACACTAGAATATATATGAAATAATCCCAAAAGATATTTTTAATTAACTCCGCTAAATTTTCTGTAATTTTTTGGGAGGTGGTGTTGGGGTCAGTAATTCAATGACTATCAATGATTCAATTTTGACTGTTTTAGAAGAGTTCGAGAATCGGCTTGAATAAGTTATCAACAAAGATGGCGGTCATGTGATAATCAAAATATATTAAAAAAAATAAATAAATAAATCGTCAAAAGTTGAACTTTCTTGTGTTTTTTTTTAATTAAATTATTTCATCGTTTGCACAATATAGGTTATTTAATTTTAAAACTGCTGCAGAATTATATGAATAATTCACCCCCAAAACTAATCCCATTAGGATCAATTATATCAAAGTAAAAATTGATAATCCTATTTACCCAACCCCTCCGCTAGGACAGGATATGGCACAAGGTCAATTTTTAAGCGAAGTTTAACAGGTTGGAATTCAAAGTTTTCCTTCTCCTAGTGTAGTTGCCTCACCAAAACTGAAAAACCCAGCCTGCCCTACTATTTACCCATAGCTGGAGGGAGAATAATTGGATTCATACCTTTCCCAAGGGTATTAGTGCTATGTGAAATGCAATCAGTCTCGTCTAGAATTTGAACTTGTGTCACCGTGTCCATTTCCTACGATGATAACCATTACACCACGGGCACCCAAAACTATATTAAGCGGAGTTTAACAGGTTTGAATTCACAGTTTTCCTTCTCCTGGACTAGTTGCCTCACCACAGCTGAAGAAATCAGGCTGCCCTACTATTTACCCATAGCTGGAGGGAGAATAATTGGATTATTACCTTTCCCAAGGGTATTAGTGCTATGTGAAATACAATCAGTCCCGTCCAGGATTTGAACTCGAGTAAAAATTGATAATACCCAACAGAATAGTGTAGGTTATGTGGAAACGGAGATGAAATGGTTAATCACATAAAAAGCGAATGCAGCAAAATGGCACAAAAGGAGTACAAGACTAGGTACGACTGGGTAGGAAAGGTGATCAATCAGGAAATATGCAAAGAGGTTAAAATTGTGTCAAACAAACAAATGGTAAATGAACAAACTAGAATATGCCCAAGAAGGAGGTGCCCGTGGTGTAATGGTTATCGTCGTAGAAAATGGACACGGCGATACGGTGCGGCAACTACTCTAGGAGAAGGAAAACTCGAATTGAAACCAGTTAAAGTCCGCTTAAAAATTGACCTTGTGTCATATCCTGCCCGAGCGGGGGTTGGTTGGTAAATCGGATATGCCCAAGGAAATAAGACCCATAAAATAGGTGAGCAGAAAAAGAATTGTGATTATTATCATCATTATCATTATTAGGGACGTTAGTTTTCAGGTGATTTAGTGGGAGTTTGTTTTCATGCCTACATTTGGATATAAGTTCTGATCGTCAATTTAGCGTTTGCTTTATTCTGGGCTGGAGATTATAGCTATATTTTTTCTACCGGGCAAAGATTACTGTGTTCTGAGGTATTGTTATAAGCCGGAGCTAGTTATTTCACTTTTCAGGTTACTTTTGCTATATTTTGCTTTGATTTTTTCGGCCCATATGTATCTAGGTAGTGTGTTGTATTCGTATTTTTATAGCTCATAAGCTGTAATGGTTAGCTTGCTAAAGTAGCAGATCACTTCTAGCCTTGTGCCATAACTAAGCTAAGCTTAGTAAATATCTAAATGGTATTTTCTGTGTGCAACCCTTCTGTTTACATAGGCTCTCTGTTACTTATATAAACAAACAAGCACACACACACACACATACACACAAATGCATACACAAACGCACTCACACAGGGTTTTCATATTGTCTTGTAGGAGTTTTAGAATTTATTAAAGAAGAAGGTGGGTATGGGGATCTGTAATAATCAAAAGAATATCACGAATAAATCTTCTAAGGTTGGATTCTGATATTTCTTTTTACTAAATGATACTATCATTAAGTTAACAAACATGAGTTTAAAACTTCCATAATATTTATAAATACACTCTCTTTCTGTGGGAACTTCGGGTGGTGTAATGGTTAACAAGCTAAACAATCAAAACTTCACGAGTGAATTTGAGTCTCATTGGGTGACCCATTTATTCAGCCTTGTGCCACATCGAAGCTAAAATCTTCGTAAACAACTACTCTGCTTGTCGGACTGTCTGTCTATCTCTGTTTATACACACACACACACACACATATATATATATATATATATATATATATATATATACATATATTATGTATGCATGTGTGTGTATGTATATATGTAGACACAATCATTCCCCAAATATTTGTATGTACAACTTGTGTTAATATATATATATATATATATATATATATTAACACAAGTTGTACATACATGTATTTGGGGAATGATTTTGTCTACATACATACACACGTACGCATACATGAAGAAAAGAAAAAAGAAGGCCAAAAAGAAAAAAGAGCATAGAACAGTGATGGTTATTTAATTTAAACATTACAAAGCAACTCAAATATTCAATTTGTATGCATACAAATACGTTTACATACAAGTATAACTACGAACACACACACACACACACACACACACTCACACACACACACACACACACACACACATATATATATATATATATAAACTTTTTATTCAATATTCAGTTGGGCAGTGCTTATCAAGAGGAATTTGTACAATGTGTGTACGTATAATTTGACATACTAATGAAATGTAATGTAATGTGTGTATTTGTGTGTGTGTGTGTGTGTGTGTGTGTGTGTGTGTGTGTGCGTGTATGTGTGTGTGTATGTGTGTGCGTGTATGTGCGTGTATGTGTGTGTATGTGTGTGCGTATGTGTGTGTATGTGTGTGTATGTGTGTATGTGTGTGTATGTGTGTGCGTATGTATGTGTGTGTGTGTGTGCGTATGTGTGTGTGTGTGCGTATGTGTGCGTATGTGTGTGTGTGCGTATGTGTGTGTGTGCGTATGTGTGTGTGTGTGTGTCTGCACGTAAATATGTACATATTATATGCTCCAATAAGTCAGTCTGTTATATATATATATATATATATATATATACATAAATACACATTTGTGTGAGTGAATGGGGTTTCATGCATACGTGATAGATATATATATATATATATATATATATATATATATATATATATATATATATATATATAAGTATTTGTAACTGTATCTTTGCATATATGATTTATTTACATAAAAACAATTTGAAGCTCTCATGTTATTTCAATTATTGTCATACGTACAAATATAGACGAGAACACGAACACATCTGACTGTTTTTTGTTTCTTTTTAATAAGTGTTTACTCTGAACAGCTATTAAATTAACGATGAAAATATCTTTTTACAATCAACTTATTTATAAAATACAATGTCAAAATCAACCAGGTCAAACTCAATCTTTTGCCAACTTATTTTCCGTCATTAATCACACAGACACACACACACACACACATACATATATATAAAAATATATATATATATATATATGTGTGTGTGTGTGTGTGTGTCTATTACAAGATAATTCTCCGCCTGGTTGGCTGGGGCTGTTGAATATAATATCCTAGGCGTGACACTAAACTGCATCTAAGAGTGATTCTTCAGTCCTTGATTTTGAGGAATGTGAAGTACCCCTGCATTGCTATTATTCCCTGGGCCAAAGTGGTGCGGAAGTACCTGTTGGGGGGCCCATCTATGGGTCAAATTGAACTGTTTTGTCATTTGCTAATTATTATCATTATCATTATTGGTTATTTGAAACCACACAGTACTAATTATTTGTATAAGATAAGAATACTTAATAAACAGAACTACTAGTGTTAAATAGCAATACATGAAAGCATTTAACAGTGTGCAGAAAGAATTATTAGTGTTACGAGGTGCCTGTGGTGTAATGGTTATCGTCGTAGGAAATGGACACGGCGACACGAGTTCAAATCCTGGACGAGACTGATCACATCTCACATAGCACTAATACCCTTGGGAAAGGTATGAATCCAATTATTCTCCCTCCAGATATGTGTAAATAGTAAGGCAGACTAAGTTCTTCAGCCTTGGTGAGGCATCTTGTCTAGGAGAAGGAAAACTCTGAATTCAAACCTGTAAACTCCGCTTAAAATTGACCTTGTGTCATATCCTGCCCGAGTGATGGGTTTGGTAAATATGATTAGTGTTAGACAGCAATACTTGAAACCATTTAAATGTGCGCAAAAAAATTATTAATATGAAATAGAATCATTAGTGTAACATATGAATACTTGAACCAATTAACTGACTGCAAACAAATTATTATTATCAAATAGAATTATTAGTGTTGTATAGGAATACTTGAACCCATTTTACAGTGCAAACAAACGAACTTAAAAAACTTGTTTAAAACAAGCTTACCTACAAAATATTTGCTTACAAATTTTATATATATATATATAATCAAAACAGAAATAACCTACAAGGATTTATATGCCATAAAACGCCAACAAAATATTCCCATAGGAGGTGCCCGTGGTGTAATGGTTATCGTCGTAGTAAATGGACACGGCGACACGAGTTCAAATCCTCGACGAGACTGATTGCAATTCACATAGCACTAATACCCTTGGGAAAGGTATGAATCCAATTATTCTCCCTCCAGCTATGGGTAAATAGTAGGGCAGTCTAGGTTCTTCAGCCTTGGTGAGGCAACTAGTCTAGGAGAAGGAAAACTCTGAATTAGAACCTGTTAAACTCCACTTAAAAATTGACCTTGTGTCATATCCTGCCCGAGCGGAGGGGTTAATAGATATGATGAGTAGCTGTAAACCATCTAATTGCTTGCAATTGTGTGCAAGTTATTGATATTAAATCAGAATACTTGAAATCAAATAGTTGTTTCCAAATATTTGGAGTTAGATTGGAATACTTGAAGCTATATCATTATGTTGAAACAAATTATCATTATAAACAAATAAAAAGCATAACTGCAATAGAACATTGTAAATTTGAGTGATTATGATTTTAAAAATTTACAAATGAAATTTCAGTATTAAATAACCCATAAGTGTTTGATATACCGTTAATTAAACTAAGCCAAATAACACAATCTGTTACGTTTAGATTGATCTGTAAGATGCAATGATACTGTTGAATATATCCGACACAAGTTGGTCGATATAGAATTGCTTTTAATTAAAGAAATAGCAGTGGGGAAACAAAATTGCAGATAAACAGTAAAATGAGGAAACTATAAAAACAAAAATCGACCACGTCAAAATTTTACGATGTATTTACGCAACCTCTCCTTTCAGAACAGGATGCGTCACAAAGTCAAAAAAGGGTGAAATTTAAAGTTTTCCTTCCCCTACAATAGTTGCCCTACCAAGACTTAAAAACCAGTCTGTCCTACTATCTGCCCATAGCTGGAGGAAAAACAGATTGATTCATACCTTTCCCAAGGACATTAGCGCAAAAATGAAACTCAAACAGATTCAACCAGTATTTGAACCCAGTTCACTAACTTCATTTCCTATGAAGATAATTAATATGCTAAGCAATAATCCAAGCCCTCGACTACAGGCAGAACATGACACAAGGTCAATTTTTAAGCAGAATAAAGCTTGTGGATTGAATTACCACGACTAGAAAATCGTGGTAATTCAATTCACAATTTTAATTCCTCTACTTAGAAAAAATAAAAATATGTACATCTATTCCCTTGCCCCTGAGGTATAATAATTACACGGATGCGTATTTTTAAGCTTCTTGGGAAGACATGGCCCTGGGGTGGTTGACCGTGTCCTCCGGAAAGAGTACGGATGTAACTTGCAAGACACATTCAGGTTATTTGGCTGCGCAATTACCATGACTGGTTGATTTGGCGTCACTTGTGTGCGATATGAACTGATGGCTCCGTTGTAGAGTTTCGACACTGCAATCTGTGGTCGCTGGTTCGATCTCCAGTGATGGAGATTACGGTATACACTGCTGATGAGATCTAATAAGGTCGAAACAGCTGTCCAGTGTTTTCGTTTATCGTGCGTAGGTGTTCGGCAGATTTTCTAGTGATAGTAATGTTATATATTGACCTTCGACCGAGCCGTCAATCAAGAGATGCACCTGTGTAAATAAGCGGAAGAACAGCGGAAGCAGGTGGGCATAAGACAATAATATAACCAGGTATCCAGACCGTTCGAGTCAGTTGGAGACAAGATGCCAAAGTGAGAGCCAGTGGCAGACAGAGGGTGACCCACGGTTGAGCAACTCCAGCCAAGATGAGGAAGAAGTGTTGCTATGGTCGCGAGAAGAACTTGGGTCAATATAGCAGTCTGTTCCTGTCTCCCACTCACCTCTCACACACAACAAACATCACCCCTCGAGAATAAAGTGTGAGAGATATATTTTTATGAAGAAGTGTATTCGTTCGTTCCTTGAAGTTCGTATATTATGTTTGATAATGTTTCTGCTTATATTTGTATTGTGGCTATACAACAGTAATTCTATTCACAATATTAATTCCTCTACTTAAAAAAAATAAAAATATGTACAGGGACCCCCACATATGGCCGGGCAAAAGCAGGACAACCAGCACGAACATACATTCAGCAGCAATGTGATGATACGGGATGTAGCCCTGAAGACCTGCCAGAAGCGATGAACGATAGGGAAAAGTGGCGAGAGAGGATCAAGTATATCCGTGCAACCAGCACGACATAATGATGATGATGACAGAATAAAGCTTGTTTGAATTTAGATTTTTTTCTCGTAGACTAATTGCTTAACCAAGTCTTGAGATCCCAGTCTGCCCAACTGTTTACCCGTAGCCAGGAGAAGAACAGATGGATATATGCTTTTTCCAATAACATTAGCACTATGTACGATACCAGCAGCCTCTTCAAGATTTGAACTCGATTTATCGTGTCCATTTCATTCGGCAATAACCGTTACGCTAAATACACCCCCATCTTGCATGAAATAAAAGCGCCTAACAGTTCGGATGTGAACTGCCAGACTGCTTATACAAATGACTTATTTTCAGTAGGGAAGGCTTGAGTAGAACCAGCCACCCTTTTTGGATGAGTTGATAACAGAAGAATGGTACAGTTTCAAAATTCAGAATTTATTTTTTCTCCTAGTCTGGTTGCCCTAACATTGCTAAAAAATCCAGCCTGCCCTACTATTCATACTGATTCATACCTTTCCCAAGAGCAATAGAGCGAAGTGAACCACAAACAGCTTCGTCCAGGTTTTGAACTCTGTTTGTTAATGTTTTTGCTTGGTTTAGTTTCTTTGTTTAATGGCATATCAACCTTCATGGGTTATTTTAATGCCAAAGCTATCCTTGTATAAGAACAGCCTTGATATAATCTAACTCATAGTTGGGAAGACGAGATGGTTCAGTACCTTTTCCCAGAGTATTAGTCCGAAAATAAACTTAATAGCACGACTGGATTTCGAACTCGTTTCCTTCGAGTTCACAGTCCAGCATTTTAACCATTACACCACAGTAAGTCCCTCTTCGTTTTGTTGAGTTCATTTCCAACGACGATAACCGTTAAGCTAAGTGCGATTCCAAAATAGTGCAATAACAATAACATTCTACCCGAAAAAATAACATATATAGTTTAACCTAGATATAAGAGAGTTGTCGGAACCGGTGAAGTCTCTTATATTCGGGTTTGATATATTTTGTTACATTAACACAGGCTCTAGGCAGACTTGGGGCCTTTAATTAGGCACCTAGTTTCGACTAGGCTACCTTCGGATGAGCGAGCTGCATTTTTGTCTCCTTTGTCCCCCTTGTACGGCACTAGACCATGCGTATAGTTTAAGCCGCAAACGGGCATACGTGCCCGGACCCACATTTGGGTTCGTGAAACTGCTTGCCTCATCAGGCTCACATTGCACTAAGTGAGCCGATGAGTAGCACAGACAAGCAGGGTTCGAGTCTCGGCTCGTTCCCGACCTCCCCTCCCCTTTATCCCCACTTTAATCGGCCTTCGGGCTTTTGACCTTGTGTCAAGTCGTGTCTGGTGGGAGGCAGCGACAAATATCGGCTCTAATTTGGGAACATAGACAATCTCTCCTATATCCGGGTCTCTTATATCCGGGTTACACTGTAAAAACATTTTAGTTGCCCTATCATATCTGATCATATCTGTCTTTCTTAGTAGGTGAGTACCCGAAATGTCCTTAAATTAATGTAACCGAAGATTAGTTACAACTTTTTCTTTTTCGTATGAGAACAACCTTCACAAACGTCTTTCATTACAGGGTCGCTCACACACGCATATGCACTTCGAGGACATTGCTATCTTTATGATTGATTATAATGAGCTATCCTTTGAAGAAGAACAATGAAGACTTTAATAGAGTTTTCTTTCTCTTTACCCCCGACTCCTTGTTATCCTCTCTTTCACCTCCTATTCCACCTCGTCATTAACCCCCTGTTCTTCCCGGCCCCTTTTAAAACACCTAATTCTTAAACTGTTCATCACCTTAGATTTCACAGTGTTAAACAACTCGCGCTGACATGAGTCTCCAACGCAGAAAAAGCACAGTACACACATACAGATACATACAAAAAAAAATCAGTGTCACACTCTAACCAAAATGTCGGAATTCTGGCTATTTCTTGTGTCTGACAATGGATGAGTAGAATCTCATTTAGTCCGGCATTCCCCGTCAGTGGAAACGACTGCGAACGGGCTAAATTTGTAGACAGAGGCGACATCAGTCTGCCATTGGATCGCAGGGATGGGCGCCATTTTCACCCTTTGGTCGTCTGCTGGCTGCAGTCAGTTAATTATTCCGAGAAACGAGAGTTTTCGTTTTGTTTTGTTTTTTGTTGTTTTAGTTTCTTATTTATTTAGGGTTTGTTCTTTTGTGGTTTAGTTTTTGTTTTTCTTGTGTTTTTCTTGTTGTTTTGTTTTGTTATTTATTTATTTATTTATTTATTTGTTTATTTATTTGTTTATTTTGCAGGTTGATGTTTTCTTTTGTATGATTGGTTTGTTATAGCCTGGACCCTCCTCTCAGCAATGCTTCAGCAAGGAAACAAAACAAAAAGAAAGAACGAAAACAAAATAAATAGTTTCATAGACACCACTTCTTTCTTAACAAGACTTGATATATAATGAAAATGCCGTATAAGGAAAGTGTAAACAAAATGGAAAATTAAACATTCCGTCACTTTACGTGTGCAGTCTCTTTCTTTTTTCTTTCTTTTTTTTTTTCCTTGGAAAGAAATGGAAAAAATTAAAAATTAAATCATCTTACTGCAAATATTCTTTTGATTTATTTACGAGAAGGATAGAGCAGTAAAAAAATTTAAACACATGTCTTTTAAAGAAAGCTTAAGAAAAATTGGCAAAAGAAGAAGGGAAGACCAAAGATCGTCAGAGTGGTTGAGATGTCTCTGAGGTTAAACCAAGGGATCGATAAATACCTGAGGTTCGAAAACTAAACTTTATATATGGTAATAGTGATACACACTGTTTTAAACGATTATGGACCAGTGTCTTCCAGGGTTAACTATTCACTTTCTTTTAATCATGTTTACAGTAATTACGGGTATATTGTTTTATCGCATATAACCAGAAATCAATGTGCCCGTGGCGTAATTGTTATCGTCGTAGGAAATGTGCCCGTGGCGTAATTGTTATCGTCGTAGGAAATGTGGGGTGTTTCCTCCAGGTTTGGTTTGGTTTGGTGGGTTTTATGGCATATCAACCTCTCTAGGTTATTTAACGGCAAATCCATTTTTATGTAAATAATCTGTTCTATTTCAAACAATTCAGTTTAGCATAAGTACACAGTTTAATTGTCAAAAACATTTCTATTTCAAACTATTCCAGCAGTTATATGTAACAATTCAGTTAAGAATAAATACAGTTGTAATGTCGAAAAACAGTTCTATTTCAAATACTTCAGTTAAGCATAAGCACGCAGTTTAAATGTAAGTACGGTATGATTGTCAAAAAAAAATCTATTTCAAGCTATTCAGTTTACTCAAACAATTCATTTTAGCATAAGTACGCTGTTAGTTCTATTTAACCCATAGATAGGGCCCTATCAGGTGCTATCACTCCGGGCCAGAGTGGACCTGGGAGCGATGGCAATGAAGAGGTACTCCGCATTCCCCAAAGCTCCAGCATTGCTGGAACCTCACCATCAGATTGTTTTGGGTCATATCCAGGACACTTGTTGGGGGGGGTCTTACTCCTCTGCAGAGAAGCAGTCGGTGTATTCTACAGCCCCAGCCGACTGGGCAAGTTTCCTCCAGGACCTGTTCAATATTGCTCGCAGCATTCTTGTGTAGTTGCCGTCAAGCTTTTTCTCCAGTAGTTTAGTTAGCGTCCATGAAGTGCATCCATATAGCAGTATCGATACGATCGCTGCTTGGAAGAAACTACGTTTCATTTTATCGGTCAGGTCTGACTTCCATATGACAGATAGTCTATTGATAGCTGTCAATGCCTTTGTTAGTCGCGTGTCGATGTCTGTCTCGGTCGATGAGACACCGCTTCCAAAAAACTTGAACTTTTCTGTTTGACCCATAGATGGTAACCTAACAGTTATTACTATTCTGGATTAAAGTAAACTTGAGGATAAAGGTAATGATGGAATATTCCACATTGACCAAAGATCCAGAACTAGAACTCCATCATCAGATTGTTTACGAGGTGCCCGTGGTGTAAAGGAGGTGCCCGTGGTGTAATGGTTATCGTCGCAGGAAATGGACACGGCGACACGAGTTCAAATCCTGGACGTGACTGGTTGCATTTCTCATAGCACTAATATCCTTGGGAAAGGTATGAATCCAATTACTCTCCCTCCAGCTATGGATAAATAGTAGGACAGGCTAGGTTCTTCAGCCTTGGTGAGGTAACTAGTCTCGGAGGAAAACTGTGAATTCAAACCTGTTAAACTCCGCTTGAAAATTGATCTTGTGTCATATCCTGCCCGGGCGGAGGGGTTGGTAAATAGGGATTGTTTAGTATCATATCCAGAAAACTTGTTTGGTGTCTTACTTCTCTGCAAAGATGCAGTGTCTTCGACAAACCCGGCCGAAAGGACGAGATGAGTTTGTAAAAATAAAAATCATTTTGATATCGGGAAATTTAACCCACTTTTTGACGGATCTGTTAGCTACTAAGCTTTGCTTAATCTAGCATACAGTTCTTAGGTTTCGCTTAGCTTGGCTTGGTTTTATGCCAACTCAACTATTCTGGGTTATTTACTGCCAAATCCCCTTTATACATATATATTAAATACATATGGTCAGCTTTCGTCGGGTTTTATAGCATATCAACCATTGTAGGTTATTTAATGCCAAATCATCTTTATCTTTATACATTTAAATTAAATATATAAGATTTGGTTTCATAGGATTTATGGCATATCAACCATTGTTGGTTATCCAATGCCAAATCCCGTTTTTACGTATATATTAAATATATAATTTGTAAACTCATTTTGTCCATACACAGTCAAATGATCAAACAGTTCTAATTCTGGCAATTCAATTTAGCATGAGTTTACTCCCAGTTTAAATGTCAAACAGTTCTAATTCTAACAATTCAATTTAGCATGAGTTTACTCTCAGATTAAATGTCAAACAGTTCTATTCGACACAACAATAGAACCCTAAAGAGCCAGAGTGGACCTGGAAGCGATGGCCATGAATGGGGTACTCTGCATTGCCCAAAGCTCCAGCATTACTAGAGTGTCATATCAAGGTCAGTCGTTGGGGGGGCGTCTTACGCCTCTGCAGCGATGCAGTCGGTGTATTCTGCAACCCCAGCCGAATGAGCCACTCGTTGGGAGGGGAGTTTTACCCCTATGCAGCGATGCTGTCTGTATATTCTACAACTGCAGCCGAATGAGAAAACAATTCTTAATTTGCTTACAGTTGCTACTGTTAATGTTACCTTTGTAAATACTGAGCAGAATCATGGCTGCTCACTTTCAATAATCTTGCGATAACCGTTGCTTTCATTATGACCCTTGATAGAGGAATAATTCACGAAGCTCAACTTGGTTTACTAGAAGGCCAAAAGTATAGGAACACAGGGATAATCAAACTCACTAACTCTCGTTTGCCTAGGTTACTAATCATTGTAACACTCTCCCAGTGAGTACGACTAAGAATATCCTGGCTGAAGAGGAGTAAGACGTTCCTCCTAAAAAGGATGGCGTCCTGGTCGTGACACAAAACTACATCCGGTGATGTGGCTCCTGTACAGAAGAATATGAAGTCCCTCTTTCGTTCCCATTACTCCCAGGTCCACATTGATCTGGAATTGTAGTACCTGTGAGGGACTTATCCATGGATCAAATAGTTCTTTTTTTTTTTTAATTTATCAATATTAGATAGGATTATCTTGAAACAATATAACAGAGTTTAAATTATTAGTATAAGATTAGAGTAAATAATCTTTATTAAAAATGGTTACTTCAAGTTATGATTGTTTGGGATATCTTTAGTTACTTGAAACCATACAATTACTTGCTCAGAAAGACTGACTTCGGCATCAGATAATGGTTGACATACCGTAGAATGAAGCTACCAAACAACTACTACACTATATGAGACGTTCTGAAGCGAACTCTGATTAAATTTTCTTTTAAATTCATTTCCCACAGATTTGTAAAATACTCAAGTACTGAATGATTGCTTGTAATAAAATACCCCTAATTTTTCGTCACAATCCTATATTGCGTGTAATGAACTACCCCTATGTTTTGGCTCTGTTTGCTAACAAAAAAACAACACCCAAACATACGAAAAAAATATTCAAACACTTATTCATTTTTTAAAAGTACTGTAATACAATCCAAAGCAATGCAAAACCGTAAATAAACAATGTAGTCTAGCCATTGATGTAGCTTAAACAAAGGATTCTTGTTAAGATAATGAAGATTTTACGTAACTATTTATAATATTGGCACAGGTGTTAAATGATTAAGACTTGTAGGATTACCTCAGTTGGGATTACGTCTCTTGCCTTCCAAATAGTGACACTTTTGAGGTAGCAAAAGTCATATATATATATTTAACAGCACGGCAAAGTAGACTCTCTCTCTCTCTCACACACACACACACACACACTTTGTTCCGGCTTCAATGCATTAGCATGTGCTTCACCCGACAGGGGGAGAGACCCTTCCCCAACAAACCTCATAAGTCTTCACAAAACAACTTCCATTCTATTAAGAACTCTTTGCTCATACCGAAAGACTCTTCAACTACACAATAGGACTATTCTCAATAATGTTTCTTTTAGTATTTTGTGTCATTCCAGTATTTATCCTATTAGTTTGCTCAGGCAATAAATATGTTGTAGTCAATTCGTCATGAATTGTTTTACATTGTTTATCGCGAGGTAATGACAAACTATAATACATTTCAGCTCCTACAAATGTCCTCATTGTTTTCCTCACACTCAAATAGTTGTGGCTGTGAGTTTTGATACTCAGAGAAGACAAATATACGAAGACAAAACCTTCAAGTCGTTAATACCATCGCCTACTCGATTCAATTTTAACAGTGTGTTAAGTAAAAACTTTATTATTATCTGAACTAATAGCAATTTTTTTTAGGTATAGACTATGCGAGGGGGACTCTTGGGATAGAAGTTATGGCCAAGAAACAAGGTCCGCTTCGACGTCTCACAAATATATCACGTGTAATGAACGGTTTCCTGACCGATAAAATGAAACGCAGTTTCTTCCAAGCAGCGGTCGTGTCGATACTGCTGTATGGATGCACCACTTGGACGCTAACAAAACGGCTGGAGAAGAAGCTAGACGGCACCTACACAAGAATACTGCGGGTAATATTAAACAAGTCCTGGCAGCAACACCCCACAAGGCACCAACGATACGGCCACCAGCCCCCCATCAAGAAAACTATCCAAGTTAGACGAATCAGGCACGCAGGACACTGCCAGAGAAGCAGGGACGAGCTCATAAGTGATGTAATCCTATAGACCCCCACATATGGCCGAGCTAAATCAGGACGACCAGCTAGAACATACATACAGCAGCTGTGTGAGGATACGGGATGTAGCCCATAAGACCTGCCAGAGGCAATGAACGATAGGGAGAAGTGTCGAGAGAGGGCCAGGGATATCCGTGCTGGCGGCACGACATGATGATGATGATGATGAATGAGCGGTTTCCTTTTTAATGGGAAAAAAACTGGTGTTAAAAAGTCGTTCGGTACATAAGTATATGCGGTAATATTTTTATGTTTTCAGGGTCATCAAACAATATTAATTTCTAAAGAACCTCGAGCACACAAATAAAAGAAGATTACGGTACATAGAAAGGATGAAAGATTTAAAAAAAGAATAGAATTTATATTATAGAAGTTGAATAAACTGACCAAGGGAACAATAGATTTAATAAAAATAACTTTCGATAAATAACGGTTGTGATTTGCTGAAAGGTTCAAAATTGGATTCCTACGTCTTATATATATAGTAGAAGGGCTCCAATGGAGTAAAATGGGCACCAATCTAATGACAAAGCCATGATGTAGCAAACCTTTCTAGGAGGAGTGAACTCCAAAATTAAAATGGAAGAAGAAAGCTCCTGCATTAAACCTCAGTTGACTTGTAGATATATTTTAGAAAAGGTGCGCTGGAATAAACCCTGCTGTTTCCATAGTCACCAGTTATCTTGCCTTTCTTGTCACTGGGCCGTCACTAAGTAGACCAGAGAGAGGCATTTGGTCACTATAATCTTACGACGTACGAATGTTTCGTTTTGTTTTGCTTTGTTTTATGGCACATCAACTCTTGTGGATTATTTAATGCTAAACCACACACAGACACACACACACACACACACACACACACATATATATATATACATAAATGTATACTACATTATCATTTTAAGCATCTTGTATATTTTTCACAGGTTAAATTAATTATTAACCAGGATATTTGAGAGGTAATTTTTTTGAAAAAACGGCACTTATCATATATATATATATATATATATATATATATATACATATTTATATATATATATATATATATCTTTAAGAAAAACAAAACCATTCACATTAGGATTGTAAAATTTATTTCCATCCTGTTATGGGTATTGATATGAATCATTAACACCAAAAATAAGAGGACTTCTTCAGATCTAATGGATAAAATAATTCAGAATAGACACAGGAAGGAAGGTTGGGAGGGGGAAGAAGAGGGGTAAAGAGTTTCCTCCTGATTTATCCCACTTCTGGTTTTTAGTTATATATATATATATATATATATATATATCCCTTCATAGGAACGAGCAAATGTTGGGCGACTAGTAAGAATTTATCTACAATAGCTCTGATGTAGGTTGTAACCTGGAAGACCTACCAGAAGCGATTGACGATGGAGACGAAAGTCGAGAGAGAGAGAGAGAGAGAGCGAGAGCGAGAGAGAGAGTCAGGGAAATCTGTGCTAGTGGCACGACATGATAGATAGATAGAAAACCAAGTGAGCCAAAAAAGAATATGGATTACATGTATAGTTATTTTAAACATATATTCCTGCATTTTTTAAGGGTTATTTTTGTGAAATAAGCTAAAATACTAAGCTGAGTCAAAAGTTTTGCAATATTTTGGTAGAATATGAAGTACAATTCGGTAACTCCGGATGCTTTTACCGAAGTTTTCTAGGTAATGAACTACACCGGACTGGAAGATGTTGATTCTCTTCGAGTGTTACACGTCGGATTTGTCTTTATAACTTAGAGTACAGCCTCAGAATCTTTGGTTCTCGACCTATCTAAACTTGCCTAATCGTCAAGGTTCTTGCAACTCGAGCAAAATTTCTCAAACCGTCTGGTTTCTGTACGCTGATACAACTGCACGTTGACCTTTCATAGAGCAAGTGTTTTTGATCGCTTTCGGGGCGTTATGACTCAGTTCGAACACCTTATTAGACTACATTGCACATTCATCAATGCGGTTTTTAAATAACACACGGAGTGAATCAATGCCTAGTCGGCTTGGGCTGTAGAATACTCTTACTGCTTCTCTGCAGAGGGGTAAGACCCTCAACGACTGTCCTGGATATCACACTAAACAATCTGATGGCGAGGTTCCATTAATGCAGGAAGTTTGTGAAATGCGAAACAATCCATCATTGTCATCACTCCCAGCTTCACTCTTGCCCGGTGTGGTAGCACCTGATAGGGTTCTAACTATGGGTTAAATAGAACTAAACTCGGTACTTATGCTAAACTGAACTGTTTGAAACAGAACTGCTTTGATATTTAAACTGCGTACTTATGCTATGTTGAATTGCTTGAAAAAGAAGTTTTTGTCATTGAAATAGTACATACGCAAAACTGAATTGTTCGAAGTAGAATTTTTCTTATATTTAACTGTGAGTAAACAAAAACTATACTTATACTAAACTGAATTTTTTAATTACAACTGTTTGACCAAAGAGAAAATCATATATACCCAGTTTCTATTTCAAGCTAAACTGAATTGTTTGAAATAGAACTGTTCATTTGAATAAAAATGGATTTGGCATTAAATAACTTACAAAGCCTGATATGCCATGAAATCCAAACAAACGAACGAACGTGTCAGCGCACCACCTGTTACTACGATGCTTCCAAACACAGCAGTTACCTAACATGGCTTGAACTGCTTTGATCACTTGATATATACTCTGCAATCCAAAATATTGCCAAACTTTTGACTTTCCCTAGAAGTATAATGTTGTTCTGTGAGACCAGGGTTCAAAAGAATTTCATAGTTGAAGGAATTCTTAGCGACTAGTTGGTTGGTTGTTTGGGGTTTATGGCATATCAACTTTTGTAGGTTATCTAACGCCAAATCCACTTTTATGCAAATAGTCAGCTCTATATTAAACAATTCAGTTTAGCATAAGTACGCAGTTTAAATGTAAGTACAGTTTAATTATCAAAAACATTTCTATTTCAAGCTATTCAATTTTGTCAAACAGTTCTAATTCAAACAATTCAGTTTAGCATAAGTATGCAGTTTGTTCTATTTAACCCATAGATATGACCTTATCAGGTGCTACCACTCCGGCCAGAGCGGACGTGGGAGCAATGGCAATGAAGAGGTGCTCTGCATTCCCCAAAGCTCCAGCCTCACTGGAACCTCACCATCAAATTTTTTATTGTCATATCCTGGACATTTAGGGGGGGTCTGACCCCTCTGCAGAGGTGCAGTCAGTGTATTCTACAGCCCCTGTCGACTGGGCAATCTAAGTGACTACTGGTAAAGTTGTCTTGATTATAACCAAAATCAAACCCTCACTTCTGTTTTGGATTAGATCAGGGTCCCCTGCATGCAGTCAGTTGATCCTTAATATATGCCACACCCAGCGGAATGAGTTTCCCAAAACTTGGATATTTAACCCTTAGCATCCGAGTGGCCGTTATTTCTGCTACTATCTAAAAGTAAAAAACCCGAGCAGCTTCAATTCCGACAGGGGCATACCCCATTT
Organism: Sepioteuthis lessoniana; assembly: GCA_963585895.1. Classification (NCBI taxonomy): domain Eukaryota; kingdom Metazoa; phylum Mollusca; class Cephalopoda; order Myopsida; family Loliginidae; genus Sepioteuthis; species Sepioteuthis lessoniana. Next base: position 26,872,543 of record OY757934.1, read on the forward strand.
CTTCATCGCTGTTGCTCAAATTTTCACTATTTTTCAGCCAGGAATCCAGACGTAGATTGGGGCACAGCCCCTTGAGTTTAATTTTCTATTTTAATTTTTCTACTTGTTTAGTATTGGTGTCAACTCAAGAAGAAGAAGAACAACAACAACAACAACAACAACAACAACAACAACAACAGAAAAGTCTTTTTCTATAATAAATGAAAAGCAAAATTTTACCACTTTACGGGGGAGCGTGATCTTACCTTAAAAGGTACTCTCCCTCACAGCTTCCCAAGGAACCTGAATTGCATGAAGAAATTAAAAAAGAAACGAGAAACTAAACCTCAGTATTTCGTATAATGTCACTAGATAATAGTTTTAAGATTTTTAAGATAACCTACTAAATTGTGAGACTACAGGGAATTTGTTTTAAATGAGTAACTGGAATCAGAAATTGGTAAATAAAATTTTTGAAAAAAAATTAAAATAATCCTCCCAAAGAAATTAAAATAGACTCTATGTACAATCAAAGAAAGACACAAAGACTTAATCATAAATACTGATTTTATAAGTAGCAATGATTCAGTAGAAGATAACTAAGAAAGATTTTGGTTTAGTTTCTTTGTTTAATGGCATATCAAACTTCGAGGGTTATTTCATACCAAAGCCATCATTGTAGAAGAACAGTAGTGGTATATTTAATTCAGAGCTGGGAGGATATGATGATTCCTATATTTCTTTGGGGTAGTACCCCAAGAGTAAACGCCATACAGAGACTAGACTTTGAACTCGCTTTCGACTACCTCACATTCCAGCACATTAACCACAACGCTACGAGGAATCTCTCCGAAAGATTTTGGTAAGAATTAGTGACTAACATGTTAGTAGTGCAGGTAAATAGAAATATTATATCCGTTCGTTCGTTCGATTTTATGGCATATCAACCCTTGTAGGTTATTTAATGCTAAATCCTCGTTATACACTTATCCTATTTACCCAACCCCTCCGCTCGGGCAGGATATGACACAAGGTCAATTTTTAAGCGGAGTTTAACAGGTTTGAATTCACAGTTTTCCTTCTCCTAGACTAGTTGCCTAACCAAGACTGAAGAACCTAGTCTGTCCTACTATTTACCCATAGCTGGAGGGAGAAAATTGGATTCATACCTTTCCCAAGGGTATTATTAATGCTATGTGAAATGCAATCAGTCTCGTCCAGGATTTGAACTCGTGTCGCCGTGTTCATTTCCTACGACGATAACAATTACACCACCGGCACCTCGTTATACACTTATACAGCGTAACCCGGATATAAGAGACCCTGATATAAGAGAGGTTTCTACAGAGATTAGAGCCTGTGTTACCTAAACAAAATAGACGAAACTCGGATATAAGAGACTTATTCTCCGGGTTACACTGTATATTAAATACAGATGATTTAGTTTGGTTGGCTTTTATGGCATATCAACCATTGTAGGTTATTTAATGCCAAATCCTCTTTATACATATATATTAGATATATATGATTTGGTTTGGTTGGGGTTTTTTATGGGATATCGAGCATTGTAGATTATTTAGTGATAAATCCTCTTTATAAATATATAATGAATATATATGTTTCGTAAACGCATTTTGTAAAATACATTTTTAAATGAGCCTGAGCTCATTTTTTTGCATATAGTCATATGATTTCCAACAATTTAACAGTCTTTTGTTTGCCTGCATTTAAATTGACATACATATAATTTGTAAGTGAATAGTTTTTAGATAATTTCATTTTTAAAGGAGTTAGAACTAATTTGTTTGCACAGTCAAATTATTTCAATTATTTTTGTTCGTGTTTAATGGCATATCAACCATGATAGATTATTTAATGCCCACATCCTGTTTATACATGTATATTAAATATTTGTGATTTGTAAACACATTTTGTAAAAAAAAAATCAATAAAAAAACAAATAAAAATAAAAATAAAATAAAAATAAAAAATAAATAAAAATATGAATATGGGTAGAGGTAAATAATCATGCATAATAGTAATAATTCTAATCAAGTAAGAATATTAAATTTATAAGTCCTAAAAATTCACACTGAATTTTCCAGCAACATAGCGTAACGGTTATAGGCGTTGGTCCCCTATAAAAGATAATCATCTGGAGGTAGCAGGTTCAATCCTGCCTACAGGCAAGTAGCAATGCAGGAATACTTAATACTTGTAACGGAATCAGAACGGGCGGCCAGGCGTGGATTCAATAAAGTTCGAAGTTCCGTGAAGGTACCCAGGTTCGAAAAACACCTGAAGAAGGCCGGAGGACATATCGGACAAAACGTTGTTGAAATAACAACGAGGACAATAGCCCGAAATTATAAAATCATTAAGCTTCGTCTCAAAAATTTTGACAACTAACACATTTTGTAGTTTATATTTTAAAACGAGACTGAGCGGTTTTTTTTTTTTTTGCGCAGGGTGGGGCGCAAAGTTAAATGTTTTCAAGTATTTTTATCTAATAGAAATAATTCTATTTACTATTACTAAATTATTTGCACACAGTTATAATTTGGTTAGGTTTCATTTGGGTGGGTTTTATGGCATCTCAACTCTTGTTGGCTATTTTATCCCAAATCCTATTTATATATATATCAAATACATATGATATGCAAACACATTTTGTTGATAACTCTTTTTCCCTTGTACATAAATAAATGATTTCAGACATCGCCATGTATCACATAAGTCATTTGTTTACACACAGTTAAATGATCCAACAGTTTTATTTCTAACAATTCAATCTAGCATGAGTCATTTGTTTGCACACAGTTTAAATAGTCAAACAGTTCTATTTGACCCATTGAAAGGACCCGATAAGGTGCTACCACACCGAGCCAGAGTGAACCTGGGAGCCGTGGTCATGATGGGGTGCTCTTCATCCCCCCCATATCACCAAGGCTGGAGCCTCGCCATCAGATTGTTTTATGTCATATCCAGAGCACACGTTGGAGGGGGGAGTCTTACCCTACTTCAAATATGCAGTCGGTGTATTCTATAGCCCCAGCCGACTCAGCTGAGAAATATTACAATTAATTATCTGTGCGGATTAACAAATTTTCTCACAATAATACGGAAAGCGAAAGAATGATGGATTCAAAAAAGATTTTGAATCTTTAGATACACTGGAAGCAACACTGCAATTGCTTCCTTGAGAAAGAGAGAGAAGGGGAGATATACAGGAGGAGAGCGAACAAAACAGTTCTGTATCTGATACAGAACACGAGTATGTAGTAGTGTCTCTGTTCAAAAGGTTTTTGTCAACTGTTCTAATTTTTTTTTATCTTAATTAATATCACCTTGTCAATTGGAGTTATAGAATGGACTGATTGCATCTCTGCAGAATGGTAACCCCTAACGAGTGTCCTGGATATGACACTGAACTGCATCTGATCGTGAGACTCCAGTTTTGCAGCTTTAGGGAATATAGAGCACTCCTTCGCTGCCATTACTCTTAGGACCACTCTGACCCGAAGTAGTAGTACCTGTTAGGGTCCTATCTATGGGTCAAATAGAACTATTTAATCATATGGTATACTTGAAACCATTTAACTGTGTGCAAACAATATATAGTAATACTTGAAACAATTTAGCTGCGCGCAAACAAGTGATTTTTATTAAATAGAATTATTAGTGTTAAATAGCAATACTTGAAACCATTTAACTTCGTGAAAATACAGAGATACGACAACCCTAATTCAAATATTGAACGAATCTGTTTGTGTTTCACTTCACGCTAATATTCTTGGGAAAGGCATGAATCAATCTGTCCCTCTAGGTATGGTTAAATAGTACCACAGACAGGGTTCTTTAATATTGATATGGCAATCCGTATAAGAAAAGAAAATCTATAAATTCTATCCTTGTTATATTATATTCTTATCCCACCAGCTATGGGTAAATATTAGGGCAGACTGGGCTCTTCAACTTAGTTAAGGCAACCGACCAAGGAGAAGGAAAACATTGAATTTAAATTTGTTAAACTCCGCTTAAAATTGACCTCGTGTCACATCCTGCTCGTTTGGAGGGGTCGGTATTAATTTACTAAGCTTTTTGCTTAGATGTGGCACAAGGCTGTACGAATGGGACACCCAATGAAGGGTCCGTATATATATATATATATATATATATATATATATTGGAGGTACCAGTGGTGTAATGATAATCGTCGTAGGAAATCCTGGACGAGACTGATTGCATTTCTCATAGCACTAATACCCATGGGAAAGGTATGAATCCAATTATTCTCCCTCCAGCTATGGGTAAATAGTAGGACAAGCTAATTTCTTCAGCCTTGGTGAGGCAACTAGTCTAGGAGAAGGGAAACTCTGAATTCAAACCTATTAAACTCCGCTTAAAAAATGACCATGTGTCATATCCTGCCCGGTTGGTAAATAAGTATAGATATATATATATATATATAATGTCAGTATAAAATCAATTACTAAACTACGGTTCATAAAGAGTTGTGGTGTCTCCCTCTCTATAAGGGAAAGGGGTCATTATCAAATAACCCCATTCCCAAGGCATGCCTGTAGTTGTTTATTTCAATTAATCTATAATAAATTTACGTCAAGTAAATTTGTATGTGAGTCCTGTATTTTAATATGAAATGAGACTTTGATACAGTTTAATGGTGGCGTACTTGCTGTAACGATTATCGTCTTAAGAACTGAAATCGGCAACCCAAATTTAAATTCTGGGTGAGATTGCTTGCATTTCCCTTGGTGCTAATGCTCTTGAGAAGGCAGGAATCCATCAGTCCTACTCCCTCCAGCTATAAATAAATAGTAGGGTAGACTTGTCCCTTTAACACTAGCTAGGCAACCCATCTAAGAGAAGAAAATCCCTGAATTCTATCCTTCTGATATTATATGAGTATATTTTTTACCGACCCCTCCATCACAAAAAGGATGTGACACGAGGTCAATTTAAAGATTTTAACCAGGTTTAACCAGGTTTTTCTTCTCGACCGATTTCCATGCCAAAGTTAAAGAACCCAGTCTGCCCGACTACTTACACATAGCTGTGGCTAGAATTGTTGGATGCATACGCTAGGTGCTAAAGTTTGCTAATCTGAGTAAATGACTACATTCAAAAGAAAAGAAGTCTTTATCAGACGAGCCACGATACTCACACGGGATTGTTTTCTGAACTTCTTGGGGGTCTGCAAACATCATTAACCAAGTTATGTTTTCTTCGCCCCCTTTTCTCTGATTATTTTGGTTATTCCACTGACCCTTTTGTTCTCAGAAATTTAGATCAGAATTGAAGATTACTCGGTGAAATGGTAAGATGCCCGAGATAAGTATTCTTTTTCGTTCTCCAAAGTAGACAACACAAATTCAATTCGCGTCTGCGAATTGTTGTGTTGTTTACGGATATTCTCCCCAAAACATTTGAAAAGCAAATTGCAGTGGTGCCATAACTATTTCTTAGGCACGTTCTCAGTATTCTAATCGGGTTGGTTAACAAGAACTTACATGATGCAAAAATCTGTTGAGTCTTGTGAGATATATGATGGTCAACTAAGAAAATATTTATAAGTGATACCGAGTTAAAATAAAAACTATGTGAATAACGAAGAAGAATCTTTTTGTCTGTCCACTATAAATGGCAAAATGGCTTTATTAAGATGAGCTAAGTATAGAACAAAGCCAGAAGTACGGGCAGTGTCATTTGAAGAATTTCATCACTGTTTCCAATTGGAAAATATTTAGAAGAAATTGTAATTAATTCGATGATAAAGAATGTTCAAAGCCTGTCCCTGTCCCATTATATATATATTATCATCATCATCATCATCATCATCATCATCATCATCATATCACGCTGGTAGCACAGAGAGAGAGAGAGAGAGAGAGAGAGAGAGAGAGAGAGAGAGAGAGAGAGAGAAATAGAAAAAGAGTACATAGATAGATAGATAGAATAAGACTGGCACAGAGAGAAAGAAAGAATTGCAAGAAATAGAGAGAAAGAGGGTGATAAGGAGAGAAAAAGAGAATGATAGTGGTAAATAGGGAGTAACGTAAAGAAAATGATAGATAGATAGATAGATAGATATGAAAGGACTGAGATAGATAGATAGATAGATAGATAGATAGATAGATAGATAGATAGATGAAAAAGTAACAGATTGATATATCTTTACTTTATATGAACCAAAAACGCAGGAACACGTATTTATGCAAACAATGGAATTAAATCGATTTGATTTGAATCTAATAAAAACCAATGAAAGTTCGGTTCATAAACTCGTGTCGCCATAGGTGAAATCGGTAAAAGGATTTCGTTGAAAAGTTATCAACAAAAAATTTATCAATCGAGAAAGATTTATAGATTTTCACTAGGTTTTTGTATTTTGTATTTTTAAACATCCATCGTTGATTTAACATCACTAACATCATCCTTTCCAGTCCTGATGATGGTTTATTACAACCGAAACGTTATAGTGTCAACTTTGTTTCTCTCCTTCTGCTTGGATTCCCTTGTAATCAATTTTTCTCTATATTATCGGATTTTACTCCATTATTTACTCCCATATATATATATATATATATATACTTTAAGAAAAACAACAAAACCGGTCAAATAGGATTATAAATTTATTTCCATCCTGTTACGCATTTGTAAAATTTCCAAAAACACGAAAAAAAAATTAACAGGACTTCTTCATATATATATATATATATATATATATATATATATATATATATTATAACAGTGTTGGTTATCACTATCTAACATGGTGTGTTTTTGGCCAAACAAATGCGGTATGATTTGGAGAGTACTCAATATCTCTGATAGAGCTATTATAAAATAATAAATAAATGTATCACCCTCCCCTACACCTAAGTTTAGTTGCTATTGAAATGAGAGCCTTCGAGTTCCTCTCAACTACGATCGGCCAATTTACTATTATATATATGAATTGAAGTAAATAATGGAGTAAAATCCGACAATATAAAGAAAAAATTGATAAGGTAATCCAAGCAGAAGGAGAGATTTATTGAAAAGCAAATTCGACACTATAGCGTTTCGGTTCTAACGAACCATCTTCAACGTTGGGAGGGATAATATTAGCGATGTTAAAACAAGGATGGCTGTTTAAAAAATTATACAAAAATATATATGAATGTATTGGTTGATAAAAAAATAAATATATGTATATTTACCAACCTTTATACATACAGACATATATATATATATATATATATATATATATATATATATATATATAAAGGTACATTTATTCCGCTATGCAAGCAAATATATTTTAAATGTAATATGAATACACTTAATGCATGCATGTATGTATGTATGTATGTATGTATGTATGTATGTATGTACGTATGTATCCAACCCCTCCGGACGAGCAGGATATGACACAAGGTCAATCTTTCATCAGAGTTTAACTGAGTTTTCTTTCACCTTTATCAGTCGCCATACTAAGGCTAAAGAGCGCAGTCTGTCCTACTATTTACCCGTAGCTGGAAAGAAAGTAATTAATGTATATGTTTCTCGAGGATGTCAATGCAAACTGCCATGTCAGAATTTGAACTCGGGTATTCGAGTTCACTTCTTATGACAATAACCATTATCCTATGAGCGCCTCCATTTGTATATATGTGTCACCAACTTCTCTTATTTAAAAAAAACTGAATGTAATTTCTATCAGAATAATAGATATTTTTTTCTTTTTTCTTTTTTCCTTTCTCTTTTTTTCTTTTTTTTTTCTCTCTTTTTACCTTTTTTTTTTTTTTTTTTTTTTTTTCAGAGTGGGGCTTGACTTCTGACTCGTGAAATGGAGACAAAGTTTACGTCCTTTTGAAAAGAATGTTATGTTATTAATAGCAGAAATGGAAAATTGAAAAACGAATAAACGGGAAACCCACATGTAAGTGGATGGTGGAATAAATAAAAGAAAAGGGCTAAGTTGATAGGAGAGAAAGAAGAATATATAAACGGTCACAACATTGTGAAGTGGGGGATTTAGTTAATAAAGAAAAATATTGGTCAGACGAAAAATAGGTTCATTGAAATATAAAAGAAAGAAAGAAAGAAAGAAAGAAAGGAAAAAAAGAAAGAAAGAAAGGAAAAAAGAAAGAAAGAAAGAAATTTGTTTAAAATCGAATATGATAACGGAGAGAAAATACAAAAAATTGAAGATATTAGAATAAAATTGAGTTAATTGAAATTTTAAATTTAAAAGGCAGATTTTAATATAGAAGACAAATACAAAAGAAAGAAAGAAAGAAAGAAAGAAAGAAAGAAAGAAAGAAAGAAATTAAAAAATGAACAAATAAAAAATAAAATTGATAAAGTGAAAAAATAATAACAATAAAAAAGGGAAAAATAGAATCTAAAGTTATATCTTTAGATTATAAAATTGGGTGAATTGAAATTTGAAATTTAAAAGAAAAAGTTTTTTTAATACTTTGGAAAAAGAAATACAAATGAAAGAAAAAAGCAAACAAACAAACAAAAAATGAAAATAAATTAAAAGAAAGAAAGAAAAAAGAAAGAAAGAAAGGAAGAAAGCAAGAAAGAAAAAAAGAAAGAAAGAAAGAAATTTTAAAATGATCAAATAAAAAAAGTTGATTAAAGTGAAAAAATAATAACAATAAAAAAGGGAAAAATAGAATATTAAGATATAAGAATAAGATTGGGGGAATTGAAATTTGAAATTTAAAAGAAAAAAAAAATTAATATGTCGGAAAAAGGAAACAAAGAAACAAAGAAACAAACAAAATAATGAAAATGAATTAAATAAATAAAAATAAATAAATAAATAAATAAATAAAGAAAGAAAGAAAGAAAGAAAGAAAGAAAGAAAGAAAGAAAGAAAGACAAATAAACAAAAGAAAAAAGGAATTGAAACAAAAGAATGAAACGACAGTAAGAAAATACTTAGTGTATATCTTTCTATTACCAACAAAAGGCATTTCTTCCTGTTCTAATGATTCGGTGTTTTGTGTATCACAACCAATAAACGCCGGTCATAAACAGAAAGACGATTCTTTGATTTATTCAACCACTGAAACTGTTTAGACACATTCCAATCCTTTCGCCCATATTTCAACATCTGTCTGTCTGTCTTTCTGTCTGTCTCTCTCTCTCTCTGTCTATCTGTCGCTCTCTGTTTCTGTCTCTGTCTCTGTCTCTCTCTGTCTCTCTCTATTTATATATATATACATATATACACACACACACACACACACACACACACACACACACACACACATATATATGTTATTATTATTATTATTATTATTATTATTATTATTTCTTTAAGGATATAAAATAATTTCAGTACTCTGTCATATTTTTAACATAGCAATATAACGGCGCCCGCCTTTCTTCGTGTCCACCACCGCCTTACCATTAAGCCAGACCAATTATGATGTTACATAATACGGCACATTTTTTTCTCCAACGGAATGTAGTCTTTCATTTGAACGCCGTTCTTTATGTCAGACCCTATTAGCGCCGCGAATTACACTTTTTTCATAGGATTTGGCGGGAAATATTATTTGTCTATTCTATGCATGACAACTGAGAACGAAATATCCCTTAGGTGGAGGAAAATAGCCGTTAGTATGACTAGAGTTATTCCCCTTTACAGTATCTGCCTGGCAATGAAGCGAATCACTTGAGCCGTCCGTGTATTAGATGGTTTTTTTTGTGTAATATTCAACATTAGAAACAATCAAAGAGAAAATATTGGTTAATGGTCCCAGCAGCAGTCCTCGTGCCAAATATGGACACTTTGCATGGTGTCATGATATGCAAACTAGGCTAGCAAACTTTGGTTAGTATGTTCGATATTACTGTGTAAGAATAAATTAATCGTAAAAAAATCCAGGATTCATTGCCTGACTTAAGGAAGAGTTGCTAGTTTGCTTCTATTGTGGCATGATCGTCTGTGAGGAAGGAAAGTCAGAAAATAAACGCAACGGGGTCAGAGTGCTCTAAATTCCACACGTTTCTTGCTCCGAAAGAGTTTATCTCTGTGTGTGGTGGGGTGTGTGTGTGTTCTACCAAAAGTTTGGTTTGGTTTGTTTTGGTTTTATGGCACGTCAACCATTACAGTTTATTTAATGCCAAACCCGGTTTTATGCACTGAAACAGTTCTATTCCAAACAATTCAGTTTACATAAGAACACAGTTTAGATGACAAAAACAGTTCTATTTCAAACAATTTAGTTTAGCATATGTACACAGTTTCAAAGTAAAAAACAGTTCTATTTAAAACAATTCAGTTTAGCAAAAGCATGGAGTTTAGTTCTATTTGATACTCTTAGGTGTTACTACTCCGGGCCAGAGTGAACCTGGGAGCGATATCAATGAAGGAGTACTCTGCATTCCTCAAATCTCCTGCACCCCTGAAACGTCATCATCAGATTATTAATTGTCATATCAGGACACTCGTTAAGGGAATCTTACCCCTTTGTAGAGATGCAATCGGTGTATTGGACAGCCTCAGTCGACTGGGTACAGGACATTCATTAAGTGAGTCTTACCCCTCTGCAGAGATGCAGTCAGTGTATTCTACAGCCTCAGTCGACTAGGGCGCTAGACACTCGTTAAGGGAGTCTTACCCCTCTGCAGAGATACAGTCAATGTATTCTACAGCCTCAGCCGACTGGGTAATTCTGCCAAAAGTAACTCATCATTGTGAATTCTTATCTTAGTGCAAAACACTTTAAATCATATTTACCAACCCCTCCGCTCGGGCAGGATATGACACAAGGTCAATTTTTAAGCGAAGTTTAACAGGTTTGAATTCAGAGTTTTCCTTCTCCTAGACTGCAAAACACTTTAAATTATAAGAGTCGGAGAATAAAGCAGTCCAGTTTCTAAATAAATGCTTATTTTGAGAGATCTGTATCTGCGTGGAAAATCATTTTCCAATCCTTATCATTTTATAAAACGAAAATAACTATAAAATTCTACTTAGAATCTTTCTGTCCTTCGTAAATAGAAGTACCGTTATCATCATGGACCGCTTTTACAATGGAAAACTAACACGTTTGAGACTCGTCTAGCATTTACTTATTTTGGTTTTGGTTTCTTTGTTAAATGGCTTATCAACCTTCATGGGTAATTCAATGTCAAAGCCCACCTTGTAAATAATAGGTTCCTTTGTTTAATGGCATATCAACTCTTTTTAGGTTATTTAATGCCAAAGCCATTCTCCTAGAAGAACAGTAGTGGTACTATTTAACCCATAGCTGGGAGGATAAGGGGGTTCATACCTTTCCCAAGGGTATTTGTCCGAAAGTGAACGTAATAGCACGACTGGAGTACGAACTCGCGTACTAAGATTCCGCAGTCCACCGCTTTAACCATTACACACTTTGTAAATAATAGTAGAGGTACAACACAAACCATAACTAGGGTAAAATAAAGGACTTTCTAACTTTCCCAAGGTTATTAATATGAAAGTGAACGTAATAGTGCGACTGGAGTACGAACTCGCTTACTGCGATATCACAGTCAAGCAACTTTGCCACTAACGGGGGACTCTCTGCCCTATTTGAAAAGTTAGTCATTTGTTAAAGCCATAGTTTTTACCTGAGATGAAAGCATCCAGATAGAAATATTGTCAACAAAATTTATTTCGCGTTCTTTGTTAAATGGCACGTCAACCTTCGTGGGTTATTTAATGCCAAGGCCATCCTTGTGGAAGAACAGTAATGGTAGCGAAAGTGATTCTCACCCAAAGCAGCTTTGCGAAGATGAAGTACTTGTAGAAGTAGAAATAAGATAATAACGATGGTTTAATTACTTTGTTTAATGGCATATCAACTCCTTATGGGTTATTTAATCCATAGGAGTAAAGCGTAGTCGGCTGAAACAGTAGAATACGCCGTGTTCATCTCCGCAGAAGGGTTACAAGCCCTTCCCTATACACACACACTCACACACACAGAGTGAGTATACTGAATATGACACGAAATGAATCTGATGGTGAGGCTCCAATCCTGGAGATTTGGGTAATGTGGAGTACCGCTTCATTGTGATTACTCCCAGGTCCACTCTGCCCCCGAGAGATAGTACCTATTATAGACCCATCTATGAGTTTGATAGAAATACCTACTCATTTTCGATATTTGAAACCATTTAACTATATGCAAACAAATTACAGATTTTAAATGGAGTTATTAATATTACATATAAATACTTGAAACCATTTAACTGGGTGCAAACGAATGAATAATGTTGAATTGATTTTTTCTTGCTAAACAGCAATACTTATAAGTATTTATTTGCATTCAAACTAATGAGATCTGGCTCATTTAAAAATTGTTTCCTACTATTAGTTAACAAATTTCATATATTTAATATATTTGTATAAATTGGATTTGGCATTAAATAATCTACAAGGGTTGATATGCTCTAAAATGCAAATAACCAACCAACCAACCAACCAACCTCGTTCTTTCATTTATTTGCAAGGAAATGAATAAGGAGTAATAATTGATAAAATAATTTACAGAAAAATTATGTTGCAACCGTATGTAATTTCTAGGGGGCAATTTTAATTAAGTTTTCTTTTATTTGTTAATTTAATTTCATCAAAATAAGAAAAAGTGAAACTTATAAGTGTACTAGGATAGATTATTACAATTACGAATTTTTTTCTCGGTACTAGAAACTCGAACTGCAGAAAAACACAAAAAGAAAAAGAAAGAAAAAAAGAACCCTTGCTCACTCAATTTTTATGCAAGAAATTTCTTTTTTCTTATTTTTATTTTACTTTGTATGTAACTAATCCCTCCGTACGTGCAGGATGTGACACAAGGTCAATTTTTAAATCGAATTTAAAAGGTCTGAATTCAAAGTTCTTTTTTCCTAGACTGGTTGCCATACCAAGGTTAAAGAGCCCAGTCTATTCTATTATTTACCCATAGCTGGATGAAGGATATAATCAAACTCTTTATTATTGAAACTGTAACTAAAATTGTAAGTAAAGTAAAGTTTGCGACTGTAGTCGAGGGTGACCAGAAGGCTCCCTTTTCAATATCTACTACTCCTTTCCTTGGATTTCTCCACATTACCCTTGATACGTACCTTATATTGCTGAGTGTCAAGCAAGGAGGTATCAAGTACAAATTTTAAAGTCTTTGGTATGACGTGACCTGGGATTGAGCCTAGGTCTCCGGGACCATTGGCGAAAAACAACATAAATATAAGAAATTTGTTGTGATATATATATATATATATATATATAGTACAATTAAATGGAGACTCAATCTCGGTTAAGCCGTCATAATAAATTTATTTCGGCGGAGAATATTGTTGGTATATTCTCCGTCTCGTCAGATGACTCTTTTACATGCTCTGTATTGTCCCAGAGATATATATAGGTAAAAGGTTTCTTTTTTTAAATGGCATATTAACCTTCGTAGGTTATTTACACCTAAAGTCACCCAGGGCACCTCGGATGAGTTCGATTCTCATTGGGTGTCCCATTCATGTGGCCTTGTCCCACATCTAAGCAAAAAGCAGAGTAAATTACCACTGCTAAAAGTATCCCTGTGGAAGAACCGGAATAGTACTATTTAACCCATAGCAGAGCAGATAGGGAGGTTCATATTTTCACTGGGGCATTAATTAGTCCGAAAGTTAACGTAATAGCGTGATTGGGGTTTGAACTCGATTACTATGATGTCACAGCCGAGCACGTTAGCCACCACGCCCCGGGGATTTCCTCTGAAAGAGTTTTAATGCTGTAGAGTTGGGTAACAGTACCAAATAATATCTGTTTTGACCTTAAAATTACCAAGTACATCGAGAGAGGAAGAGGAATATTTTCTCCTTGCGTAATTTTTCTTTTCTTTTATGCTCTTTTTTTCTGTATATAGGGAAACCCTTTCTACAATATTTAGGCAAAAACAGTTTAAAACGATACCGGAATTAATAAATGTGTTTCAAGTTTTCAAAGAACATTCTAACTTACTTTAATAATCAGAGACATGGAATTCGAAAAATAAAACCAACCTTAAGTTGTAAAACACTCAGGTCAATTAAAGTCTTTTTTTATTCTTAGAAATAAAAAAAAAAGAAAAAGAAAAATTGAAACTTCTCCAGTTTTGTTACTTGATGCCAGCTTGATAGTCTGGGAAACAATGAAGACGAACACCATTTTTGGCAGAGCTTAGAATAGTCCGGCTGCATCTACTACAGTAGGGTGAGATCTCCACCCCAACCATTTTGGCTTTGATCCCTTAATTTCTTTTAAAAAAAACTTATTTTATATTCTACAACAAAGCTAGGAAAGAACCTGTTCCTTGATCGTCCAGTACGTAGAACCCAGAAAACCCTGATTGCACACTCTGCAGATTCCACCAGAAAAAAAAGATTGGCAGTCCTCCGTATGCCTCAAAACAACATCCAGTGGTAAGGCTCTAGTCCTGGGGCTCTTGGAAATGAGGAGTCACTCTTTCATTGCAATTACTCCCAAGTCCACCCTGTCAAGACACCTTCAATGGGTCAATAGATCCGTTTGAACATTTTAACAGTACCTTCAGCAAGGGCTCTTGAAAACGCCGGTTGCACCTCGGCAGAGAGGTAAGACACTATCACCGAGTGTCTTATTTTTGACACTAAACTTGCCCAATCGGCTGGGGCTGTAGAATACGCTGACTGCTTTTCTGCAGAGGGGTAAGACCCCGCCTATAACAAGTGTCCTGGATATCACACTAAATTTGATGATGAGGCTCCAGTAATACTGGAGCTATGGGGAATGCGGAGTACCTCTTCATTACCATCGCTTCCAGGTCTACTCTGTCCGGGATTGGTTGCAACTGATAGGGTCCAATCTATGGGTCAAATAGAACTAAACTATGTGTTTATGCTAAACTGAATTATTTGAAATAGAACTATTTTGATATTTAACTGTGTGTAAACAAAAAACTATACTTATACTAAACTGAATTGTTTGAAAAAGAATTGTTTATATATATAAAATAGATTTGGGCTCAAATAACCAACAATGGTTGTTGTGCCATAAAATCAAACCAAACCAAATTATGACACTAGTCTGTATCTGATTGCAAGGCTCGAGTCCCGGAGATTTGGCAAATATGAAGTACCATTTCATTATCATTACTCCCAGGTTCATTCAAAATGGTAGTCCCATTTATGGGTGAAATAGATCTACCTGAAAATTGTTAGTATTGGATTGGAATACGTGAAACTATATAACCACATGCAAACAAATAATTGTTATTAAATAAATTTAACGTTAGGAATACTTGAAACATTTAACAGAATTGCTTGAAGCTTTAATTGTTTTCTAAGGAATGTTGTAATTTACTAAGCTTTTTGCTTAGATGTGGCACGAGACTGCATAAATAGGGCACACAGTGAGAAACAAACTCACTCGTAAAGATTTGCTAATCTAGCTTATTAACCATTACACTACCTGAGTTGACCTTTTTACTGAAGGCTATAATTAGTTGATTGAGACTATCATTGTTTATTAAGGATTATTATTATTAGTTACTTCAGGCTATAATTGTTTTCTAAGGATTATTGTTAGTTACTTGAAGCTAAAATTGTCTACTAATATCATCATTAGTTACTTGAGGCTATAATTGTCTACTAATATCATCATTAGTTACTTGAGGCTATAATTGTCTACTAATATCATCATTAGTTACTTGAGGCTATAATTGTCTTCTAAAGATTATTATTAGTTACTTGAAGCTGTAATTGTTTACTAATGATCATTACTAGTTACTTGAAGCTATATTTGCATAAACCATTAGACAAAAAATTTAAAGTGCCATTGCATGAAAAATCATCCAATCACTTTAAACCATATAATCGATTAAATTTTTACTATTAGATTATGCAAATTAATAAGGGAAAAGTTCAATTGAAAAAATGCAATAAACATTATAAATATAAAGTCTAACAATCAAACATTAACACATAATCAGATTTTAGGTAACCCATAGGAGTTAAGTTGCCATTAAACGAAAAATATTTTAAAAACTAAGCGAAACTGAGAAAAAGGTATAAGAATATACGGAGCTCTCGATATATAAGTGAGTCTTCTAAAATAATGCCCCCAATTTATTTGTACAAAGCAGAATAACACGGGTTACAGCGAGCAAGTTTTCAGCTACGAAACTACTTTCAACAAAGTTACGATCGTTGGCAATGCAGATTATGACATTATTTGCTTGTAGAGACAAATTTCTTCGAAAAGTCAACACGAGTCAAATTTATTACTATTGCCAAAAACATTTTCAGGTAAGAGTCGAAGGTTTGCTTGAAATCAGATTAAAAATAGAGGAGTGTAAGTTGTACGGACGGACAGAATCTTGCTGAATTCAAATAAGGTTACACAAAGAAACAAAAACAACGCAAATACACATTTATTCATCCAATTTCAATATATGTATTCGGGAGGTACAACGTTATAGGTAAGACCGGCAGTTGCCCAGGCAGCTTGTCTTTCTTCTTCACCATACTGATTTTGAGCAAGGGAAGGACAATATGTTATGTAATATAATGGCCGAGGGATTTCGTTTTATGCCTTTGGGTTTAGTTAGGCTGAGAACCTTTCGGCTCAGTGCATGGGTTACTTAGGTACAACATTAACGCAGGTGTTCACGCGCGTGCGGGCGGTGTGGACGTGTCTCTCAGAGATGTCACAATAGCCCAGAGAGGAAACGGGGCAAGCGAGTGCGAATGACGTCACGCACCGGAAGCGCGCGGAGGATTTTGGGATTTTGAAAAAGTCAGTTAGTTGAGTTGAGTCTTGCGGTCCGAAGAAGAAAGGTGGCTTTCGCTTGCTCGCTGAAGCCAGGCTAGTGGCCTTTGTGGCGTGTGCCGCACGAGGTGGGGGGGGGGGCAGATGAAAAAGCCAGAATAGAAAGAACGTGTATCTCTCTCCTTATGTCGAAGAACCTTTAAACTCAAGGGTAATAAAAAAAAGTCTCATACCTGAACTAAGAAGTCGCAAGTGTTTTTGTGTTTCGAGATTCCTATGTTATATATATACATGTATATTTCACATCGGTATGCTATGTCCATTTCACACATGGCGTTTATTATGGCTATGATACAGTTATACAACTTGGTATCAGAGTTAGAACAAGGATGAAGATGTCAAACTGCCTTAGAGACTCCGACACTAGTTTTTGAATTTAGAGCCTTCCTTCTCCTAGACTGGTTCCCCTACGACGGCTTGAGTTTGGTTTGGTTTGGTTTGGTTCTATGGCACATTAGCTATTATAGGCTTTTCAATGCTAAATCCATTTTTATTCATATAAAAAGTTCTATTTCAAACAATTCAGTTCAGTATAATTTTTTGTACACGCACAGTTAAATGTCAAAACAGTTCTATTTCAAATAATTCAGTATAGTATTAGTACACTGTTTGGTTCTGTTTGAGTCATAGACAGGACACTCTCACGTACTATCACTCCGGTCCAGAATGGACTTGGGAGTGATAGCAATGAAGGGGTACTCTGCATTCCCTAAAACTCCAGTATGACTGGAACCTCACCATCAGATTGTTTAGTGTTATTACTCGTTGGCGGAGTCTTACCTCTCTGCAGAGATGCAATCGGTGTATTCTACAGGCCCAAGTTGACTGGACCAACGACCTGTGTGTCCCATTTCTTCTACAACTGGCATTTATCTTGCTCCCTACAAAGCCGGAATGAGACACAAGGTCAGTTGAAAGTGGAGTGCCCAGCTGGAAGCATGCTTTTCGAGTGGTTAAAGTTTTAAAAATGTCTCCATCAAGAACACCTCCCATCACGAATGCCAGGTGTATTTACTTGACTCGCTTTGAAAATGAAATGACACAAACGTCGGTTTAATATACAGCGACGCGCAGGAAGCGAACCTTCAACAGGGCAGAGTAAAAATAGCTTAGATTCCGTCATTATTTCCCTGGGCGGATGCCTCGGGCATTGTACAATTAACCAAGCTCTTGCAAGTTTCTGGCTTCCACCGAACACAAGATGCCATCCTCAAGAGCGCGGCACGGGTGGGTGGTATTGAGTGTTACGCCTAACTCGCCTGGTTCCAGGTGGGGCGGACATCCCCCGAAGCAATATCTGCTTTGCAGGGCTGAGTTCATTGCCTGGCGCCTGGGGCGTCCCAATCGGGTAACGTTGACAGGATCAAGTGTGACGGCCGCGCAAGTCTCGATTCGTGCGTGCCTCCACCCCCACACATTAAAATGACTTTGTATCAAATCCCACGAGGTAGGAGAAACATATCTATAGTTATAATAAACTATTTTTTCCAGCTTAAAATGTCGACTTGTATGTCGCAATTTACCGCTAGTTAATATTTTATGTTATCATATGTATGTGGGATTTGTAGTTGCTCCGTTAAGATATTTGATTAAGATATATACATAACATGATGAAAAAAAATTTATGTAAATATCTATTTGTTATAAGGTTAAGAAACTTTGTTTCATAAAATTTGAATTATTTAAAATGTAAAACAGAATGGCCAACTTATTTTGATAAAACAAAGTTCTGTATATAATTCTACGCATTTTTTTTTTTCAGCTGACAATTCAAAAACTTATTCGATTCGAAGAAAAATTAATGAATCTAAAAAGCTCGCAAAAGATTCGGCTAATTAACAGGTTTTAATTGACTGATTAATTTTAATGACATGTCAATTTGTCTAGGGTTATTTTATGCCTAAAGGTTAGAGAATCACGTACATTGCACGTTTTTATTTACATTTCTCAATAGTTGTTTCTTAAGATTTTTTGTGCACAATTGTATTGTTTCAAGTGTTCTTATCTCATACGAGAAATTAATAGCGCTTGTTAGCTACATACACTTATTATGAGATTAATATTTTCGTCTCTATCAGCACATAATCTACACTTGCTATTTTTGGTGTATTATTGAGTTTCCTTTCATATAATTGGTCCTTATGACGTTGTTTTGAGCTATTAGAAGAGATTCAGTATCCCTCTTCAAGTTTCCCTTTCGTAGTCATGTCCCGGTCTTCAAGGGTAAGATTTCACTAGTTTGTCACTCGAAATATCTTTACAGCTGTTTTTTCTTCCCGTTTCTGTTTTCTTATTATTGTCGTTCTGTTTGTCCTACGTTGTCAATGCTGTTATTAGTCGTTGTAATTAGTCTTTATTTGCTCTTTTTTTTATGTCGTCTTCGAGTCCTCGTATTTATGCATTCATCCAATCTCTCATGCTTGCAAGTCATCTTTCTCGTTCTTTTGATGACTCATAGAGTCTGTCTATATTATTTCTCAGATGTAAGGCCTTGGCCATCATCATCAACTTTTTTTCCTCTGGTCCATTTGTCTACGTTCTTCTCTTGTCCATTTTACAAATGGTTCCAAGTATCTTACAAGGGAAGCTCGCCAATTGTTTGTGCCTTTGATGAGATTCCTGGTGCATAGCTTGGTTTCGAGAAGTTTTCCATTAATCTGAGTTCCTCTTTTCTTATTGATATTTGATGGTGTCCGCTTCCAGTATTCCCAAGTACTTGTAATTTTCCTTTTCTCCAAACCTTCTGATTCTTTCTTGGTTTGGTTGTTCAATTCCTTCTGTTAATAACTTTTTCACTTTTCATTATGAACAAGGCACATTTGTCAATGCCAAATCCTATTCCCATATCCCGACTGTATATTCTTATAGTTTGTATCAGAGTCTCCAATCATTTTTCATTTTTTACAAGCAGTTTGATGTCGTTCATGTACATTTAGGTTCTTAAACTTTTCGTGCCATTTAGTAAATTTTTAACCCCCAGTGCAGTTAATATTATCATTATTATTTGAGTTTTTCTCAATTGCGTTAGAGTATCAGTGACTGTAAGTCTTCACAGGTCTCCAGGACTCTTCTCAGTGTCCTGACCGATCTCAACAATGCTGTAGTTTGGTCTCAGTTCATCCTCGTATTTCTAACTTTGGAAATCGCTCTAAGTGCACCAATTACAATAAGTATCACCGTCATCTTCATGTTCTATAGTTTTTCAGTTCTCTGCCGAGGTTTTAGTTATTATTATTATTATTATTATTGATAAAATCTTTCTTCTACTACAAATTGTTCACTGATTTACTGGTGAAATTTCCGATGACAAGTTTTTAAAAAATTCACAAACAAGTCTGATTTATACCCTCAGTGACAGCTGAGAAAATATTATAATGCAAAATGCAAGCCATATTTCATTTTGAAAAGTTTTGACCCCAAGTACTTTTCGATTATATATATATATATATATTTCAAAGATGCATTCTGCTGTTTGGACGTTAAATATATTTTATCAAAAAATCTAATTTAATGATTGTTACGCTGAATCTATTTTCTAGTTAATTTCATAGAAAATCCATTAAAAAAATTATGAATCAGTTCTCACGTCTGGAAAAAATAAAGAGGAGAATGAGAGGAGAAAAAAAAGCAGGAAGGAAAGTTTTGTTTTTTTTTAATGAAGGAAAGGAAGGAAATATAGAAAGATAAAAAGGAGATTTTGGATGGAGACGAAGGAGAAGAGGAAGACAGAGAAAAGGTTAAGGAGGTGAGATTATAATACGAAGACGAAGGAAAGATCACTATAAAGAAGAAGAAGAAGAAGAAGAAGAAGAAGAAGAAGAAGAAGAAGAAGAGCACCAGCACCAGCAGCGTCGGCGACAGGAAGAGATTTTTCTTTTTAAATAAAATATATAAGAGAATGTAATTAATACTAATAAAGAGTTATTTCTCATTTTGATTTTAAACTTTGGTTTTACTGCTATATTTGTTCTTGCCCAAAAATTCGATGAATTTCAATTGCCCCGTTGAACAGAATACTTGTACTGAATTGTGCAAAGATTCTTTGGCGGGAAAGCAGAGGAAAAACAGCCCTGTCCAGGTACATAATCCGTAAAAAGATTTTTTCCTTTGTAACTTTCTTTTTTTCTGAGGAGTGACGAAGGCATCAGTCAAAACCCTGACAAACAACGTCATTAACACAAAAAATGTCCTCCAAACAATTTAGGCATAAAGCATCGGTTCCCGCTAAATACTGAAGTTAAGTAACGATGATCCTGATCGGTACTTAAATGGGTGACTGTTTAGTAACAGCAGGTACCAAAGACATTTTGAGGATTGTGTTCCAGATTCCGAAAAGCTTAATACATTCTATAATTAAAATCAAGTAACACTTAAAGTAATGGTTCCCTATAGATCAGGTAAGGTAAGCAGCATTGAGCCTGGTCAGTACTCACATGGGTAACTATTTTATAACAGCAGGTAAAGTAAGAAACCTGAGGCCTGTGTACCAGACTAAACTATGATTAGTAAATAACAAGTTAAGAAATAATGAGCCCCCACCTCACCTCAAAGAGTATCCTGAACTGCAGATGGTGAGACTCTAGTTCGGCAGCTTTGTGGAATAACGAAAGCCCCTTCATTGCCGTTACTCCCAAGTCAACTCTAACCTGAAATGATAGAATCTTTTAGGGTACAATCTATAGATCAAATAGAATTGTATAATCATTCATTATACTTGAAAAAATTTTAAAGTGTGCAAACAATAAATAGCAATACTCGAAACCATTGAACAGAGTGCTAACAAATGATTAATAGGGAATTGAATTATTACGGCTAAATTGCAAAATGTGAAGTCATTTAAATGCGTATAAGCAAATGGTAAATATTAGATTTGATAGGAATATTTGATAAAGAGAATTATTGATGTTAAATAGCAATCTTGAAACAGTTTTAACTGTGTGCAAACAACAAATAGCGATACTTGAATTTATTTGACCGAATGTAAACAAATGATTTACACTAAATAGAAATATTACTTTTGAATAACAGGACTTGAATTGCCTAGTTGCCAGAGGCTGTAGAATACACAGACTGCTTTTCTGCATAGGGATAAGACCCCCCCCCCACAACGAGTGTCATGGATATCACACTAAACAATCAGATAATGTGGTTCCAGTAATGCTGGAGTTTTATGGAATGCAGAGTACCCCTTCATTGCCATTGCTCTCAGGTTCACTCTGGACCGGAGTGGTAGCATCTAATGTGGTCCTCTCTATGGGTCAAATAAAAATAAACTGTATACTAATGCTAAACTGAATTGTTTGAAATAGAATTGTTTTTGTACGCTAAACTAAATTGTTTCAAATAGAACTATTTTGAGATTTAACTGCGAGTAAACAAAAACTATACTTATACTAAACTGAATTGTTTGAATTAGAACTGTTTGATTGAACTGAATAGCTTGAAATAGAAATGCTTTTGAGAATTATACTGTATATTTATGTTAACTGAGTTGTTTGAAATAGAACTGGTTATTTGCATAAGAATGGATTTGGCATTAAATAACACACAAAGGTTGATAGGCCATAAAACCCAAACAAACAAACGAAACTTGAAACTATTTAACAGTGTGCAAACTAATAAACTCAGGCTCGTTTAAAAATAATGGTACCAATACACTATTCATTTACAAAACGTATATATATATATATATATATATATATATATGTGTGTGTGTGTGTGTGTGTGTATGTGTGCGTGTGTGCTGACAAAATCTGGAATCAAATAAACCACAAAAGTTAATATGCCATAATACTCAACCAAACACGACCAAGACTTGAAACCATTTAACTTTGTGAAAACAAATGATTAATATTAAATAGAATTATCAGTGTTGGATAATAAGACTTGAAACCATTTTACTATGTGCAAAAAGATAACGTTACCTACATTCTATTCACTTATAAATCTTATTTATATACATATATATATATATATATATATATATATATGTACATATATATATGTACATATATATAGATATAGATATATGTACATATATATAGATAGATATATATACATATGTATATATATATATGTACATATATATATATTCTGGAGGTGCCCGTGGTATAATGGTTATCATCGTTGGAAATGGACACGGCGACACGGGTTCAAATCCTGGACGAGACTGATTGTATTTCACATAGCAATAATACCCTTGGGAAAGGTAATAATCCAATTATTCTCCCTCGAGCTATGGGTAAATAGTAGGGCAGACTAGGTTCTTCAGCTTTGGTGGGGCAACTAGTCTAGGAGAAGGAAAACTCTGCATTCAAACCTGTTAAACACCGCTTGAAAATTGACCTTGTGTCATATCCTGCCCGAGCGGAGGGATTGATATATATATATATATATATATATATATATATATATATATATATATATATATATATATAAACTGGATTTATGATTAAAAACCCACAAGATTTGATATACCATAGGATATAACCAAACACAACCAATACTTGAAACCATTTAACTGTATGCAAACAAAGGATTAATATTAAATAGGATTATTAGTGTTGGATAAGAACATTTGAAATTATTTTACTGTGTGCAAAAAAATGTTACCTACATTCTATTCACTTACAAATCATTTATATATATGTTTAGAGAGGATTTGGCATTAAGTGACCCAACAAGGGTTGATATGCCATAAAACACAAGCAAACTAGTGCAAATCATTTTAAATGAATGTCACGGTCTGAATGACTTTCTATTAAACAAAGGCAATAAAACACAGTTTAATAGACACACACATCGAGGATTTATCTTCCTGTGAGTTCAGCTATTTCTTCTTACGAATTTATCTTCCTCTAATCTTTCAGGGTCAGTCGCTTGTTTCCTGATTTTCCAAAGTTCTTTTACAATATCAACGTAGAATATACTTTTAGAGATAACCTCGTGTCCTAATAACGCCCAAAACCATCTGCCAATCATCTATTTATATTTCAAGTGGACCCACTTGAACGCGGTTCCAATTACCCACCGTCAGAGACAGCAATAAAGAATACATCATCATCATCATCATCATCATATCGCGCTGGTAGCACGGATATCCCTGACCCTCTCTCGCCACTCCTCCCTATCGTTCATCGCCCTAGGTAGGTCTTCGGGACAACATCCTGTATCCTCACATAGCTGTTGAATGTACGTTCGAGCTGGTCGTCCTGCTTTTGCGCGGCCATGTGTGGGGATCCATAAGAGTACATCTCTTATGAGTTCATCTCTGCTTTTCCAGCAGTGTCCTGCATGTTTGGTTCGTCTAACTTGAATAGTTTTCGTGATAGGGGGCAGGTGACCGTACAGTTGGTGTCTTGTGGGGTGTTGCTGCCAGGACTTGTTCAGGATTGCACGCAGCATTCTTGTGTAATTGCCGTCTAGCTTCTTCTCCAGTCGTTTTGTTAGCGTCCATGTAGTGCAACCATATAGCAGTATCGATGTGACCGCTGCCTGGAAGAAACTGCGTTTCATTTTATCGGTTAGGTCTGATTTCCATATAATCGATAGCCTATTGATAGCTGTCCATGCTTTCGTTAACCTCGTTTCGATGTCCTTTTCGGTTGATTCGACGCTGCTTCCTAGGTACGTGAATTTGTCTACTAGTTTAAGTGGGGTTCCTTCTAGAGTGGAGATGTCCCCCTTTTGGTTATAGCACATATATTCCGTTTTGTGTGCATTAACATAGAGGCATATGCTTGCTGCTGCTCGTTCCAAACTATGCAGAAGTGTTTCGGCTTGGTCAGGTGTATTTGCCAGTATCGCTATGTCATCGGCGTAGTCGGCATCGGTAATTGTTGTTGCGGGGTATCTTCTGCTTCTTTTCTTCGTCAGTTCGAAGCCATTCTCTTTGATTTTGTCAATCGATGTTCTAAGTACGTAGTCTAGACAAATGATAAAGAGGTACGGGGCCAGCGTGTCCCCTTGTAGTACTCCTGCTACAATGTCAAAGTATTCTGTGTCTCCATCCGGTGATCGTACTTTTACTTTAGTGTTTCTATAGAGAATCGTTATTGCCGCTACGGTTTCTTTAGGTATGCCGTACGCTAGTAGGATTTGTTCCATCTTTCCTCTGTGAATGGAGTCGAAAGCCTTGGTAAAGTCGACAAATATTAATGTCGCTTGTAGGTTCTTTGCCCGTACACCTTCAAGGATTCTGCGGATGGTTAATATTGCTAGTACAAAAGACTGATCGACTGATTGATTAATTTTAACGGCATTTCAACCCACCAAGGGGTTAAAATTCGCGTTCATTATACTTTCTAATTAACATTTTTTTTCTTTTTTGGCACACTTTCCAGTCGACCACGAATAATTTTCAGATCTATTTGACCCATTGATGGGACCCTTACAGAAACGACAACCACGTATTAGTTATATGGTTTAGTTCAAAAGAGAAAGAGTTGTTAGCAATAAAAAAATATATATATACAAAAGGTAAATCGTAAAATGCGTCCTCTTAAGTTAAAAAGAAAACCCTAAAAGTCCTCGGTATGACAAATAGAATGTTCAAATCGCTAAGATCAGAAGTAAGGGGTAATTTTCCATCAGCCATAACTTTTATTATGAATTTACCCATCTCCTTCTCCGCTGGTTCAAATTCAGTTTTCCTTTTCCTAAATTGGTTGCCTCATCGGCGCTGAATAGCCCATTCAGTCGCATTCTTTACCCATTGCTTTGAGGGAACAGATAGATTCATGCCTTTCCCAATGATATGAGTACTAAGTGAAATGCAAGAATCTCTTCTTCGAGACTGTTTGCCATTGCAAGGCGAATGATCCAAGTTTGCCCTAATACTTACCCATTGCTGGAGGTAGAACAGATAACCTCATGCTTTTTCCAAGGGCATTGGCACGAAATGAAATGCATTCAGCCTCGTCACGGACTTGAATTCGTGTCTCCGAGTCCATTTCCTACGGTGATGTCCGTTAAGCTGAAAAGATAGATAAACAAAACAAAAATAAAAAAGCATCGTTTAGATGTTGTCGAAGGTCTTAGGTGTGGGTTATTCAGTGAGGATCGAAGTCACGATCCAGAAGTAATGGGTCTGACTAACTTGCGAACCATTGCACAACGTATAATATGACTCGTAAAAAGATTCGATTCTCGTTGTAACAGCGGCCCACAATTATATCGATGATTCTTTTAAGGAAAAGTGAAAGATTCTAATTAGCATTTCATAGTAATTTCCGTTTTATCGAGAATATGGAAAATTTTTAGAAAAGTCCTTTAGCTTGACTGTCAACACTCAAAACTATCATTCAGTTGCAAATTGACAGGGAATTACTCTATTCTCTTAGTGCTCTAAGAATTTTAAGTATATTGCTCTAATAAAATCTCGCTATTATGTACCGTTTTTATTGGGTTATATATATATATATACATACATCGATATACATATATATATGTATACATATATATATATATATGTATACATCGAGCACTCCCATAGATTTATTTGAAATCGTTTATATATTCTGTAAATGAATACTCCATTTCCATAGTTTTCGTACGCTGACTGGATATTACTGATGTATATATATATATATATGGAAGTAAATTGGGAAATTAAATGTGACAGTATGAAGAAAATTTTTTAAAAAATCCAAATTTTGGTGAATTTATTATGAAAGTTGACGTGGAACGTTTCGGTTGTAATAACCCTCCTTCAAGACTTTAAATTCATGAAAAGTGTCGTTATGAATCTTTTAAATACCCACTTTCTTTTCTCCAGTTATTTCATCGCTATTTTAACAACAGTTTTCATACACACGGATATGTGTATGCATATTCGCTGTTGTGAAAAAGTAGGTTGCGTCCTCAAGAGCAGATTTTTACTGGCGCGGCATCTACGATTCTTTTCATTGCTGGAGAGAATGCCGATCTAATGGCTGTGAATATGAGTAAAAAAAAAAGAGTGATTTGTCGCTGGAAATGATATATCCAATTTGCTTTATTCTCTAAGGGCATTTTAAGTATTGCTCAAACAAAACTCGCTATAATGTTCTGTTTTTTGCAGTGTTACACTTACATAATCATTCAAATACACTAGCACGATATGTCTACACTATCCTAATATATACACACACACATATATCTATATAGATACAGATATAGATAGACAGATATAGATGGAGATATCACCCTTATCAGCATCATCATCATGTTGTGCCGCTAGCACGGATATCCCTGACCCTCTCTCGCCACTTCTCCCTATCATTCATCGCTTCTGGCAGGTCTTCAGGGCTACATCCCGTATCCTCACACAGCTGCTGTATGTATGTTCGTGCTGGTCTTCCTGCTTTTGCTTGGCCATATGCGGGGGTCCATAGTAGTACATCACTTATGAGTTCGTCCTTGCTTCTCCAGCAATGTCCTGCGTGTCTGGTTCGTCTAACTTGTATAGTTTTCTTGATGGGAGGCAGGTGGCCGTATAGTTGGTGTCTTGTGGGGTGTTGCTGCCAGGACTTGTACAATATTGCTCTAAACATTCTTGTGTAATTGCCGTCAAGTTTCTTCTTCAGCCGTTTAGTTAGCGTCAAAGTAGTGCATCCATACAGCAGTATCGATACGACCGCTGCCTGGAAGAAACTGCGTTTCATTTTATCGGTCAGGTCTGATTTCCATATGATCAAGATCCTATCGATAGCTGTCCATGCTTTCGTTAGTCGTGTGTCGATGTCCTTTTCGGTTGATGAGACGCTGCTTCCTAGGTAGGTGAATTTGTCTACTAGTTTCAGAGAGGTTCCGTCTAGTGTGGAAGTGTTGCCTGAACTAATTTTATTTTTTAGTTATCATTTGAAAGATATATAAGGTATTTTGTTATTTCTCGTGGAACATAAAAAAATCAAAACAGATAGCATTAGCTATTAGTCCTAACCAAACTCTAAAGCATTGAAACTAAAAGCAAACGTAGAATTACATAAATATATTTGAGAAGTGTACTTACATTTTTAACTGCTACATATATATTTGGCGCTAAGACCCTAGGGAAATAATTGAATCCCGATTACTCTATTCCTTAAGTAGGTAAATAGGAGGGCAGACTGGTTCTTTTGCTTTGATAAGTGAACTGATTTTGGTGAAAGGAAACTCTCTATCCAAGCAAATTTATCCCGCTTAAAAATTTACTTTGTGTCTCATGCTGCCCGTGGTAGAGGGGTTGGGTAAACACACACGCGCGCACACACGCGCGCGCGCACACACACACACACATAGATATATATATATATAGGTTTGTTTGCATCTGCGTGTGTATGTATGTTTGCATACATACACACCCACTCGCACAAACACACGTGCAAACTCACACGCATATATATATATATATATATATATATATCTGAAGAGTCCATAAATAAGGGGTGAAATAAATTTATAATGGAAATATACTCATTGATTTTCTTGTTTCTCAATGATATATATACATATATATATATATATAGAGAGAGAGAGAGAAAGAAAGAAAGGAGAGAGAAGGGTTAGGGTTTGGTTTGTTGGTTTTATGGCATATCAACCTTTGTAGGTTATTTACCGCCAAATCCATTTTTATGTATATAATCAGATCTATTAAAAAACAATTCAGTTTAACATGAGTACACAGTTTAATTGTCAAAAAGATTTCTATTTCAAACTATTCAAGCAGTTATATATAATAATTCAGTTTAGTGTAAGTACACTTTCAATGACAAAAACAGTTCAGTTTCAAATAATTCAGTTTAGCATAAGCACGCAGTTTAAATGTAAGTACAGTTTGATTGTGAAAAACATTTCTATTTCGAGCTATTCAATTTAGGTTTGGTTTGTTGGGTTTTATGGCATATCAACCTTTATAGGTTATTTTACGCTAAATTCATTTTTATGTAAATAATCTATTCTATTTAAAACAAAATCGACAACATACTTAGAAAAAAACAAAATGGCTTCCGAAGAAATAGATCCACGACCTCACAAATATTAACCATCCGCAGAATCCTTGAAGGTGTACGGGCAAAGAACCTACAAGCGACATTAATATTTGTCGACTTTACCAAGGCTTTCGACTCCATTCACAGAGGAAAGATGGAACAAATCCTACTAGCGTACGGCATACCTAAAGAAACCGTAGCGGCAATAACGATTCTCTATAGAAACACTAAAGTAAAAGTACGATCACCGGATGGAGACACAGAATACTTTGACATTGTAGCAGGAGTACTACAAGGGGACACGCTGACCCCGTACATCTTTATCATTTGTCTAGACTACGTACTTAGAACATCGATTGACAAAATCAAAGACAATGGCTTCGAACTGACGAAGAAAAGAAGCAGAAGATACCCCGCAACAACAATTACCGATGCCGACTACGCCGATGACATAGCGATACCGGCAAATACACCTGACCAAACCGAAACACTTCTGCATAGTTTGGAACGAGCAGCAGCAAGCATAGGCCTCCATGTTAATGCACACAAAACGGAATATATGTGCTATAACCAAACGGGGGACATCTCCACTCTAGAAGGAACCCCACTTAAACTAGTAGACAAATTCACGTACCTAGGAAGCAGCGTCGAATCAACCGAAAAGGACATCGAAACGAAGTTAACGAAAGCATGGACAGCTATCAATAGGCTATCGATTATATGGAAATCAGACCTAACCGATAAAATGAAACGCAGTTTCTTCCAGGCAGCGGTCACATCGATACTGCTATATGGTTGCACTACATGGACGCTAACAAAACGGCTGGAGAAGAAACTAGATGGCAATTACACAAGAATGCTGCGTGCAATCCTGAACAAGTCCTGGCTGCAACACCCCAGAAGACACCAACTGTACGGCCACCTACCCCCTATCACGAAAACTATTCAAGTTAGACGAAGCAGACATGCAGGACACTGCTGGAGAAGCAGAGATGAACTCATAAGAGATGTACTCTTATGGATCCCCACACATGGCCGCGCAAAAGCAGGACGACCAGCTCGAACGTACATTCAGCAGCTATGTGAGGATATAGGTTGTTGTCCTGAAGACCTACCTAGGGCGATGAACGATAGGGAGGAGTGGCGATAGAGGGTCAGGGATATCCGTGCTGCCAGTACGATATGATGATGATGATTTAAAACAATTCAGTTTAGCATAAGTACACAGTTTAATTATCAAAAACATTTCTATTTCAAATTATTCAAGAAGTTATATGTAACAGTTCAGTTAAGTGTAAATACAGTTTTAATGTCGAAAAATAGTTCTATTTCGAATAATTCAGTTAAGCATGAGCACGAAGTTTAAATGTAAGTATGGTTTAATTTTCAAAAACATTTCTATTTCAAGCTATTCAGTTTACTCAAACAATTCAGTTTAGCATATGTATGCTGTTAATTCTATTTAACCCATAGATAGGGCCCTATCAGATGCTACCACTCCGGGCCAGAGTGAACCCGGGAGCGATGGCAATGAAGGGGTACTCCGCATTCCCCAAAGCTCCAGCACTGCTAGAACCTTACCATCAGATTGTTTAGTGTCAAATCAGGACACTCGTTGTGGGGGGGGGTCTTACTCCTCTGCAGAGGTGCTGTCGGTGTATTCTACAGCTCCAGCCAACTGGGTAAGAAGAAAATAAAGTTATGATTTGTAAGCATAAGAGTCGAATGTAGTATGTTTTTTTATGTTAATATAATGTTAAGACATACACTCCATACACACTCATACACATAAAAACAACAACAACAAAAAACACAGCTAATATAAATAATTACACTGGTTTACAAAAATACATTTTTGGTCTGAGGCAAGAATGGGGATAGGTGTTTTTTGTTAATTTGGGTGTGCTGAATTCAAATTTATAAATAGTTTTGCTCTATCACCTCTAGTTTTCTGGCTTCTAAATAGTCTCATTTTAGTATAAACAGAGAATATATGTGCATATTTCAAGAGTTGCAGCAGCATATAACAGATAAAACAGGATAGATAAAGAACACTGATTGAATCAATATACTTGGATGACACAATTACACAATTCATAGTACCACAGACAGTGAAAAGTGTGTTTTCTTAGAAGATCTGGTGTATTTTGCCTCCGGGATGTCACGCAAGAGCATCCAGCAGAATTCATATACGCCTTTATGTACCGTATATGCACAAAATGCACACTATGCATATCTAAAAAAAAAAATAGAGGTGATGAGTAAAAACGGATTTCAAATTTGAATTCAGCACCCTCAAATTAGGTAAAAACGGTTATTTTTGTGCTTGCCTCAATTTCTTTGTAGTTATTGCAATGTCTTAACATTATATTCACTATATTCCTTATGTGTTTAAAACCATGTATTACAATGATGTATACGCAATATATCAGTTACAAATCATAACAAATCACGTGGCGTATGTATCTTCAAACACACATACTAAACATCACTTAGACGTCTATACACAATAATACGCAAATATAACCGACACAAACACCCGCACATACACACACACAAACTCATACCCACACATAAAGAGTTGTACACAATTCTAACGTTCTTTTGACTGTATTTTTTCGATTTTTCGATTTCTTCATCTTTCGTTATCTACCTGATGATTGTCGTTTATAAAACGCTATAAAACTTGAGGTCGCAGATAAGCTTCATGCTATTAAATATATATAAAATCTAATATATACATTTCTTATTTTACATATATATATATATATATATATATATATATATATATATATATATATATATCAGCTTAGTACGTTTGGTGAAAGCTTTCCTCTTGGATGAAGACCAGTTCTTGTAGAATCGACGCCTGCAGTCCCCTCCTAGATACTCAGCCCAGATTGTCTTAAAAGTACGTGCTTTTAATATATATATATATATATGTGTGTGTGTGTGTGTGTGTGTGTGTGTGTGTGTGTGTGTATGCATGTATGTACACACACACACACACACACACACACACACACACACACACATATATATATATATATATATATATATATATATATATATAAAGTCCACGTACGCTCCTTTTAATATTTTTACCAAAATATATATGATGATAAAAAAAATTGCCATTTATCTTTTTCAGATGCGCTAAATTTTCCTTGCTTATTTTACTTGTATATATATAGAGGTGTGTATACGTATAAAATAGACAGTTCTACTATAAGACTCTTTCTCTGCCTCTTTTTTTTTTTTATTCCGTGCCATTGATAGCTTTGTTTTCAGAGTCCAAAGACGCGCAGTAATCCTCTAAATTATTCCAGGATCTTTCAACCATGCTGCCCTTGAGATTAGATTCGATGTAATTTTTAGATGAACATAGTGAGCTTATCTTCATCGTCTTCTGAGTTTACCATATGACATCCACGTACAGTCTACTCAAACAATAAAAAAGAAATCTTACATGCATAGCGGAAGAGATGTCTGTCTTGAATATATATATATATATATATATATATATATATATATATATATATATGCGTGTGAGTGTAGGGGTGGGTTCGGGATGCATTCTGTATCAAATTTCCTTTACTCTTTGACCGTCAAAAACCAAACAACGCAGAGATGCCGCTCCCCCCTGTCTCGCCACATCTTTATTTTATTTATTTTATCGGGGGGGCAGCCAAAATATTTTCGGGGTACTTAGAGTTGTGGGTGCTAATAAGAAAGAAATAAAAGCGGAAAGATGGATTAATTGGTGCTGTTTAAAATACAATTCACATCCAGGTGCTCAATATATAAGTGGTCCCCCTATTTTGTATAAAACTTAAAACTCTATTGCATACGAAAATGTAAGCAGA
The DNA here is from genome assembly GCA_963585895.1 of Sepioteuthis lessoniana. Classification (NCBI taxonomy): domain Eukaryota; kingdom Metazoa; phylum Mollusca; class Cephalopoda; order Myopsida; family Loliginidae; genus Sepioteuthis; species Sepioteuthis lessoniana. The sequence continues at coordinate 26,905,176 of OY757934.1, forward strand.
GTGTTTCAGAAAATTGGATATCATTTTGCAATCTTACCACCCGACCATTCTCGTTTAAATATTTTAAATTCAACAACATATTAAAAAAAAAAAACAACTCCAAATTCAATGTTTAATGTTTAATTTTTTTTTTTTTTTTTCAGGTATAGAACTTCTATTCTCTGGAAAGGAAAAAGCATTTCAATATTAAACAGAATTTGATATTATTTTTACACATGCTGTTAAAATTTAAGATCATTTGGACCAGATTTGCTCAAGTTTTTTAATTACGAAATGATATCAATTTTTCTGAAACTCCCTGTACATGTAAATTTGACTGAATTCTCCTTGACTTCTTTATGCAAATTTTAAAATTTTCATAGTTCCTTCTGTTTTGTTCCCCCTTCAACACTTTCGGAAATTTTATTTATTCAGTATTGTGCAGTTCAATCACTGGGACCATTAGACTTAGGTAGAGAGTTCGCCAATGGCCCAGCAGACCGGGGTTCAATCCCAGGTTGAGTCATATCAAAGACTAAAAAATGGAACTTGATAAACCCTTGCTTAACTCTCAGCATTATAAGGTACGTATCAAGGGTGAAGCAGTCCAGCGAAAGGAATAGCACCCTCCCCTACACGTCGGTGTAGTAGCAAATGGAAAGGGAGCCTTCGGGTCGCCCTCGACTACAGTCGCTAACATCACTTTTACTTCAACCAAAACACACTTCCTTATTCAGTATTTCACAATTCAATTATCCCTACTTGTACATTGATATATAGCTGTAACTACTTCCACCACAACACGTCCTGGGGGTGTCCTCGTGGTGTAATGGTTAAAGCAATGGATTGCGGAATCGTAGAGAGCGAGTTCGTACTCCAGTCGCGCTATTGCGTTCACTTTCGGGCAAATACGCTAGGGAAAGGTATGAACCCCCTTATCCTCCCAGCTATAGGTTAAACAGTACCACTACTGTTTTTCTAGAAGAATTGCGTTGGCATTAAATAACCTACAAAGGTTGATATGCAACTGAACAAAGAAACCAAACCAAACCAAACTACACGTCCTGTCGGCCAGGCTTAGAATATGTTCCCGATTTTCTCCTGAAGAGGGGTAAGACTGTCTCAAAAAAGGTGTTTCCTGGAAATTACACTAAACTGCAATCTCGTAGTGAGGCTCCAGTTCTGGGGATCTTTAGGACTGTGTAGTATCCATGTATTGCTATTACCCCCAGATCCACTGACCTAGAGTAGTAGCTACTGTTAAGATACTGTCTATGGGTCAAATAGATCCTTTTTAAAAATATTCGTATTTGATTGGACCCAGTGTAAAAAAATCTCTTAAGAACATCATCATCAACATGTCGTGCTGCTAGCAGGGATATCCCTGACTCTCTCCCTCTCTCTCTTTCTCTCTCTCTCACTCACTCTCTCTCCAACCGTCCATATCCTACATAACACCCTGTAGGTCTTCCAAATGACGTTCAGTGTCCGCAAAGGGCTGATGTAAATACGTTCTTGCTAGTCGGCCCATACTGGCACGTCTATGTTTAGGGTGACATAGAAGAACATCACTTCTCTAGCAATGTTCCGTATGTCTTGTACGTTTTACTTGGATGGTTTTTGAGATGAGAAGTAAGTGGCCATAAAGCTGATGTCTCGTAGAGGTTGCTTCTAGTATTTTTTCAAGATAGCTCGTAGCATTTTTGTGTAATTTTAGTCTTTTTCTCAGTGTTTTTAGTGAATATGTGGTGCATCCATACAGTAGCATTGACACAACCACCGCTTTAAAGAATCACATTTTATTTTATTGGATCGCTTACACTTAACTAAATGAAAATGTAAATATGAATATACAATCAATACGATTCTCTTAACTCTTGGCATAAACTAACTCTTGGCGGTTTGATAAGCTGTTAAAATCAATCAATCAATCAATCAGACAATCGACTACTGCACTAATCTCCGCCCAATTCACCCCAGTTTTAATTACCACAATTATTTGCTCATCAACTACAGTCCCAACTTCTTATCTTGATGCAGCTGCTGCTGTTACTAACTGCGGAGATCCAAATGAAGCTGCTGGGAGAGAATCTGTGGCACCACTTGCAGATGCTGAAAATAAATTTCAACCAGCAACTGCAACCGGTGATGCCAATAATTACACATCTACTTACAGTACAGGTGCGCTGAGTGTAACGGTTATGGTTGCAAGGAATGGAATCGGTGACCTGAGTTCAAATCCTGAAGAAAGCCATTTGCGAATTTTTTTTTTTATTTCACTTTGCACTAATGACCGTGAAAAAGGCATGAATCCATGTATTCTCTCACCCAACTCCCAGCTATGTGAAAATTGTTGGGCAGAATGGGTTCTTTACCCTTGATTAGGCAAACACTGAATTTGAACCAGCCTTACCCCCCTAAAAATTCACCTTGTGTCATATCTTGCCCATGATGAAAAGGTTGCTTAAATACATACTTACAATTCTGAAAGTAGCAATCTATTATCCATGGCCAATTTAAATAAGGATCCTAGTTCTCAAGCAAAATCAGCTGTGGAACAATAATCAAACACCATGCCAGCGTCTATGAAAAATAGAGCGATTTTTTAAAAGATTTTCTAAGCAAAATGAAGAAATTTTCATTTGGAGAAAATATTCATTCATTATTTTTGTGCTGTTTTCATGATTCATAGATGACTAACCCAAATGAAATGCCTTGAACCACTAATGTGCCCGTGGTGTAGTCGTTATCGTCGTAGGAAATGAACACGGCGACTCGAGTTCAAATCCTGGACGAGACTGATTGCATTTCACATAGCACTAATACCCTTGGGAAAGGTATGAATCCAATTATTCTCCCTCCAGCTATGGGTAAATAGTAGGACAGACTAGGTTCTTCAGCCTTGGTTAGGCAACTAGTCTAGGAGAAGGAAAACTGAATTCAAACCTGTTAAACTCCGCTTAAAAATTGACCTTGTGTCATATCCTGCCCGAGCGGAGGGGTTGGGTAAATACTACCTCTAATGTACTGTAGTGTGATCAAATGCGCCTTTACCTTTTGCATGACAAATATTTTTGGTTACTTCCGTCGCGGCGTTATGGCACAGTTCGAGTTCGTCAAGCAAAAGTTCCCGAACATTAGTTTTCAAATATAAAGATGAGTCAAAAGTCTTGCAAGATTTTGATAGTTTGTGCGTGTATATCACGCGACCGAAGCTGTTCAAGGTATCTAGTGTGGTTAATGGTATCATGGTTGTTGGTATGCTGACACGTTGTGCCTTGCACCACTCGTGTACGATATGAAAGCCACACAGATAAACGTGCTACGTTCGGGAACTTAGGCTTTACGAGTTTGAACTGAACAATAACGCTACAGAAGCAAGCAAAAACATTTATTTTGCAAAAGGGAAGATATAGTTGATCACGGTACAGAAACCAGATGGTTCTAGAAATTTCGCTCGGGTTACAAGAAACTCGAGGATCGGACATGGTCAGGTACTTTTAAAAACGTTCTGCAAGCCATAGAGGCAACTTAGGCGAGTAACACTCGGAGAGTTCAGCATCTCACCAATATGACTCGTAACCTTCACGACCTTGGCAAAAGAATCCAATTCCTGTATCCCTAGCTATGAGTAAATAGTAGGACAGATTGGTTTCTTTATCTCTGGTAAAGTAACCAGTCTATGAGAAGTTAAATTCTTAATTCTAACTGACTGTAATCCGCTTAAAGATTGGCCTTGTGTCGCTTCTTGCCCCTGGCGGAGTGACTGGCAATTTCTTTTTGAATTAATGATTAACACACCAGCTCCGTTCTTGAAAACTTTGCTACACCCAGCTGTCTCACCGAATCAGTCTTCACCGCGTTCACTCGATTTCTCTAGAATTCAGGAACAGTTTTGCCATTAAAATTTGGCCCAGTCAGCTGGGGCTGCAGAATACACTGACTGCTTCTCTACAGAGAGTTAAGACTGACCCAGTGAGCGTCCTGAAAATATAACACTAAATAATATGATTGTGAGGCTCCAGTAATGCTAGAGCTTGGCGGAATGTGGACTACTCCTTCATTGCCACGCTCCCAGGCCCACTCAGGCCTGGAGGGGTAGTACCTGATAGGGTCTTATCTATGGGTCAAATAGAAATAAACTGTGTTATTACACTAAACTGAATTGTTTGAAATAAACTGTTTTTACATTAAACTGTGTGTTTAAACTGCATAAACTGAATTGTTTCAAATAGAACTGTTTTGACATTTAGCTATGTAAACAAAAAACTGTATTAATACTTAACTGAAATGATCAAACTTTTATTAAAATGACTTTATTCGGCGATAAATGACCCGAAACGGGTTTGTATGCCGTAAAACAACCAACCAACCAACCTGCCAACCAACCAACCATTAAAACAAACAATTATCTAAACTTTAAACGAAATACATTCATACATCAAATGCGTGGTGTAATGGCTAACGTGCCATATTTTCCTTCCCCTAGCCTGGTTTCCTTGCCAAATTTAAAGAGCCCCATTGATTATCCATAACTGATGGAAGAAGAGGGATTTATGCCTTTACTAATGGCATCAGTGTGAACAGAGTCATCCTGGATCCGATTGTTATGTCTCTTGAGAAATAATATTGACTGTAGTGAGCGCAAACGTAGCCCATACACGATTATTATCAATTTACAATTTATATTTTTTTTAAATTCTGCATTCTCCAGGTTAGAACCTTCTAAAGCTTTTGTGCTTATAAAGTTGCGCTGCAATGTGCTACTCTTGCTGTGTAATAGTAAAATCCATATAGATATAGGATTATTACGATATAAATACGCAATCTACCTAAATTATAAAGTAAATCTTTAAAAATCCAAGGTGACTAATTTGAAAACTGAGTAATTCAGTTGCGAACAAAAGATCTTGGTCCATAATGATTTAGTGTGAAATAAAATGCGAACAAGCTTGTCCGTCATTTCAATTCGACCAGCCGATTCCACTTTCCTTGACTATAACCATTAGGAGAAGCACACCTCGATTATCCTCATCATTAATCACCGGTATATTCTTCGCTTTCATTCTCCACCCTTAACCACCAAATTTGCTCATCCAATGTCGACCAATCTCTCCGCTCTTCCATTTTAAAATACGGTTACTGATAAATATCCTGACATTATATGCTTCGCGCACTTCTTATCTCGTTTTAATTCTCTTTTCACTCTCAGCATTTACTGTTTTTCCCGCCTTTTTATTCAGGCAGCCAATCAAGAGTCATTAATTGTTAAATTAGCATAACGAACGTAGCATTATATACCTTGTTACAGATGTTTTAGCATCTTTTAATATACGAGTGTGGGTATCAACTAAGTATAGCTTAGTTTTGAGTTTCAGTCAAGTCACTGTAAAAAACACCTGGTTCCATCTTGATCACCGCAGTTAAACAGCGATAAGCCTCTTTAATACTTAGATGGGTGACCACAGAGAAACAGTAGGTAGTGTAAGCAGCACGAGGAATGTATGCCAGACTAAGCAAAACTTAGTAAATCACAAGTACTGTTTAGTGTCAATATAAATATACACTCAAAGGATACCAATTAGTTTAATGATCGACGAGACTAGCTTTCCAATTATTACAACATTAGTATGTCACCAAATTAACTATGTATCGGGTACGCTCAGAATATGCTGAATGTATCGACAATAGAAGGGTAAGACGTCTCCTCCTCACGACGGCACAAAAATAGCCATATCCTGGGTATGATAACGGTAAATAACATCTGACAGTGAGACTCCGGTTCTGGAAGTCTTGGGAGTTTGAAGCACTAATTCATTGTCATTACTCCCAGGTCCACTTTAATCAGGAGAGGTAGTATTCGTTAGGGTGTCATCTATGGATCAAACAAATCCGTTTAATAATTTTTGACCAATTTTTGTGTGCCAAAGAAACAATTACACAAAAAATGTAAATATGAATGTTCAATGAACGCGAATCCTTAAACACTAGGCATAAAACACCCAAGACGAGTTGACAGGCCGTAAAAATAAATCAATATATATCAAATGGGATAAAAAAAATGTTTCAAGATTCAAACTTTAATTTTTTTAAATTAAAAATATAAATGAAGATATGGTCACAGTCGAGTAAAAAACAGGAGTATACGAGTGCGGTTCCTCCCACACCCAACAGACCTAGTTCCACGTGCTATTTTTGTTTCCTATTGGCCTAGGGGTTAGAGTGTTCGCCAATGGCCTGGGAGACCTGGGTTCAATCCCAGGTCGAGTCATACCAAAGACTCAAAAAATGGTACTTGATGCTTCCTTGCTTAGCACTCAGCATTATAAGGTACGGATCAATGGTAAAGTAGAGCAATCCAGGAAAGGAGTAGCGCCCTCCCCTACACATTTGTGTAGTAGCTATCGAAAAGGGAGCCTTCGGGTTACCCTCGACTATGGTCGCCAACTTTACTTTTACTTTTTTTTTACTTACAGCTAGTTTGAATTTCTTTCTCCTAGACTGGTTGCCATATCAAGGTTAAAAAGCTTAGTCTACCCTTCTATTTACCCGTTTCTTTCTTAAGGGTATCAGTGTGATGGGAAATGCAAACAGCTTCGCTCACGATTAGTACTTGCATCACTGAGTCCATTCCATTCCATGATAATCGTTATGCTACACGCATCTCCTGTCAAAGTTAAGATTTGAGGATATGAAATATATTAAAAGAAATACAATAGCAAAGCTTTATATCAGAGAAGAGTTTCAGAGACGTTTCGACCAATAGGATAAAAAACAAAAACATGGTTTATATTTCGACCCTGTGCACTTCCAATGTGAAGAAATTTATCAATCAAACGCAATATTGTCGACTTGCTGGAAGGTATAGAATGGGGAAAATTTGACAAGAAATTTATCACACACATTTTTCTAAGACTTAAACACGAAAAATATTCATCCTTGGAAAATTAAATAACCAAGAAAGTATCATGGAATGGATGCTTGAATGGGGCAATTGCAAGATGCAATCATTTCAACTGTTCAGTCAAGTTTTCTTTGAGCATTAAGATGATTACATTTCATAAAATATTTCTGAGGTTAATGGGAAGTTCTTTTAATTACAGAGATCAAAAATCATTATAACATTGCTTTGTTAAGACAAACGATCTAAACAAAAAACAAAAATGTCTAATTGATAAATCTTTTAAAGCTTCACAGAACAGTATTAATTTTATAAGATAATAAAAATGACTTTTTCACAAAAATATCTGTTTCTTAGAACCGAATTTATCTATTATTTTGGCATAACGTCTTTTATCAAAAGAACACTTACCAGCTCATCATCCATCCTAAGGAAGACCTATAATAATAACCATAACACAAGGCATGCCTCAAAGCCGTTCTTGAAAGATGAATCACTTGTGGATCCATATATAGTTAGTTGGATGGTTGGATTTATGGCATATCAACCTTCGTAGGTTATTTAATGCCAAATCCAGTTTCATACAAATAATCAGTTCTATTTCAAACAATTGAATTGATACATCTTCAGCTGTGTCAATTCAATTCAATTTAGCACGAGTACACAGTTTTATTGTCAAAAACATTTCTATTTCAAGCTATTCAGTTTTGTCAAACAGTTCTAATTCAAAGAATTTAGTCTAGTATAAGTACACAGTTTAAATATCAAAACAGTTCTATTTCAAGTAATTTAGTTTATCATAAGTACGCAATTTAATTCTATTTGATCCATAAATAGGGCCCCATCAGGTGCTACCACTGTAGGCCAGAGAGGACCAGGGAGCGATGGCAATGAAGGAGTACTCCGCATTCCCCAGAGCTCCAACATTACTGGAACCGCACTATCAGTTTGTTTAGTGCCATATACCGGACGCTCGTTCGTGTTTCTTACCACTCAGTAGGGGTGCAGTCGGAATATTCAACAGCCCCAGCCGACTGGGCAACCGTATAGTATAATGTAACTGATAGAAAGCAGTGTCTCATCAATCGAAAAGGACATCGACACGCGGCTAACGAAGGCATGGACAGCTATCAATAGATTATCGATCATATGGAAATCAGACCTAACCGATAAAATGAAACAGAGTTTCTTCCAGGCAGCTGTCATATCGATACTGATGTATGGATGCACTACATGGACGCTAACAAATCGGCTGGAGAAGAAGCTAGACGGCAATTACACAAGAATACTGCGAGCAGTATTGAACAAGTCCTGGCGGCAACACCCCACAAGACACCAACTATACGGCCACCTGCCTCCCATCACGAAAACTATACAAGTTAGACGAATCACACATGCAGGACACTGCTGGAGAATCAGGGACGAGCTCATAAGTGATGTGCTCCTATGGACCCCCACATATGGCCGGGCAAAAGCAGGACGACCAGCACGAACACACATTCAGCAGCTATGTGAGGATACGGGATGTAGTCCTGAAGACCTGCCAGAGGCGATGAACGATAGGGAAAAGTGGCGAGAGAGGGTCAGGGATATCCGTGCTACCAGTTAATATGTAACTGTAAAGTTAGTATACAGTATATACTCGTATAATGCACGACTTTTTCAAACCAATTTTCTCCTCATAAACAAGATACCATCCATTACACGAGATATATTCTTGAAAAATCGAAGCTTTTCTTGTTTCAAGGCATAACTTTGCCTTAACTTCGATCCAAAATGTCCCCCCTATAGCCACTATCTAAACAAAGAATATTAGTTAATAAAGTTTTTATTAAACATGGTTTACTTTTTATAACACCTGTGTATATAATATGCAAAATAACATAAATCATAAAAACTTCATCGTCTAAACTGAAAAACTTTGTTTTGGGATTTGCTTGGCAATACAAAAACACGTTGGGTCACACTGAATTGAAAGTAGACCGAATTATGGATACGATGGCCTTTTGTTTATAAAGAAAGAAAATGATACCTCCAAAGCATTATATTATCAACGATCCTGGATATCAGGGATTAAGTTTTCGTTAGTTTGGAATATCAAAGCAAACATTGTAAGCTACATCAAGGTCTAGACTGCATAGTTTAGTTTTGAAACCAATAGTTTTGAAAGTATAAGTGTTTAAATGTTTTCTCTTTATATCGTTGGATATTGAAGAAATAGTTTTGTTGGCTAGCATCGCCAAAAGTTAAGTGTCGTTCATTATACACAATGTATGATAAAAACTTTTGGGTGGCTAAAAAAGGAGTCGTATATTACATTTTCGTTTGGTTTCTTTGTTTAATGACATATCAACCTGTGTAGGTTATTTAATACCAAATCCATCCTTCTAGAAGAATAGTAGTGGTACTATTGAACCCATATCTTAGAGGATAAGAGGGTTCATACCTTACCCACAGGTATACATCGGAACGTGAACGTAATACCGCGTCTGGAGTTGAAACTGGCTTACTACGATTCCGCAGTCCATCACTTTAGCCATTACACCACGAGGATACCCTTAGCTTAATTCATTTCTCTGCGAGGGTGAGACGCTGATGTAAAAAAACTCTCAAGGAGTAAAATAAAGACTTGCCGATCAAGTCAGGACAATGATGATGGATTTCTGACCTCAAAATACTAGAAATACACCAGAAAGTAAATAATGAACAAGATAGTAATACAGTACCAGACACATCAAGTATTAACAAACAATAAAAGCCTAACCGAAATGAACCGCCAACTTCGGAAAATGGAAACACCACACAACCAAACAATCCGGAGCAAACACAAACACAAGAACAATAGGTAAATCTAAGAAATTTAAAGAGAATTATGAACGGGGAAAAGACTACCTTACCATCACTAAAAAACATAGAATGGAGAACAGTTAAGACGGAAACGAATAAAATAAATCAAGTATTACCTTATAAATCAACGAATAATATAATCGAATTAAATGAAGTAATCTATGCTGGGGCGAAATTAGTTTGTGAGAAAATTGAGATCCTCTCAAAAAGCAAGAAGAAAAGAAATTAAAAACAGGACGGGAAATTGGACTGGAAACGCAGATAAAAAGATTTACGAAAACTGGCCGAAATGATAAAAAAAAAAAATTAAAAAAAAGAATAAACGCTGGAATATGTAGGGACAAAAAGAAAAAGGTAACACGAGAAAATTAACAATATGACTTGAGGAAATAAACCAGAAAGTATTGGTGAAAGAATGAAGATTAAAGAGATATCGACAAAATGTAAAACAATACAGACAAATCAGAACATTTTAAAACAACAAAAGAAAATTCTACCAACATGTGGGAGATGACCCGAAAACATACCAACAACCAGATGCAAAAGAAAACGAACGATTTTGGACTAAAATATGGCAACCAAAAAACATAAAGAAAACACCGAATGGATAAACAATATGACAAGAAAATTAGAAGGGTATGTGTACTCCTTGTAGGCATCTGTTCCTTTCTAGTGCTAGTCTGTCGTGAATGGAGGTGAAAAAAGCCCAAAAGCAGAAAAACACATCGATTTACTCAAAACGACACTGAAAAAATATCAAACTGGAAAACGCCAGGCTATGAAGAATACATGGTTTCTGGTTCAAGAAATTCACCTCCATTCACGACAGACTAGCACTAGAAATGAACAGATGCCTACAAGGAGCACACGTACTCGAGTGGATAACCAAAGGGAAGACCACATTCATCCAAAAGGACCAAAGCAAAAGAACCGACCCACACAACTACAAACCCATAACCTCCCTACCGATGATGTGGAAAATATTAACAGCACAAATAAGGGAAGAGATCTACTACTCGCTAACAAGCTTCGGATTGTTCTCTGAGGAACAGAAGGATGGCACAAAGGATCCAGAGGCACAGCAGTTATTTTACATAGATCAATACATCCTAAATGAGAGCAAGACCAGACAGAAAAATTTAGCTATGGCCTGGATCGACTACAAAAAAGGCATATGAAATGGTCTCGCAAAGCTGGATAATAAACTGCCTCAAAATGTACAAAATATCAGATGAAGTCATAAACTTTATCAAGAAAACCATAAAAACCTGGAGAGTGGAATTGACAGCAAGAGGAAGAAGCTTAGCTGAAGTAAAGATCCGAAGATGTATTTTTCAAGGAGATGCACTATCACCGTTATTGTTCATAATTTCGATGATGCCACTTCACCACATACTAAGAAAATCCACAGCCAGATACAAACTTAGTAGATCGCAAGAAAAGATCAATCACCTAATGTACAAGGATGACATCGAACTATTTGCAAAAAATGAAAAAGAACTGGAAACTCTAGTATATGCAGTTAGAATATACAGTAAGGACATAGGAATGGAATTTGGCATAGAAAAAAGTGCCATGCTAGTAATGAAAAATGGCAAACGACATCTGACTGACAAAATGGAACTACTAAATCAAGAAGGGATTAGAAAGCTCATAGAAAAGGAAACCTACAAATACTTAAACATCTTGGAGGCTGACACCATCAAACAAGTGGAGATGAAGGGAAAAAATCAAGAAAAAATATCTCAGGAGAACCAGAAAGCTACTCGAGACAAAACTATGTAGCAGAAACCTTATCAAAGGAATAAATATCAGGGTTGTAACCCTCGTTAGATATTCAGGACCCTATTTGAAGTGGACCAGAGAAGAACTTAAGAAAATGGACCAAAGAACAAAAAACTAATCACCATGCATTTCATCCCATAGACGACGTTGACAGACTATATGTATCGAGAAAGGAGGTAAGAAGAGGACTTGCCTGCACTGAAGACAGTGTTGACGCATCGATACAACGACTCGAAGACTACATAAAAAAACTCGAACGAGGACTGATTACATCCATCAGAAACAATACTGACAACACGATAGACAACAGAATGACAATAACTAGGAAACAAAAATGGGAAGAAAAACAACTCTATGGGCGTTTTAAACGACAAATAAACAACTCTCACACGAGAAAACCTGGACGTGACTAAGGAAATTGAGATCGTTCGCCGTTTCAATTTCATTTTCCTGTTCACTTTGGGTTATTTTTAAGTGGAATTGTAAACCTATGAATATTTCCTTTTATTTAAGGAAGCTTCAACTTTTTTTTTAAATTTCACTCTTAGCAGAAATTCATGCATATTATGGTTATGAAAATTAACAGTACTTACCCATAATAATTCAGTTTGGACATTATTAACAATAAAGAACTTAGATTCACTTTTATAAAAGTTTTGGATAATTATTCGTAAGCAGTACTCATTCATATAACATAATTGTTGTAAGATTTGGTTTGATTTTTGAGTTTAATGTTATATCAACCTTCATGGATTATTTAATGCCAAAGCCATTTTTGTAGAAGATCAGCAGTGATACTATTTAACCCAAATACAAGGAATAAGGGGTTCATACTTTCCCAAATCTATTAGTCCGAAAGGGAACATAAAAACGCGACTAGATTTGGAACTCACTTACTTCAAGGCCCCAGTCCAGCACGTTAGCCACTTCGCCACGGAGGATTTTCTTTTTATGAATCTTCAAGGTAGTTATTCGTAAGTAGTAAGGATAATCATTAAAAATAAAGGATATTAAGTCTGTTTTACCAAAGTTCTGGGTAGTTGTTCATAAGTCGTACTATCCCTTAATGCATAAGAGTCGTAAGAGCGCAATTATTGGAAATAAAGGACGTTGAGTCTCTTTGACTAAATCTAACGATAATTATTCATCTATTCGTATTTAAAGCATTTTATCCCGGTTTATCGTTTGTTTGTTTATTACTGGTTTACTGCTTTGTTTACACCGATTGTGGCGTACTAAAGATGGAACGAACCATCCGGAGATCCAATAGACCAACAAAAAACTCTGAAATATTTCAAATAGATATTAATTGTTATTATTTTTTACATCTTTAACACATAGCATTAACCTAGATTAACAAAAAAAATGTCTCTAATTTTGTTCTATTTTTTTTTCGGTAATAGGCGGCCGAGGAGATTAAATGGATTCCCTCTTAGCTTGACACCTCACCATGAAGTTCTTGGTGCATATACAGAAAAGAAGAGGGATCTGCCTTTTGTACCTATTAAGAAGAGTTGGTTCGCGCTGTGAGGCAAACATCCTTTACTGTAAGGGGAGAGAATAAGACAAAGTGTAGAGACAGATCACACCTGAAAATCACCCAGATTTTTAGAATAAAGGCATGACTCTAACACTCCCTAAAAGCTTGGTGGTATTCGAGCTCAAATCATGATTGACACTGTTTTTGTTTCACTTGGCGCAAATCAACTTGGTAAAGGCATGGATCCATCCCTTCCCTTTCCCAGCTTCGCGTCATTTGTAGAGAAGACTGAGATCTATAGCTTTGGTATGTCAAACTCTAAATTTAAAGTAATCTGCTAAAATATTGCCCTTGTGTCACACCTTGTTCATGGAGGTCAGTTTGGATAGATACGCATTTATATATATATATATATATAGAGAGAGAGAGAGAGAGAGACACTCACCTACACACACACACACACATCGTTTGTTTATTACGGGTTTACTGCTTTGTTTACACCGATTGTGGCGTACACATATATATATATATATATATATTTATTGTGGCGTACATATATATATATATATATATATTGACTTATCTGTCTGAGAAAATGAAAATGATGTATAATCTGTACACCCGCCTGCATTTAAAAACCTACATGAAAGAAAATCGTGGCTTTGGCTTTTAAAATATGTTTGGGGTAGCAGAAGAGATAGGCCATAAGATGAGAAAAAATGATAAAAATAAAAAGTAAAAAAGGAGGTCGAGTAGAGATAAAAGAAAAAAAAAAAAGGGATCGGAAAAATGAAATTAGTGTCTTTATCATATTGTCCCTGATTCGCTTTTTTTTTCATTCATTTTCCTTCCAGTGTCGTCACTCAGAAAAAAAAGGGAGTTCATCTTTCAGCAGAATAAACGTTCGCATCTCTCTCTTTCTTTTTCTCCCGACTGTTGATACGCATAATTTTCAGCTAATTATAACCATACGTAAATTCAGTACAAATATCTCATAGACGCTCTCTCAATTATATATATATATATATATATATATATATATAGGGGGTCTCCGAGTGTCTACAGCGCAGCAGGTTGACTGTTCCTCTGCCCAGATGAGCGGAAATGTTGCTGACCCCTTGCTGGGTTACTCACTCTCCAACGAAGAGTAATATACAAAACTGCACTGCCGTACAAAACTGGAGTACGTGGGAGAGTCAGACCTCATTGGCGACATTGATGTCTGGTTCACTACAGCTCTATCACGGGAGGGAAGGGGGTTTTCCTCTATCTAGAAGCACTCGCTTCGTCTCCATAAGTCAATCGACTCCCACCAAATTACTCTAATTGTAACAAATCAAATGCAAGTAGCATCAACAGAAATTAAGATGCATTTACCAATAAACAATTGATTTTAACGGCATGTTAACCATTCTAGTTTGATTTTACGCCTAGAGGTTAGGGAATCGCAAATTCACTTCGTGCAAAAGCTCTCGGAAAAAGCCTGAATTTATATCTTCTAAAACCCCACAGCTATGGTGGTCAGTCTAGATGAAGGTAAACGCTGAATATAAACAAATGATATTGTATTGTGTTGCATCTTTCTCGTGGCATCTATAAACCCTGGTATAACACAGAAGGGATTAAAAGTCAGTAGACTTTAGATTATATTATAATAATGGATGAACGGGTATCATTGTGGTTGTCATCGAAGAAAATGAAGTCTGTGAACCAGATTCAAATTCTGGACACTGCTGTTTGCATTTCACTTCACAAAGGAAAAAAATGGTGGTTCTCTTGCGGCATAGTAGGGCAACTAGTCAAGAAAAAAGATAATGGAACAGACTGGGACCTGTAGCTTTTGTAGGAAAACTGGTCTGAGTTAGTGAGTTAGATCGGGTTCTGTGTTCTTGGTAGGGAAACGAGTTTAAAAGAAAAATAGAGAGGCTGGCCGGGACCTCTAGCCTTAGTAGGAAAACGAGTAAAATATCTGGTCAAACAGGGTTCTCTATTCGAGGTAAGGCAACTGGTCAAGAGGAAAAAATTATAAGGCAGACTGGATCCTCTAGCATTGGAAGGGAAACTAGTCTAGAAGTAATATAGCACAAAGAGGGTTCTCTATTCTTGGTAGGGTAATTAGTCTAGAAGTAAAATTATGAGGCAGACTGAGACCACTAGCATTGGAAAGGAAATTGGTCAAGAAGTAATATAGTAGAGCAAATAATGTTCTCTATTCTTGGTAGGGTAGCTGATCATGGTAAAAGCTTCCTAAAGAAGACAGGTTTATAGCAGCTGAAACATTGTGAACATTACGAACAAGATTTGTTCCATGATAGTCTAATATGTACAAATAAAGTAAATAATAACAAGGCCAAAATTTAGGCAGGCAAAACTTTGGGTGCTTTTTTTATCGAAAATGAATGAAAATATCCGTCAAAATTATTTTTAATTAATAAATCTTCATTAAAAAAATTAATGAAATATACTTTACCATTAAGTTTTATCGGACTTAGTACACTGGAATATTTGTCTTTTAGTGCGCACAGAAAGACTAAAAGTAAAATGATTAATGAGAAATAACCTTCAAAACGATTACCAGTAAATGTTGATGACAATTTGATTGGACATTCAAAGTATAAAAAGATTAATGATTAGTTTCTGAAAGAGGGTTGCAGTAGGTGCATGTTTCGGCGTCAGTCATTGGTCTGTGAGAGAAAGATGTAAAATAAGGCATCATTCTTGAGATGCCATTGGCAAGAACGGGCAACAACGCTCAAAAAGGAAGCAAAAAGCGGGAAATATTTCTATGTTTTAAAAAGAAATCATCACATTTGAATGGGTCATTAAATATCAGCTTTTTTGTGGTAGCTGAAGTAGTTGTTTCGAGTTTGGTTTGGTTTGGTTTGGTTTGGTTTTATGGCATATCAACCATTGTAGGTTATTTAATGCCAAACCCTTTCTTATGCATACAAACAGTTCTATTTCAAACAATTCAGTTTAGTATAAGTATAGTTTTTATGTTTACACACAGTTAAATGTCAAAACCGTTTTATTTCAAACAATTCAGTTTAGTATTAGTATATTTTTTTGTTTACACACAGTTAAATATCAAAAGAGTTTTATTTCAAACAATTCAGTTTAGCATACAAAAACAGTCCTATTTCAAACAATTCAGTTTAATTTAATACTAAATCCTTTTTATAACCATATATTAAATACATATGATTCGGGTTGGTTTGGTTTTATGGAATATCAACCATTGTAGGTTATTTAAAGCCAAATCCTTTTTATACAAATATATTTAATGTATATGATTTTGTTTGGTTTGGTTTTATTGTTGGTTATTTAATGTCAGATCCCGTTTTATACATATAAACAGTTCTATTTTAAATAATTCAGTTTAGCATAAGTACACAGTTTAATTCTATTTGACCCATACATAGGACCCAATCAGATACTACCAATCCGGGTCAGAATGGACTTGGGAGCGATGGCAACGAAGGAGTGCTCCGTATTCCCCAAAACTCCAGCATTACTGGAACCTCACCATCAGATAGTTTAGTATCATATGCAGGACACTCGTTAGTGAGGTCTTACTCCTTCATAGGTGCAGCCGGTGTATTCTACAGGCTTAGCCGACTGGGCAATATATAAAAAGGAGGTCAACGTATCTTTTTCATAGAAATATAATTAATATCGAAGAGATGAGATAGTACTCGATACTTGATAAAAATATAAGTAGTAAAAACGAGATAGTATGTGATATGTGATAAAAGTATAAGTTATATCAGTGATATTTCATAATACCTAATAAAGAGATGAATGATATCAAATGGATACTAAACGATATTTAATAAACATATGAGTAATAATAAAGAGATAGTACACGATATGTGATAAGAATATGCGTGATATCAAAGAGACATTAGATGATAGCTGATTATGATATTAGTGATATCAAAGGGATACTATATGATATATGATTTTAAAAATGTATCGAATCTGAAGCCTGAGACTTTTTAAATTTTAAAAGTTTAAATAAAGATTTATACAATAAAGTGATGATGTCTATACAGAAGTTGAGACAATTCAGTACCAATTTGTAATAAAAAAAATTGAAGCCAGTCTGGATATTTTCTGAACAAGATATCTTTTGGTGAAATACAGGGTTCTACAAGAGCTAGTGCCATTCGACTTTTTTCTGTTACCTAAACTGAATAAACTACGATAAGATATAAGGACGTTAAAAGAATTATAATGACACAGCGTATCGAAAAAAGGGTTTGAGAGGTGCCTCAACTAATGGAAAACTCGTTGGAACATGTGCGTTGGAGATTATTTTGATTAAATTTAACGTTAGATTCATTTTCAATGAAGTTGTCTTTGCAAATACAGTTCCACTATTGACCGGCCCGTTCGCATAATGGTTAGTGTTCGCAGATAATCGGGGTTCAATCCCAGGTCAAGTCATACTAAAGACTCAAAAATTGTTCTTGATGCTTCCTCGCTTAATACTCAGAATTATAAGGTACGCATCAAGGGTGAGTGAAGCAGTCCAGAGAAAGGAAAAGCGCCCTCTCTTACACGTCGGTGTAGTACTTATTGAAAGCTATTGAAAGTGTAGTACTTATTGAGAGCTTTTGGTTCACCCTCGACAACGGTCGGCCAACTTAATTACTATATATACATATGTGTGCGTGTGTGTGTTAGTGTGCGTGCGTGAGAGAGAGAGAGAGAGAGAGAGAGAGAGAGAGAGAGAGAGAGAGTATGCAAGAATAAAACACCGACAGATGTGTACACGTTTGTCCACAAAAATTATATAAATACTAGTGTTATCCATATTTACCAACCCCTCCGCTCGGGCAGGATATGACACAATGTCAATTTTTAAGCGGAGTTTAACAGGTTTGAATTCAAAGTTTTCCTTCTCCTACACTAGTTACCTCACCAAGGCTGAAGAACCCCGTCTGTCCTACTATTTACCCATAGCTGG
This sequence comes from Sepioteuthis lessoniana, assembly GCA_963585895.1. Classification (NCBI taxonomy): domain Eukaryota; kingdom Metazoa; phylum Mollusca; class Cephalopoda; order Myopsida; family Loliginidae; genus Sepioteuthis; species Sepioteuthis lessoniana. The sequence goes on from OY757934.1 coordinate 26,923,140, forward strand.
AAGGAGAATAATTGGATTCATACCTTTCCCAAGGGTATTAGTGCTCTGTGAAATGCAATCAGTCTCGTCCAGGATTTGAACTCGTGTCGCCGTGTCCATTTCCTAACCATTACAACACGAGCAACCCCATACTAGTGTTATCAATCATATTTTGTCTCTGGGGCATATAATTGTTTGTGAGGGTTCAACTGTCATGGTCGCCCCAATCATTGTAACTTATCAAGGGAGATAACTATCAAAAGATAATTATAATATACTATACTTTATTAATTCATTTGTTTATTGATCGTTTTTTTTTTTAGTGAAGGATCAACTATTATGTTCGTCCGGATTATTGTAATTTATCAAAGGAAGAGCTTATTAAAAGCCTATTATAATGTACTTCCTTATATTGATTTGTTTATTTGCAAGGAAATTATAAACTTTATGAATAGGAGTTATTCGATTTATAGCTTAGTGGACACCTAGGGCTGCTTTTAAGTGGGTGTTTAATACTTTTTTAAAAAATTATAATGTTAGCTTAATGGTTAACATTCGCATTTTTTTCTTTCAAAGAAATTTGTTTCTAATTGTCTGATCTCGGTTACTTACAGGTTTGATGATAGCAATTATTTATACAGGTTGGCAGAAATAGAAGGGCAGGGTTTTCAAAGCCGCAATGACCGGCAAAGTCCGGAAACAAGTGATTTAAAACGTTTCTTTGAAAGCACTTAACTTATTTTTTTAATTTTCTATCCTGACATGAAAGAGTTTCTTTGTTAGATTGTGGGATGTTAAACGCAGTGCTGAGTCCGGCGCAAAAATAAGAAGGCAAAAATATCTATAACCCGTTTTCTATGAATCACAGATTAAAGAGTAAATTTTTTTCGAGGAAAAGCAATTTAACTTTTTTATCTCTTATTTTATTTTGTTTATTCATTTATATGAAACTTTTTTGTTATTTAAGTCGTGATGTATAAAAAGATTTATTTCTGAATATAATACTTACTATGCACTATCCGGATAAGAATAAGTTTCAATCATTTCCTTAATGCTTTTTCTGAATACTTAGACTTATATTAGCCAAAATTCAGCATCATATAAGTTATTGGGAGATGTAAAAACTAAACAATCAGTATCTATCTATCTATCTATCTATCTCAATGTATTAATCTCATTCTGTATCTATCTATCTATCTCAATGTATTAATCTCATTCTGTATCTATCTATCTATCTATCTATCTATCTAAATGTATTAATCTCATTCTGTATCTATCTATTTATCTATCTCAATGTATTAATCTCATTCTGTATCTATCTATCTATCTATCTATCTATCAATCTTATTCTGTTCCTATCTATCTATCTATCTATCTATCTCATTATATTTCTATGTATTAATCTCATTCTGTTTCTATCTATCTATCTATCTATCTATCTATCTTATTCTTTCCTATCTATCTATCTATCTATCTATCTCATTATATTTCAATATATCAATCTTATTCTGTTCCTATCTATCTATCAATCTCATCATATTTCTATATATCAATCTCATTATCTATCTATCTATCTATCTATCTATCTATCTATCTATCTATCTATCACTCATAAAGATGAACTAGCTACCTCGCCTTCTAGCTCATTCTGTTCATGTAGATATATCTCGCAATCAGTTCATATCTATCTATTTATCTCATTCCTTTCACACATATATATATGTGTGTGTGTGTGTGTGTGTGTGTGTGTGTGTGTGTGTGAATCTATTTATCAAACATTTCAGGCGCCTTGCATAATTTAATGGCTGGTAAGTCAGGCTAACAGATCAATGCCAGGAGGTGGGGAGTTCTCGTGACGTAGGGGCTAATGTGCTCGACTGTGACATCGGAGTAAGCGAGTTCGACATCCAAACACCAGTATCCAAGATAGGTTACCTAGTTTCTCTATTGTTCTTCCTCAAGGACGGCTTTGACATTAAATAACCCATGAACATTGATATGCCATTAAACAGAGAAACCAAACCAAACCAATCTTCATCATCACCTATCCAACGTATATCCCTTTCTTTGCCTTTTAAATTACTCTCTCTCAATTTCTTTCTCTCTATCTCTCTCTTGTCTCTGTCTCTCTCTCTGTCTCTCTGTCTTTCTCCGTCTCTATCTTTCACACACACACACACACACACACACACCTGTCTCTTTTCTGCTTTCCAACTATTTATTTCTCTCTTTATCAATCTGTTTTCTCTCTACATATGCAAGGACTTCCATTATCATTGATTTTCTCTATCACAATAACGTCCCGGCCTCCTCTATCAATAACATCTCTAACTTTTTAACTTAATCTTTGATTCTTTTGCGCCTCTCTCTCTCTCTCTCTCTCTCTCTCTCTCTCTCTCTCTCTCAGACACTCACAAATATTTTCTTAGTCTCTTTCTCTCACTCGTTTTCTCTTTATTTTTTGCTCTCTATTTCTTTTCTCTCAGACACACTTTCCCTGCCTGTTTTCCTCTTTTAATCTACCTCTCTCTCTCTCTCTCTCTCTCTCTCTCTCTCTCTCTCTCTCTCTCTCAGACACACACAAATATTTTCTTAGTCACTTTCTCTCACTCATTTTCTCTTTATTTTTTTCTCTCTATTTCTTTTCTCTCATACAGACTTTCCTTGCCTCTTTTCCTCTTCTAATCCACCTCTCTCTCTCTCTCTCTCTGTCTCTCTCTCTCTCTCCCTCTCTCTATCTCTCTCTAAATATGCAAGAACTTTCCGGATCATTTGCGTTTTTTGTACGACAAGAACCTTCTCTATCAATAGCGTCAATCAATTTATATCATAATCTTTGCCTTTTTAATCTCTCTCTCTCTCTCTCACACACACACACACACACACACACGCATTCACACTCCTCTCTCTCTCTCTCTCTCTCTCACACACACACACACACACACACGCATTCACACTCCTCTCTCGCCTTCCCATTCTCTTACTCAATCCCTTTATCTATCCATCTATCTTCTTTTCACACTGGCAAATATTTTGACTTATGTGTATACATACGACATATCCCCTGTGTTTCGGCAAGTATTTTCTGACACCCGCTGACACAATTTTTAAAAAAAATACTGTGGGAAACGCCTTCATCCCCAAATATTGGCACAACAGGTTGAGATACTTGAGTGCGAATATATATATATATATATATATATATATATATATATATATATATATATAATTAATTTTTTTTTCTAACTCTAAATGTCTACACACACTCTTGCAATAATCTGCTAGTATGGATGAAAACACCGGAAAAGACACTATTAACTTAGATTAAAGCCCAGATACCTCCCGAAGTAGGTGCTTGACCGTTTTATATGTTGTTTTTGCTTTTGCTGTTGGTTTTTTTGTTTTGTTTTGTTTTTTAGTAGCATTCCATGTTTAACTGATGGGATGGAAGACACTTCATCAGCTGTTGTATGAGATTAAACGACAAACAATTGTTGATATCACCATCTTCACAAAAGCCTCTTCGCCTCATCTTTGTAAAGAAAGACAAACTGAAGATACCTGTTGTCTCAGTGCTTTTATTTATCTATTTATTTATTTTTTATATAAACTATATTTTTAAAGGAGGAAACAATCGCTGTTATATTTCAAAACACTGCGTTTGCAGCAGTTTTGTACAGTGATATCTTAACTTTTGTGATTATTCCAATCTCAAAAATTACCGAAAGACTTAAAAAGAAGCTCTGAATTTTTTGGTAAATGAATATATACGTACGAGGGTTATTCAATAAATAAGGTGAATTTTGCTAAACTAGTCGGCAGTTGGAAGCATTGTTTATAGTTATACAGGGTGTCTCAAAATAGATGCAACCCATTTATATGATAACGATTTATTTCAAAGAAAACAAGAATGGCGGCCATTAGAAACATGTCCAATAAAAAATGCATTCTTTGAGCTTGAAACATTAATTCAATATTTTTTAATCATTATCTTATCAGCTTCCAGGACATGCAATCTTTTTTGAGTTTCTTTTCTCAGTAATGGATCATTATCTTATCAATGGTTGGCATCTATTTTGAGATAGTTTTGAATGATTTTTGTCTCCAAATAAGTAGTGACGCAGCATACTTTTACCTCCCTTGTTAAAAGCATTGTGCTGGAGAAGCAGGGACGAGCTCATAAGTGATGTACTCCAATGGACCCCCCACATATGGCCGAGCAAAAGCAGGACGTCCTGCGAGAACATACATACAGCAGCTATGCGAGGATACGGGATGTAGCTCTGAATACTTGCCAGAGGCGATGGACGATAGGGAAAAGCGGCGAGATAGGGTCAGGGATATCCTTGCTAGCGACACGACATGATGATGATGATGATGATGATGATGATGGTATACTATTTACAAATCTGAGACAAAAAGAACACAACATTTTTATTAGATGATTTATTGGCAGTCATTTGGGTCCCATGTTTATTGAAACATCCTATACCTTTTTGAGGAAAATCAATATTAATGGGGCCTTTCAGGTCTCTGAACACAGTCAGCAAAACTTTCTTTACTTTTCACCATGCCCAGAACTTTTTTTATCATAGAGTCTGCGAGTGTATCTATTCCATGAACTGTACTCTTTAAATTTTCATAAACAGTTCTTTGATTAAACCACGCTTCTCCATAAACATCAACCATTCTTTTGATAATTTCACATAGTTTGCACTTCTCAGCCATCAAAAGGACAAACATCTTGTGTTGGTTGGGTTTTATGGCATAGCAACGTTTGTAGGTTATTTAACACCAAATCGATTTTTATACAAATAATCAGTTCTATTTCAAACAAATCAGTTTGACATAAGTATGCTATTTAGTTCTATTTAACCCATAGATAGGACCCTATCAAGTACTGCCATTCCGGACCAGAGTGGACCTGGGAGCAATGGCAATGAAGGGGTGCTCTGCATTTCCCAAAGTTCCAGCATCACTGGTACCTCAACATCAGATTGTTTAGTGTCATATCCAGGACACTCGTTGGCGGGGGTCTTACTCCGCTGCAGCCGACTGGGCAAGGACAAACCTCTGTTCAAGCTTGAAATATTCTATTTGGAATAGCCCCAAAACAATTAATAAAATTAAAATAATTTTAAATTTTTTAAATCAAAATATTTTTTTCTATAAACTGAAAAATTTATGAAAAAAATATTTTACTTTTACAAAAAAAAAAATTCCTAAATTCATTCAATGGCCCTGGTGTATATCTTTTCATTCGCCTTCTTTTCTTTTTGATATACTATTACATACCAGAAATAACAGATACAGATATTATTTTGTAGATTAGCATAAAGAACCTGATGTAATGCCAATTAATAAAAATTTGGTATGTAAAGAACTGGGTTAGTTTTGCAGATGTCTTGCAAAATTGTCTAATTTGTGTTGAAAGCAGAAAAGGCTTGAAATTGTTCGCAAAAATATTTTTTTCAAAACTGAAATATTTTATGTAATATCAACGTTTGATCAACAACTTTTTGGTTAGCTTTGGTTTCTTTGTTTAATGGCATATCAACTTTCGTGGGTTATTTAATAGCAAAGTCCTCCTTGAAGAACAAAAAAGCAGTGATACTCATCATCATCATCAAGTCATCAGGGATTTCCCTGACTCTCTCTCCATCCGTCCCAATCATCCATCGCTCCCGGCAGGTCTTCCAAATTGTGTCCTGCGTCCGCTCGGAGCTGATATAGATAAGTTCTTGCTGGTCGGTTAACTGGCATGTACATGCAAAAGACTCCATAGAAGAATGCCATTTATGAGTTCGTCCTTGCTTCTCCAGCGGCGTCCCGCATGTCTTATTCGTCTTGGATGGTTTTTGAGATCGAAGGTAAGTGGTCGTGTAGCTGTTGTTTTTTGAGGTGTTGTTTCCAGGATTTGTTCAGCATAGCTCATAGCATCCTTGTGTAGTTTCCATCAAGCTTTTTCTCAATGCGTTTTATTAGCGTCCTTGAGGTGCATCCATACAATAGCATTGATACAGCCACAGCTTGCAAGAAATCCCGTTTTATTTTATTAAATAGATTTGACTTCCATATGATCGATAACCTATCTATTGCAGTATACGCCTAGCAAAGGTGTATACTAACATCACTTTTAGTAGATGAGACACTGCTGCCGAGGTACGTGAACTTGTCAACTAATATCCGTGAGGTTGGAGCTCTGGCCCAGTGTTCAAAAATTCAGCTACAGAACTCAAGTCCCCCAAAATTACTTAAAAGCAAAAACATTGTTTATATTTAAAGTTGGAGATGTTCATTAATTGTTTTTTGGGGGGTGATGCATTCTGCGACAGGTTATTAGTTTCCTAACTTTAGTATACATCGTTTTTTTTTTTTTTTTTCGGTAACGTCTACTTTATTATATTAAAACTGTATGTCACTCCTGATATTGTCAGGGTGTTAATTCCTATAACTTTCTTTTTTGTTCAATTCTGTTCTTAATATATCTCTTATTCTCCTTTTGAATTATTTTCTGATTTTTTCTTTATTTATAGTATGATTCATTGATTGATTTATTATTTTCACTCTATGTGGGTTTGGCCCAGTTGGCTGGGGTTGTAGAATACACCGACTGCATCTCGGCAGAGCGGTAAAACTCCCCCAACGGCTGTCCTGTATGCAACACTAAACAATCTAATGTTGAGGATCCAGTAATGCTGGAGCTTTATGGAACGCAGAGTACCCCTTTATTGCCAAAGCTACCAGGTCTACCCTTGCCCGAAGTGGTAGCACCAGATAGGGTCCTATGTATGAGTCAAATAGAACTGAACAGTGTAATTATGCTTAACTGAATTGTTTGACATAGAACAGTTTATATGTATAAAAATGGATTTGGCATTAAATAACCAACCATAAAACCAAATCATATAGATTAGATATAAATGTATAAAAAAGATTTGGCTTTAAATAACCTACAATGGTTGATTTTCTATAAAACCCAACCAACCCAAATCAAATATGTTTAATATTTATGTAAAAATGGATTTGGTATTAAATAACCTAAAATTCCTGATATGCCATAAAACCAAACCAAACCCAACCAAACTTATATGGGTTTCCACACCAGTTTTAACTGAAAGCTTAAAAAAGATTTGGCTTTAAATAAACTACAATGGTTGATATTCTATAAAACCAAACCAACCCAAATCAAATATATTTAATATATATGTAAAAAAAAGGATTTGGTATTAAATAGCCTAAAATCGTTGATATGCCATAAAACCAAACCAACCATAACCAAACTTATATGGGTTTCCTCACGAGTTTTAACTGAAAGCTTTTACCTGAATTCTGAGCAATAATTATATTTAAAATGAGATGAAGAGGAAAGGAATTAAGTTTGCTAAGTTTAGAGGATATTTCATTGCATATTCCGGTTTTATAAAACTGTTGATTATTCATTCATTCTAATCTCCTCAATTCCAGATCAATAGAATTACATTTTCGTCAAACGACGAGTTCACATTTTACTTAAAAGAATGGCAGTTTTCAAGCGAAACAATCTGTACTTTCCATTAATAAAATTTTGAAAACAAATAGCATTGATATTGCTCACGGTAACTCCGAATATTTTTATTTCTCTAGATATTTATTTTTAATTTTTTTTCTTTGTGTGAATTGTATGACTTTGTTATTTATAATTAACCTAAAATAATTTTATGAATTATGCTTGAAATTTACATTTCACCAAAGATTTTTAAAATGAACTGTGTGTATTTAAAATTTACATTTCACCTATTATTCTTTTATGATTTGTGTGTATTTGAAATTTACATTTCACCTAAAAAAATTTTATGAATTATGTATGAAATTTTCATTTCATCTAAGATTTTTCAATGAACAGTGTGTTTGAAATTTATATTTCCCAAAGATTTTTTGTAAATTGTGTTTGAATTTTATATTTCCCCTAAGATTTTTTGTGAATTGAGTGTTTGAAATTTATATTTCCCCTAAGATTTTTTGTAAATTGTGTGTTTAAAATTTATATTTCCCCTTAAATTTTTTGTAAATTGTGTTTGAAATTTATATTTCACCTAAGATTTTTTGTAAATTGTGTTTGAAATTTATATTTCCCCTAAGATTTTTTGTAAATTATGTGTTTGAAATTTATATTTCCCCTAAGATTTTTTGTAAATTGCGTGTTTGAAATTTATATTTCCCCTAAGATTTTTTGTAAATTGTGTTTGAAATTTATATTTCCCCTAAGATTTTTTGTAAATTGCGTGTTTGAAATTTATATTTCCCCTAAGATTTTTTGTAAATTGTGTTTGAAATTTATATTTCCTCTAAGATTTTTTGTAAATTATGTGTTTGAATTTTATATTTCCCCTAAGATTTTTTGTAAATTATGTGTTTGAATTTTATATTTCCCCTAAGATTTTTTGTAAATTGTGTGTTTGAAATTTATATTTCCCCTAAGATTTTTTGTAAATTATGTGTTTGAAATTTATATTTCCCCTAAGATTTTTTGTAAATTATGTGTTTGAATTTTATATTTCCCCTAAGATTTTTTGTAAATTGTGTGTTTGAAATTTATATTTCCCCTAAGATTTTTTGTAAATTGTGTGTTTGAAATTTATATTTCCCCTAAGATTTTTTGTAAATTATGTGTTTGAATTTTATATTTCCCCTAAGATTTTTTGTAAATTATGTGTTTGAATTTTATATTTCCCCTAAGATTTTTTGTAAATTGTGTGTTTGAAATTTATATTTCCCCTAAGATTTTTTGTAAATTATGTGTTTGAAATTTATATTTCCCCTAAGATTTTTTGTAAATTATGTGTTTGAATTTTATATTTCCCCTAAGATTTTTTGTAAATTGTGTGTTTGAAATTTATATTTCCCCTAAGATTTTTTGTAAATTGTGTGTTTGAAATTTATATTTCCCCTAAGATTTTTTGTAAATTATGTGTTTGAAATTTATATTTCCCCTAAGATTTTTTGTAAATTGTGTGTTTGAAATTTATATTTCACCTAAGATTATTTTATGATTTAAGTGTGTTAGAAGTCGACATTTTGTCTAAAAAAATGTTTATGAACTATGTTTGAAATTTACATTTCACCAAAGATTTTTTTAATGAATTGTGTGTGTTTGAAATTTATATTTAACCAAAGATATTTTTATGGATTGTGCAGGTTTGAATTTATATTTCACCTACGATATATCTATGAATTGTTTGTGTTTGAAATTCATATTTAACCAAAGATATTTTTATGAATTGTGCAGGTTTGAAATTTATATTTAACCAAAGATATTTTTCTGAATTGTGTGGGTTTGAAATTTATATTTCTCAAAAGATATTTGATGAATTGTGTGTGTTTGAAATTTATATTTAACCTAAGATTTTTTAATGAATCGTGTGTTCGAAATCTACATTTCACCAAAGGTTTTTTTATGAATCGTGTGTTCGAAATCTACATTTCACCAAAGATTTTTTTATGAATCGTGTGTTCGAAATCTACATTTCACTAAAGATTTTTTTATGAATCGTTTGTTCGAAATCTACATTTCACTAAAGATTTTTTTATGAATCGTGTGTTCGAAATCTACATTTCACTAAAGATTTTTTTATGAATCGTTTGTTCGAAATCTACATTTCACTAAAGATTTTTTTATGAATCGTTTGTTCGAAATCTACATTTCACTAAAGATTTTTTTATGAATCGTGTGTTTGAAATCTACATTTCACTAAAGATTTTTTTATGAATCGTGTGTTCGAAATCTACATTTCACCTCAAATGACGCTATTCATTGCAGAAGAAAAACTATCTGACCGACTCTTTTCCAGCATTACTGTAATATGTAAAGCGATATAAATACGACCAATTATGACAGATCCTTTTTTGGCAGAGCGAAGGGGTCATGACATAAGTAATAGTAAACGCTTGTTAAAAGCTCAAAACGCGCACTGATAACTGTGTGTGTGTTTACCACCATTTTAGCACAGCGTCAAGTCTAATTTGGTGAGAAATCTCTTTGACAAATGAAAATATCCAGATATCTACAATGGGCTCCGCTGGAGACAGAAATTATGTGTCCGCATAAACTGTGCTGGTAAATAAGAAGAAGATGAACTATCGCATTCCTCTACATGACGTTCTATGGGTCTCACTTAAAATCGCATTATTATAATCATAGATAGATAGATAGATAGAAAGAACTCATGACTGTTCTCATTCCACCTTCAATGCTTTGGGGGCATCTTGCATTAGCCATGTTTTGCTTTTTTCAATATTACTGAAGCCAAGACCTACATCCACCCGGTGGCAGTTTGCTATTATATTTGATTCAAATAAAAGGTTGGTTGGTTGTTTGGGTTTTATGTTATATCAACCTTTGTGGGTTATTTAACGCCAAATCCACTTTTATGCCAACAGACAGTTCTATTTCAAACAATTCAGTTTAGTATGAGTACACAGTTTAATTGTCAAAATCATTTGTATTTCAAGCTACTCCTTTTTTTTTCAAACAGCTTTAATTCAGTTTAGTATAAGTACAGATTTTGTTTCGCCAATGGCCCGGGAGACCTGGGTTCAATCCCAGGTCGAGTCATACCAAAGACTTTAAAAATGGAACTTGATACCACCTTGCTTAACACTCAGCATTATAAGGTACGGTTCAAGGGTAAAGTGGAGCAATCCTGGGAATGGAGTAGCGCCCTCCCCTACACCTTGGTGTAATAGCTATCGAAAAGGGAGCCTTCGGGTCACCCTCGACTATGGTCGCTAACTTTACTTTACTTACAATTAAATGTCAAAACCTTTCTATATTAAACAATTCAGTTTAGTGTAAGTACAGTTTAATTGTCAAAAACAGCTCCATTTCAGACGATTCAGTTTAGCATAAGTATACAGTTAGTTCTATTTAACCCATTGATAGGGCCATATCAGGTGCTTCCACTCCGGGACAGAATGGATCTGGGAGCAATGACAATGAAGGGGTGCTCTGCAAGCCCCAAAGCTCCAGCATCACTGGAACCTCACCATCAGATTGTTTAGTGTCATATCTAGGACACTTGTTGGTGGGGTTAACTCTCTGCAGAGGTTCAGTCGGTGTATTCTACAGCCCCTGCCCCAACAAACAAAAGGCCGTTCAAAACTTAGTAAGTATAGCAACGAAGATGCGTATAGAAGTCTGCAATGCGTCGAGAATAGTGATAATAAATATATTTGTCCACAAAAGTTAATTTTTAATGTATCGGAGCTTATAATTGATCAACTAATTTTGACATGAAATAACCCATGAAGAATTGGCGTGCCTTAAAAACAACCAATCAAACCACTATACAACTTTTTTACCTAAATTTATTCAATACTTGAAACCATGTAAAAGCTTGCAAAATAGACTGACTTCGGCGTTAAAAAAAACCTATAAAACTCCCAACTCCCTTATTCCAATATTTTTCCTATGGGTCGAGGCATCTTTGAAATTCCTCCTTTGATATTTTCTTAAGCTGTGCTGTCATATTTCTTTTAATCCGTGTCCTTATATCATTCTTTTAAGAGTAATGGAGAATACAGTGTTTCACTAAAAACCTTTTTGTTCAAAAATATTAGGACTGCAAATTAAAAAGTATAGAGAATTAATACTGATTCCACCAAAGAAAGTGTAGATGACTAGACAGAAATCTAGACGACTGGACATCATCCTCTTGTCATTTTGGTGAGAATGAAGCCGGTTGTATTTGCACAATCTTGTTTTTTGTCAAAATATATTTTGGAAAGATATATATACTAGGTTTATAATTGAAAAAATTAATAATGACTCTCTAAGATCAAATGTAGATATCACCGATTTATTCTATATCTATTAATATTTATTCAATTATTTATCTATTCATTCATTCATGTTTATTTATATTTATTTATTTATTTATATTTATTTATTAATTTATACTTATTTATTTATTTATTCATTCATATTTATTCATTTATTAATATTTATTTATTCATATTTATTTATCTATTCATATTTATTTATTTAGTTATATTTATTTATATTTATTTATTAATTTATTTATTCATTCATATTTATTTATTTATTTATATTAATTTTTCATTTTTATTTATTTATTTATTTATTTATTTATATCTATTTATTTATTTATTCATATTCATTTATTTATTAATTTATTTATGTTTATTTATTCATTTATTTATTTATTCATATTTATCAATTTATTCATATCTATTTATTTATTTATATTGATTTATATTTATTTATTCATATTTATTTATTTATCTATTCATTCATATTTTTTTTTCATTTATTTACTCATATTTATTTATTCATTTATATTTATTTATTTATTTGTATTTATTTATTTACATATATTTTTTATTTATTTATATTTAATTATTCATTTATTTATCTATTTGTATTTATTTATCTATATTATCTATTTATTTATTTATTTATTTATTTTTATATTTATTTATATCATTTATTTGTTTATCTATTTATTTATTTATTTATTCATCTGTTTATTGATAAATTGCGCGTCTGTGTACATATTTTTATTTGAATTGTAAAAATTGAATTTAAACTTCATTCTTAATATTTTATTTTCTTCACCATTTTTTCCATTAAAAGTGACAATAACCTAACGAAATATCACCCATCTACATTTGAGTTATGCGTTTGATTTATTCACCTTTCTACATATTTCTATCATACTGTCGGATTCACTACAATCTATAATTTCAACATAAATTGAAAATATATGTATTTACCCAACCCCTTTGCCACGGGTAGAATGCGACACAAAGTCAAGTTTGTTTGTTTTATGCAGAAAACGAATAACATAGGACAATTATGTATTAAAACCCGCTTTTGAAAATCTTTAGGAAAATCACATATCACCCTTACTGCTTTGGGTTGATTTGTAAAATAACTGTTCTTTTACAAGGAGGGATTTGGCATTAAATAACCCACAAAGGTTGATGCGCTTTCAGATTTATACCCCTGGAAAAGATATGAACCCTCTTATCCCAAAATAATGGATTAAATAGTACCATTACTGTTCTTCTACTTGGATGACTTTGGCATTAAGTAACCCACGAAGGTTGATATGCTATTAAACAAAGAAACCAAATCAAACAATTTCTTTAATAAACTAGTTGTCCAGTTTGCTGGGGCTGTAGAATACACCAACTGCAGCGCCGCAGAGAGGTAATACCCCACCAACGAGTGTCCTGCTTATGACACTAAACAATCTGATGGTGAGGTTCCAGTGATGCTGTAGCTTTGGGGAATGTGGAGCACCCCTTCACTGCCATTGCTCCCAGGTCCACTCTCGCCCAGAATGGTTATGTTGTATTTCATATGCCGATGTATGCATGCATGCAGAATCATAACAACGACACAATAATAACGACGACACAGTTCTTTTTGAAAAATATACCTCTCACTTTATTTGAAAGGGCTGTGTGCGAGAGGGAGTTGGAGAACGAACAGAACTGCAACCTATTGACCTCCCCACTCTTATGGCCATCAGTGTTGTGTCTTTCTCGTTCTCCAGGGTTGCTTAGCCGGAGGCCCGGGGGCCCAGCTTTCTGCTGGGTGCTGGCTTTCTCTATCACATCTTGTCTCCAAACTCTCCGATCTCCAAACTGACTGACCTCCTGTCTTCACCGAGTTATATAATAGTTCAATCGCCCACTCAATCTTTGGAATGGCGTGTTTGATCGTCATCAAGCGGAAATAACTGTCTTGCAGTTCACAGGTCACTCTCTTCCGGTGCATCAGTCTATGACTGTACCGTGGGATTTTAACCCTGTCCCATATTGTCAGCCAAGCTCGCCCACGCCAATGGAATATGCACTTCCGCCGGCTTTGGAATGGCATGATTGGCGGGGTCGGAAGTCAGTAAACAACTGTAGCACCTGATAAGGCCATATCTATGGGTTAAATATAGCTAAACTCCGTACGTATGCTAAACTGGATTGTTTGAAATAGAAATGTTTTTGACAATTAGACTGTGTACTTATATTTAAACGGATACTTATACTAAATTGACTGGTTAGAAATGGAGCTGTTTTTGACATTGAAACTGTACTTATACTAAACTGAATTGTTTAATATAGAACTGTTTTGACATTTACCTATGTGTAAATAAAACCTGTACTAATACAAAACTGAATTGTTTTAATTAGAACTGTTTGACGAAACTGAATTGCTTGAAATAGAAATGTTTTTGATAATTAAACTGAGTACTCATGCTAAACTGAATTGTTTGACATAGAACTGATTATTTGTATAAAAATGGATTTGGCATTTAATAACCTACAATAGTTGATATGCCATAAAACCCAACCAACCAACCAACTATCTAATAAACCTAGTTTATATTATACGGAGAAAAATTACCAAATAGTAAAGAAGCATCTATTCACTCGACCCTTCCACCACGAGCAGGGTGTGACACAAGATCAATTTTTTAAGCGAAATACAACTGGTCTTAACTCAGTGGTTTTCTTTTGGGGTTTTTTTTATACTGTTTGCCTTACCGAAGCGAAAGAATGAAGTCTGCCTTACTATTTATTTAGCCATAGCTGAAAAAAGTCAATGCACGTCTTTCAAAAAGATTTTAGCCAAATCAGTTTACTCCAGAATTTGAACTCAGATCACAGATTCCATTTTAACCGTTTCGCTCAACTCACTTCAATGATCAAACTCTGGCGGTTTGAAAAAAAAACCCTGATGATACAATTCGTAAATTAAAAACATTACACAAACAGATATCTCGAGAAAAATCAATAAAAAAAAAGAAAACAGTAAAAACATTTATAATGCTTGGAAATAAACAAACAGTAGAGTGTTCGCCGATGGCCCGGGAGACCTGGGTTCAATCCCAGGTCGAATCATACCAAAGACTCAAAAAATGGTACTTTATGTCTCCTTGCTTAACACTCAGCATTATAAGATACGGATCAAAAGTAAAGTGGAGCAATCCAGGGAAAATAGTGGTGCCTTCCCCTACACCTTGGTGTAGTAGCTGTCACCCTCGACTATGGTCTACATTAATATCTAGCCAAAACGGACTTACCTTTGCGGAAACATAAAAGTGCTCAATACACTAAGTTGAGTGAAATTAGAATACCTAAAAAGCCAGATGTAATCTACCCGGATCAATTGGATATTTATGACTTATCCTAAATGTTATATTTTGACCCTCGCCCCGGCCCAAAAAATGCTATTCCAAGGTGATATACCGGAAGGAAGTGACACATTCCAATGGCCAGTAATCGAAAGAGATCGCGTGGGCGGATTAAGGCTTATGATATGGGACAAGGTGAAGGTCCCATTGTGCCACTACAGTGATGCACCGGAAGAGAGTAACCTCTGAACTGCATGACAGTTATTTCCGCTTGATGACGATTAAACATTCGATTTCAAAGATCCAATGGGCGATCGTGTGGGCGTTGAATTATTATATAATTGAGTTGAGTTGGGTGCCAAAACAGTTGCTAGCAGACTTCCAGAGAGTTAGAGACGAGGTGTGGTAGGGAAAGCCACACCCGACCGAGGGGGCCCTCGGAAACCCCCGATGGAGTGGACCCCAAGACCTCTGGTTGAGCATCTAAGAGAACAAGAAAGACACAACGTGACGGTCATAACAGTGGGGTCAAAATATGAAGTTTACGTTCGGTCTCCAGCATTCTCTCACATGCAAACCTTGAACAACCCTTTCGAACCCTTGCAATAAAGTGAGAGGTAAATATATTTGTAAAGAAGTCTTCCTGTGTCGTTTCTTCTTGCGTCTTTCTGCATGCGTCTTTATCATGCGTCTGTCTTTATTATTGTTGTGTCGTTGTGATGCTGAATGATGATGTAGATGACTATATAACATAATGATCCGGTTGATAAAACATATGTAGATTACTTCTGGCTCTTTAAGTATATATATATATATATATATATACGTGAGTCACCAAATAAATAAGGGAACTTTTTAAAAGCAACATACATTTTTTTCTATATATGCAAACTCTGCATTATTTGAAATTAGTTTATTGCGAAAGTTCTTTATCTCACAAAAATATTTGTTACGAGGCTATTCAAAATGACGCCGAATCAAATAGAGTGCTTCAGGCTTGAATAGAGGTCTCTCATCAAATATTTGGTGGTTGAGAAGTGCAACCCATGTGAAATTTATGAAATAATGTATGATGTGTTCTGAGAAGCATGTTTTACTCTAAAAACTCTTCACACATGAGCTGAACATGGATTTGAATCTAAGAAGAAATGACCATCCACACTAACTCTCTATTAAAAGAATGTTCTGGCTGCAGTGGTCAGTAAAATGGATTTTGCTGACTCTCTTCTTGGACATAAGAGGACACATCATCACTATTGATTACCATGAAAAAGGTGCGACTAAAAATAGTACTTCTTATTATTACGTTCTTAGACTATATTTCATCTTATTTATTGCATGATCCTCATAGCCCCTATGTTAGGAAAAAAAAAAAAGACTCCACTAGTTATTTCATATCGCTCAGAAGCTCGCCAATTTGAACACATGTACTTATGTATTTAAATTGAAAATCTTCATTTAAATTATTTTATTTTGGTGCCTAAAAATCTTTAAAGATTAATTTTACTCCAACATAAGCCGGTTTAGCGTAAATTACTTTTCTCAAGTTTCTCCTATTTCAGTAATATATTTTTTCAAAATCCCGACAGTCTCCATTCAAAATGATTTCCAGCATTCTTTCAACACTTGAAACCAATTTATGTCTAGTCATTAAACCCAACGTAGCTTAAAATCCGATTTTAAGAGACTTCATTATTTTTCTTTTTTTAAATTCTCAGAGAAAATCCACACAATCAATTTTGGCCCAATCTTTCGCAATCCGAGTATAAAAATTCTTAACGACAACTACGAAATTCTTGCACGTTTTTTTTATTCATATCAACAAAGCCGAATTTAAACTTTTTCTTTCTTTCTAAGCCCTTAACTCTCTGAGCCCGTTACATCGGAGTACCGATGGTACTATCAATTTTCTCTCACACTGTTGCACAGGTTTATAACTGGAGGAAAAATAGTTGGATTCATAACTTTCAAAAGGATATTAGCACAATGTAAAAGGCAAACAAACTTGTTCAGATTTGAATTCGGGTACCTACACCTACTTCCTACGACGATAACCGTTACTCTGCCGCTTCCAAGAAATACATTTATTTGGTTGACATGTATTATCAGGCTTGAGAATCCCTATTTCTTTTTTGCTCGTGCCTTGCAATAAGACACCTTATCAAATAGTAAAGTCAACGATTTGCCTTTTTTTCTCTTTGTTATTCTTACTTTCTACAACAAGGGGATTTTTTCAATATGTTTTCCGCTCTCAATCTAGCCAGTCTTTACAAGCTCATCTGTAATTTAAATTTACTTAGTTTGGCACTAGGCCACTAGAATTGTGGGACTTAGAATAGATCGATTACATCCTCTATGGATAATTAAGACCCTACCAAAACAGGGGTGTACTGTGTACATAATTTTGCAACATAATTCCTGTATGCCAGCCAAGTTTAATGTTTATGGTACTAAACTGCATCCGATGACCTTTGGAACCCTTGAGCTCTAGAGAGTGCGGAGTCACCCCTTTGTTGTTGGTTGGTTGGTTGGTTTTTATTGCATATCAACCCTTGAGGATTATCTAATGCCAAATCCTGCCTATACAAATAGGATTTATAAGTGAATCACTTTATTTTTAAAAGAGTTGATTGAGCTCATTTGTTTCCATATTGTTGAATAGTTTTAAGTATTTCTATCCAACATTAATAATTCTATTTAATATGAACCATTTTTTGCATAAATTAGATGGTTTCAAGTATTCCTATCTAGCACTAATAATTTTATTTGTTATCAATTATTTGTATGCACATTGTAAAATCGGTACAAGTATTCCTACCTTACGGTAATAATTCTATTAACCAAATTTTCCTATGTAATATGAATAATTTGTATACAGTTGTATAGTTTCAAATAAATCTCATTGGGCGCCCCATTCATTCGGCCTTGTGTTGCATTGAAGCAAAGAGCTTAGTAAATTACTGTATAGTTTCAAATAACTAATAGTAATGGTTCTGAGTATACGATTGAACGATTCTATTTTACACATAGATAGGAACATAACAGGTACTACCGATCAGTATCAGAGTCGACCTGGAAGTAATGGTTATAAAGGAGTACTCTACATTTCCCAAAGCTCCAAGACTGGATCCTAACAATCAAATTAAGTTTTGTGTCATACTCAGGATTCTCATGTGGTGGAGAGGTTTTACCCCTCTGCAGAGATCCAGTCGGCATATTCTACATCCGACAAGATGATTTTTTCATTGCCATTACTCTCAGGTCCACTATGACTTGGAGTAGTATTACCTGTTAGAATCCCATCAACGGGTCAAATAGTTGCATTTAAGATAAGGTGTAGAATGAATTTGAATTGTCTTAATATATTGGCCCTCAAAATATGGAATGTTGCTTTTTCAAAATGATTGTGATGTTTATTGATACAATGGCTCCTAAAACGTTGATATTGTTTAAAATGATTGTGAAGATACATTTTTGTACCATAAACATCTGGCTGGCATATTTGTTAAACTGTCTTCCAGTATTAATAATCTATACTCAAGTATTTGGTTTCAAGTATCTCAAGTAGTTATGTGGCTTCGAGAAACTAATGGTAATAATCATTTGTAAATAATTATAACATCACTGGAAGAGTTGCAAGCATTAAAAAACAAACAAAAACACGTACATGTCTCAATAAATAGTATTATTATTAATGAGATCATCACTTAAGCTCTACCTCCCATCTTGATCCAAGTAAGATAGAATTCTGCTTTTGTTTAATCTTTTTGGGTCATTTACAAACAATTCAAAAATATTTTTCTGCCTTAAGTGAATTTTATAAACCTATAATTCCAGTGACTGTTCGGAAAAAAAAAAACACCAAACATGATCTAAACTTTTAGTACTAAATCTAAATCTCTACAACTGAGTTCTAATGAAACGAGATTTTTTTTATTCAGTAGAAACTTAGAAAAAAAAACTGTAAAACTTGTTTTTCAAAAGCTGTCTTAGTACAAATAATTCTTGTTCAAATTAATTTACATGGTTATATGTTATCAATTATTCTTATCTAATAACTACTAATGTTCGAACAGATTAGTTCGGCCCATAAATGGAACACTGACAAGTAATCAACGAGTACCTCAGCCACACAAAATGCAAGGTTCGGAATAAATTGATCTGTTTGGTTGATTGGATTTTACCGCATGACAACTTTTGTAGGGTTATTTCATGCCGAAGATGTTTTTTTATTCGTTCTTTGGTGGGTATGATTGTTACTTGTGTAGCTAGTAGTGTATTAATTCAGGTGATACTTTTTCTGGTAAGTGAATGTTCAGTATAGATGTTGCATTCTGGTTTGGTTCGATTTAGTTGGGTTTTAAGGCATATCAACCATTGTAGGTTATTTAATGCCAAATCCTCTTTATACATATACGTATGTTAAATGCATATAGGAATTGTAAACGCATTTTGTTCATAACATTCTTAAACGAGCCTAAGCTCTATTTTGCATACAGTTGGTTGGTTGGTTGAGTTTTATGGCATATCAAACTTTCTTGGTTATTTAACGCTAAATCCACTTTAAAGTAAACAGTCAGTTCTATTTCAAACAATTCCGTTTAGCACGAGAACACAGTTTAATTGTCAAAAATATTTCTATTTCAAGCTATTTAGTTAATTCAAACAGTTCTAATTCAGTTAATTCAGTTTAGTATAAGTATAGATTTTGTTTACACTGTTAAATGCCAAAGCAGTTCTATATCATACTATTCAGTTTAGTGTAAGTACAGTTTCAATGTCAAAAACAGTTCCACTTCAAAAAATTCAGTTTAGCATAAGTACACAGTATAAATGTAAGTACACAGTTTAATTGTCAAAAACATTTCTATTTCAAACAATTCAGTTTGGTCAAACATTTCTAATTCAAACAATTCAGTTTAAGCATAAGTATGTAGTTAATTCTATTTAACCCATAGATACGACTCTGTCAGATGCTACCACTCAGAGCCCGAGTGGACCTGGGAACAATGGTAATGAAGGGGTACTTCGCATTCCCCAAAGCTCCAGCATCACTGGAACCTCACCATCAGATTGCTTAGCGTCATATGCAGGACACTCATGGAACGGGTCTATCCTCTTCTGCAGAGAATCAGTCGTTGTATTCTACAGCCCCGTTCGTCTGGGTAATAAATACAATCAAATGGTTTCAAGTATTGTTATATAACAGTCACTATTTAACATCAGTCATTTGTTTGCACACTTTCTTCTATTTGACCGGTAGATAGGACCCTATCAGGTGCTACCACTCCGGGTAAGCAATAGCTATGAAGGGGTACTTCACATTCCCCAAATCTCCAAACCTGTAGCCTCGCCATTTGATGGTTTAATGTCATATCCAGGACACCCTTTGTAGGATCTTACCCCTCTGCAGAGATGCAATCGGTGTATTCTACAGCCCCAGCCGACTGGGCTGTGGTATCTGGTGGATTTATAATTTCCGTTGAGGGTTTGTAAATCCAAGGAACACCATATACAGTGAAACACATTTTGATGGAATGCAAAAAATCTCGGCCTTACTCGAAGAAAATTCTATGGCATAAAGTGTATTAAAGAACTATTCGAAAAAATAGATTCTAACATAATCAACTTCCTGAAAAGCAAAACGGCCTCCAACCAAAGATATAAGTTCTGTGGCCATATCTTCACCCACAATTTGATACACACACACTTGGATGTTAATCTCTTTGATAATCCTATATGTAATATACAATAAATAAACTACAAAAAAAATCTAGATTTATAGATAGTCTCAAGTAGTTAAATACGGGGTGTTTAAAAAAATGTCGACATTTCTATTGGGTTTCTTTAATGTTATTATGATGTTAAAGTCTCCATCTGTTCACCATCCCTGTCAACACTATTTGAGTCTTCCACAGGTGGTCTCCGTAATATCAGTTCTGCTTTTCTAATAAAGATACTTGCATAGAAATATGAACATTTTTTAACCACATGTGGGATTTTTCTAGAATATGTTGACAGTGATGGTGAACAAATAGAGACTGTTAGAAATTATACCATAAAGCTGCTCCCATAATAGTATTAACATGTTCTTAATCACACAGTACATTTTCCTGACTTATTCAGAGTCAGAAAAATGTACTGGATGATTAAGAAAATACGGCAATGTATTGGGTGATTAAAAAAATACGGCAATGTACTGGGTGATTAAGAAAATACGGCAATGTAAACGGTGATTAAAAATATACGGCAATGTACAGGGTGATTAAGAAAATACGGCAATGTACAGGGTAATTAAGAAAATACAGCAACGTACAGGGTGATTAAGAAAATACGGCAATGTACACGGTGATTAAGAAAATACGGCAATGTACACGGTGATTAAGAAAATACAGCAACGTACTGGGTGATTAGGAAAATACGGCAATGTACAGGGTGATTAAGAAAATACAGCAATGTACACGGTGATTAAGAAAATACGGCAATGTACAGGGTGATTAAGAAAATACAGCAATATACTGGGTGATTAAGAAAATACGACAATGTACTGGCTTATTAAGAAAATTCGGCAATATGCAGGATGATTAAGAAAATACAGCAATATACTGGGTGATTAAGAAAATACGGCCATGTACACGGTGATTAAGAAAATACGGCAATGTACTGGGTGATTAAGAAAATACGGCAATGTACTGGGTGATTAAGAAAATACGGCAATGTAAACGGTGATTAAAAATATACGGCAATGTACAGGGTGATTAAAAAAATACGGCAATGTACAGGGTAATTAAGAAAATACAGCAACGTACAGGGTGATTATGAAAATACAACAACGTACAGGGTGATTCAGAAAATACGGCAATGTACACGGTGATTAAGAAAATACGGCAATGTACACGGTGATTAAGAAAATACGGCAATGTACACGGTGATTAAGAAAATACAGCAACGTACTGGGTGATTAGGAAAATACGGCAATGTACAGGGTGATTAAGAAAATACGGCCATGTACACGGTGATTAAGAAAATACGGCAATGTACAGGGTGATTAAAAAAATTCGGCAATATACAGGATGATTAAGAAAATACAGCAAAGTACACGGTGATTAAGAAAATATGGCAATGTACACGGTGATTAAGAAAATACAGCAATATACTGGGTGGTTAAGAAAATACGGCAATGTAAACGGTGATTAAGAAAATACAACAGTTCAAATTCATTACGAAGATTACAATCCGAGACACTGTACAGGGGCCCGATAATATTTTGGGGACACTTTAGTATTCGACTTTCCGAGTACCATAGAGTGGCGAAATTTCTTCAATAGAATAGCATAAACATAGAAAGATAATGCCTGTAATAAAAATGGAAGAAAATCGATTAGGTAAGGAAAAATATTTGATTTTCATCATTTTTTACAAAACACACGCGACATTATTTTTCGGACATCGTTGAAAAACTGCTAATAGTCTGTAATATCACCTTTCTTCTCAATAACTTTTATCAATCTCTCTTCATAATGATCAAACATATGCACAATAACATCTCTGTTGTTTTTTGGCTCCTAGTATTCGTTCCCATAGTTGAGCCTCTTTCGTTATTTCAGGTCCATCATAGACAAGTTGTGCAAGCATTTCCCAAACATTTTCTATTAAATTTAGATCTGGGCTTCTTGCAGGCCATTCCAAAGTAGTCATATTCACTTTAGCCATCTATTCTTTCATGAGTTTTGACACATGGATGCTGCAATTGTCTTGCTGTAGAATGTAATCATTCCCCATCTCTCTTCTTATCCTTGGTAGGGCTTTCTCGTCCAGCAACTGTTTGTAGCTTTCGCTGTTCTGTCGTCCTTTCAGCCACTCCAACCATATATTTCCATTAGCAAAGATCATACCCCAAACCATAACTCCTCCTACTCCCATCAGTCGTTTGTTCAGTACAACAGGCTCACCCCTTCTCGACCAAGTACACCATCCATCAGGCCCATCAAATTGAAACGCTTCTCATCAGTAAATATAACCTTCTTAGTCAACATGCTTTGTTAACCACCTTTTAGCACACTCCAGTCTTGCTCCTTTGTGTTTCTTTGTTAGTGTAATTTTTTCTTAGCCTTTGCATACTTCAAACCAATCCTATGCAGCGTTCTTTGTACTGTTCGGACGTTTACATCCAATTCACATTTCTCCTTCACTTTTCTTGCTGTAACTTTTTCTCCAGATGTCAAAAGCCGTGTCACAGTCCTCTTCATTCTCCTTTCAGTCCTCTTGTCAATTGATCTTTTCCGACCTCTCTTCTTTTTCCGCTCGGAGTTTGTCTTCAGCATGTATTCGACCGGTGATTTCGACAGCTTCAAATCCATAGCGATCCTTTTGATGCTGAGGCCATCTTCCCGCTTCTTCCGTGCCAAACAAACGACTTCTTTTGAATGCATTTACCTCATTAAACTTAATTGTTTTGCCAAGAAATGTCCGGACAATTTATGCTGTTAGATTGTCCTATGTTAACATAGTAGTAGGGACGCCAGTGCCCCAGAATAGTGTACAAGCAGAAAATTTGCATACAGCAACATATACATGAACATAGCTATTAATAAAATAGGATTTTTTGTCATGTCCAAAAAATAGTGTCGCGCAAGTTTTCGCAAAAATCACAAAAAACTAAAATTATCAAAGCCAAACTAAAAAAGATGATTACACTAGTAGTGGATTTTCACTCTTCAACTACGTACTTACAATCTCAAAGCTTTTTGGCACTAGTGACCACCTTGAAGTACTTTTTTCAAAGTGTCCGAAAAATATTGTCGGGCCCCTGTATATCTTCGTTAATAACACGGCAACCAGTAAACCAATGGGTTCTCGTTGAAACAGCAGTTCTTGATTATTCTGAGGTTTTTAATGCGAATTTCCATTATATCAAGACTTTAGAAAAACATTTTTTAATCCCACAAAATTATAAATCATTGCTTAATTGTACTAGAAATTACTTCATTATCTGAGAGTATTGAAAGTCTATGGCTCAAATAAAAGTTTTGATTTGTTTTGTTTTTGGTTTTTTTGTTTGTATTTTGTTTTGTTTTGTTTTTTTCGCAAGCTTTGGGTTATATACATATATACAATCATAATGAAAATGATAGATAGATAGATTGGTTTGGTTGTGTTCTATTGGGTTATTTAATGCCAAATCCTATATATATATATATATATATAATGATTTGTTGGCGAATAATTTGTAGGTTACATGATTTTTAAACGGGCAAGAGCACATTTGCTAGCACACAGTTAATTGATTGATTACTGTTATCCAACACTAAGATATATATTCAATATGTGTTTGCACACAGTTAAATGGCTTCAAGTATTGCAATTTGACAAAAATAATTCAATTTATAATATTTACTAACCCCTCTGCTCGGGCAGGATATGACACAAGGTCAATTTTTAAGCGGAGTTTAACAGGTTTGAATTCAGAGTTTTCCTTCTCCTAGAGTAGTTGTCTCACCAAGGCTGAAGAACCCAGTCTGTCCTACTATTTTCTCATAGCTGGAGGGAGAATAATTGGATTCATACCTTTCCCAAGGGTATTAGTGCTATGTGAAATGCAATCAGTCTCGTCCAGGATTTGAACTCGTGTCGTCGTGTCCATTTGCTACAACGATAACCATTACACCACGGGCACCTCCTTTTACATCATGGACAATTTAAGAAGTTAAATTGTTGCCAATACAGTAAATGCTTAAATTGTTCTATTTGACCCCGAGATGCGACCCTAACAGATACTACCACTTGAATCAGAGTGGAGCTGGGATTAATGGAAATTAAGAGGTGCTCTGAATTTCCCAAAACTCCATGACTGAAGGAACGCCATCAGATGTTGTTAAGTATCATACCAAAAACACACGTTGGGGGTAGGTTTCTTAAATCTCTCTTGAGCTACAGTTAGCATATTCTACAGTCGTAGCCATTTGCATAATGAGTAGAGTGTTCAGCAATGGTCCGGGAGACCGGAGTTCGATCCCAGGTCGAGTCATACCAAAGACTCAAAAATGGTACTAGGATACCGCCTTGCTGAACACTCAGCATTATAAGGTACGGATCAAGGGTAAAGTGGAGCAATCCATGGAATGGAGTAGTGCCCTTCCCAACGATTCAGTTTTATAGCTACTGAAAAAGGAGCTTTCGGGTCACCCTCGACCAAGGTCGCCAACTTTACTTTTACTTACATTACAGTCGCAGCCAACTGAGCTGATAGATACATAGATAGATGCTATGTTGAATTATTCATGGTAAAAATTTCTATATACTATTCGTTATTGGCTTTCTAAAATAGAATAACATATAAATTGGGAATTTTGTTTGTCTATTCTTTAAAGACCACCAAACTTTGATCAGAAAAAGAAGTATCAAACAATACGTGAATAATTCTATTATTTTGACGGAAACCCTAACGCGTAACTAAGATTTCACGTATCTTTTTCAAAGAGTTCAGAGTTTGGTACCAGGATATTTAATAACCAACAAGCTTCTAGTTTGCACGCTAAGCAGATTACTCTATTCATCCATGGTAAATTTTCCAAGTTAATCTATTTGATGCACATACATAAATGTTAATCAATCCCTCAAATAAAACTCAAGTCTTTTTTTATGACATATCAGTTACGATTTAAGAGTCCTATAGTCATCTGGAAAATATTTAAAATAGATTTTCAATACCATTAATCAACTTTCCAACACTTTCTTCTCATCTTTTTTATTGTTAACTAGCTGATGTACCTGCCTATATTGATGAATATAAACAGATAGATAGATAGATAGATTTAGGCAGACAGAGATATATAGATGTGTATTTACTAACCTCTCCGCACGAGCAAAATACGTCGCAGGGACAATTTTTTTTATTTTTTTTCAGAGTTTAACAGATTTGAATTTAGAATTTACCTTCTTTAAGATCGGTTACCATGCCAAGGATAAAAAGCCCAGTCTGTCCTAATATTTACCCATAGCTGAAAGAAGAATAGTTGGATGCGTACCTGTCCAAGCATAGATAGAGACATAGATAGATATGACCAAACATAGATAGATAGATAGATAGATAGATAGATAGATAGATAGATCCATGATAATTATCAATCTGTCGATTTATCAGTCTATTTCTATAGACTAGGATTGTATACATGGAAAGACGAATTTACAAACATCAAAAATTGCCACATCATTTTTTAATAGACATTTATAAATGTCAATTAAAAATGAATGTGGCAATCTTTCATCGACGTCTGCGCAGTCTCGCCAGCTAAACAACTCACTTTTATGTTGTGTAAATTCTCTTAACACAAGATTAGTCAGTCAGAGGTTTTGGTCGAAACTAATCCTTTCATCTACAGCGAGAAATCCTTCTCTTTCTATTTCATTATCTATTAAAATCTGCCAACCTCCCAAACTTGCTTAGTTATCCCTTTCATGTTATTATACGCACACATCCATGTACATTACATACATATCAGCAACCTATGTCCACAAATCCCCTACACGCATATATGTACATATGTGCCTATACGCATGTATGTATTTTCTTGTTTATATTAATCATAAAGTTTCTTGAGAAAAATGCCGATATGAATACCCTTCAAAGTCAAAGCATTCTAACGATGTCAAAATTTCTCTATCTCGTTTTAAAAACACACACACACACACACACACACACACACACACATATATATATATATATATATATATATATATCAGTTTTCTCCTGGTGGTTATCTAGTCTGCTGGAGCAATGGAATACGCCGACTGCCCCTCTGTAGAGGTGTAAGATCCCTTACCCTCACCCTCCGCAACGAGTTTCCTGGATATGAGACTAAACTGCATCTGATGATGAAGCTCCAGTCCTGAAAATTCGGAGAATGTGGAGTACCACCTCGTTGACATTACTCCCTGCTCCACTCGGACACAGAATAGTTGCACTTGTTCGAGTCCCATATATGGGTCGAATAGAAATATTTAATCATTTACTAAACTTAAAACCATATAACTCTGAGGAAACAAACGATAAAATACAATTATTTGTGTTAAATAAAAATACTTGAAATCATAATATTCAATAGAATTATCAATGTTAGATATAAATGGTTAAATCATATATCTTTGTGAAAACATTAAATAACTGTTCTTATAACCATTCAATTGTGTATAAACAAATCATATAGTGTTAAATTGTTATATAGTCATCTACAGCATCATAACGACACAATAATAAAGACAGACGCATGATAAAGACGCATTAATAAACGACGCAGGAAGACTTCTTTAACAATATTTACCTCTCACTTTATTGCAAGGGTTCGAAAAGGTTGTGTGGGGTTTTACTGTGAAAGGGTGATGGAGATCGAACATAACTGCAATATTTTGACCCCTCACTCTTATGCCCGTCACGTTGTGTCTTTCTTGTTCTCTTGATGCTCAATCGGAGGCCTAGGTGATCTGCTACATCTTATCAGCAACCTCTCAGGTCCCCAAACTCCATCGGGTTCCCGAGGGCCCCCTCAGCCGGTGTGGCTTTCCCTACTACATCTCTCTCCAACTGCGTCCGATCTTCAACTCAACTGGCCGGAACCCAATTCGATGTATGTTACGTTCCGCTCTCTGGTCAAACAAACGACAACACGGAATTTATATATAACAATATATATTTATTTTCTTGACGGACGCTTGTGTGAAGTAGGAGCAGTCAGGAGAGGAATTAGGATCGTTCGTCGATGAGGCTTGAACTCTTTGATGTAAGGAGACGATGGCCGTGACAACGCACACAGCGTGATGACGAGAGAGGTTTCGTGAACAGCAGGATCCTTTTTTTTTGCCTTCTGTTCAATTCGTCGGCCTTATATTACCTTCAAACTCCCACGTGGAGATATGGACACGCCTCCACGCCTCCGCAATTTCTTCCGATAGCTGGCGATCGGGATGTGTCCCTTCCGCTATCTTTGGAATGGCCTGTGTGATTGTCATCGAGCGGAAATAACTATCATGCAGTTCATAGGTCACTCTCTCCCGGTGCATCACTTTTTTTTACGGCACAGTGAGAATTTTTACCTTGTCTCATATGGTGAGCCAAGCTATATTTTACAAAATTGCAATACCTGAAGCTATTATTATTATTAGTGTTAAATTGCAATACTTGAAGCTATTATTATTATTAGTGTTAG
Organism: Sepioteuthis lessoniana; assembly: GCA_963585895.1. NCBI lineage: Eukaryota > Metazoa > Mollusca > Cephalopoda > Myopsida > Loliginidae > Sepioteuthis > Sepioteuthis lessoniana. The sequence goes on from OY757934.1 coordinate 26,951,461, forward strand.
ATTGCAATACATGAAGCATTTATTATTAGTGTTAGATTGCAATACCTGAAGCTATTATTATTAGTGTTGAATTACAATACTTGAAGCTATAATTATTAGTGTTAAATTACAATACTTGAAGCTATTATCATTAGTGTTAGATTGCAATACCTGAAGCTATTATTATTAGTGTTAAATTGCAATACTTGAAGCTATTATTATTAGTGTTAGATCGTAATACCTGAAGCTATTATTATTAGTGTTAAATTCCAATACCTGAAGCTATTATTATTAGTGTTAAATCACAATAGTTGAAACCATTTAGTGTCCAGGGTATGACATTAAATTACATCTGAGGATGTGGCTGCACCACTCCGAGCTAGAGTGGAACTGAGAGTGATGGTAATGAATAGGTACTCTGTATTCCCCAAAGCTCCAGCATTATCGGAGCCTCACCATCAGATTGATTAGTATCATACCCAGGACACTCGTTACGGGAGTCTTACTCGTCTGCAGAAGTACAGTCGGTGTATTCTCTAGCCCCAACAGACTGAGTTTTCAAATGAAACAGATGAAGATGACTGCCTAAAGAAATCAAGTAAATTTACAAAGTTATTTGTGATGTCGTTGCTCTTCCGTTGAGACAAGGAAAAATTCTCTGAGTTCACTTAAAGATATGAACCTTTAAACTGACTAAATTGGTTGGTTTGGTTTGGTTTGGTTTCTTTGTTTAATGGCGTATCAACTCTTTTTAGGTTATTTAATGCCAAACCCATTCTCCTAGAAGAACAGTAGTGGTACTATTTAACCCATAGCTGGGAGGATAAGGGGGTTCATACCTTTCCCAAGGGTATTTGCCCGAAAGTGAACGTAACAGCGCGACTGGAGTACGAACTCGCGTACTACGATTCCTCAGTCCACTAAATTGGTGATTTGGTTGTAGAGGTGAACACTTGTGTAAAACCAGGCACATTTTGGGGATATAATCATCACCAAAAATGATGCAACACTGTATCACAGATCCTCTCGAACGACCCGTCACTTTAATCGACCTTCAGGCTTTTGACCTTGTGTCAAGTCCTGTCTGGTGGGAGGCAGTGACAAATATCCTCTCGAATGACCCGTCCATTGGTTTTGAAATGAGAGCTTTTCCTTCTCCGTCAATGTCAAAGCTAAAGAGCTTTGTCTGTTGTTTACTGTTGTTGAAAAATGTACAAGTGCTTAATGTGCCTCATGCAACCGTAATAAGAACTAAAGCATCAGTCAGATTTTCCCGTGAGAGTGACCACACACACACACACACACACATGCATGCACGTGTGTATCTTTTCTTGGGGTCTTTTAAATTTAATGAACACAGATACTGGTATTTGACAGAAGGGTATCATAGCCAGGTATATTGGTAGTTTTCCAAGCACAAGGTCATTAGATAGCAAGCCCTCGTAGTGTTGGGGCCTACGAAGTAAAGGAATTCAAACTCCAGTCACATTATTACATTGACATTCGGACCAATTTACTTGGGAAAAATATAAACTCAATAATTCCCAGGTATGGGTTAAACGGGATGGATTTGACATCAAACATCCCACAAAAGTTGGTATGCCATTAAAGAGAGAAATGAAACCAAAAGAAGATCATAAGAACAGCATATCTATGGATGGTTTGTTTTGGTTTGTAAGCATGTTTAATGCTAACTCCTGCATATATACGAGGTGCATACGATAAGTTTCCAGACTTTTTTCGGAAAGTCACTTTTATTGATAGTACACACATGAAACTCTAGTCCCCTGCGAAGTAACCTCTTCTGGCTGCAATGCACTTGTTGTACCGTTCCAACAACTTCTGCAAAGCCCCATGGAAGTCCTCTTGTGTGAGCGTGTCAATGACCTTCGTCACAGCCTCTTTCATCTCAATCGTCTCATAACGACAGCCTCTGAGCTTAGGGAATAACCAAAAGTCACATGGAGCAAGGTCTGGACAATAGGGAGAGTGAAGAACTGCCTTAATGCCTATCTTGGTCAAATAGTCTGTGACAAGGATGGAGTTGTGGACTGATGAAGTGTCGTGGTGGAAATGCCACTGACCCAATTTGAAGAGTGTCGGCCTCTTCCGACGGAATCTCTTCCTGAACACCCTTAAAACCTCAACATAGTAACCGTAACCCTAACCCTTTGGCCAATCAACTCTGGTCTATTGACTTCCTTACTCCTCTCACACCTCTCATCATCCCTCACGGGCTTCCTGCCTTCATTGAATCTCTTATACCACTCAAAAACTGATGCCTGATTCATACAAGATGCTCCAAAAGCAGTCTGAAGCATTCCATACGTTTCTGTGGCATCATTCTTTTCCAAGTTTAAAGCAGAATTTTATTGCATATCGTTCTTCTAAAGTGTCAGATTGCATTTTTGAAATTCACCAGCTGGGACAATCAGGATTTAGTAGGGTGTATTCGAATTCCTGCTGTAGCTGTTCATTTGAAGCTGAAATCATAAAAATTGGTCAGTCATCTCATAACATGAATAGCAATAATATACTGAATTTCCAAGAGTCTACAACCATTTTAAATGCCCATACGAAAAAAATTCTGGAAACATCGTATGCACCTCGTATACTCGTTATCTGGAAACAGACTGTTTCGCTGTAGCACAACTCTTCAGTGTGGCTAGACAAGCGAGGCGCTTTACGTCAGACCACTAACACACCTAACGCATATATGTATTAACTTACGTTTGTTTATATTTTACGCTATCGGATACCAAAGTGCTCAATTAGAAGAATATTGCATTAAACGATCGGCAACTGTTAATTCCTTCGCCAAAGTGCTCAATGCCCCCGTGGGTGGAAGCATATATCGTCATCTACAGACAGACTGTATCGTTGTATCTCAACTCTTCAGTGTAGATAGACACGCGAGACCCTTCAAAGTGGGATATATATATATACATACATATATATATATATATATATATAGCGAATAGTTTGTAATGTAACACTGATCTCAAACGAGCCAGACTTCATTTGTTTGCACAATGTTAAATAGTTTCAAGTATTCCTAACACTAATGATTTTAAATTGTTTCAAGCATTGCTATCTAATACCAATACTTCAATCAAATAGTATTTATTTGTCTTCACACAGTTAAATATTTTCAAGTATCGCAATCATTTGTTTGCACACAGTTAAATGTTTTTGAGTATTGGTAACATCAGTAATTCTATTGATCAAGTATTCCAATCAAATACGAACAATGTTCACACTCTTGTATTGTTTCAAATAACCAATAACAACAATCTTTAATAAATAATTAATCAGTTCTATTCGACCCACATGTGAGTTCTACTATATATTAATCCTTTGTTTGCACACAGTTTAAATGGTTTCACGAATTTCTTTCTCTGTGCAATTGACACCCTTCTGGTACCTTTAAGATTAAAGAAGGTGTCTATTTGTTTGTCACCAGAGCAATTTGAAGAATATTGTCGGTGCAATTATATAAGCGCTTAGTCTGATTATGAACAGCCGATTGATCAGGTCAGGTAGCTCCTTACCTCCTTCCAGCCCAGTAAGGACCAAAGTAAAATGCTGCAGGTTACGTGACCGCTTCTCTGCCGGATCACGAACTGCTCAGCTACCAGTATCCCGTCCTCAGGTGTTACAGATAGCCACCCACAACTTACAAATGGCCTCGTTAGGACGGGGGCTATACCCCTCTGCAGATCTGCAGTCCGCATATTCTACAACCTCAACTGTCATGCCGAGATACACAATGAGTATATAACTCAGAAATAATGATATGCGATATCCCCTTGTGAACCGTTACTCTACGACGAAGCGTCCAAAATAGCCATAGATCTTTCTTATTTTCTTCAGACTAGGCTTGGCTCAAAACCATAAGAAAAGAGCATTCAACGAGCTCCCTACACACAAGTAATAATATGCGAAACCAACCTGCTTGATACTATGTCACATCAAGCCGATTTAAACCACAATCTGTGGTTCACTGAAACAAGATTGTTTTTGCAATTTATTGTTTCACTAAATAAAAGAACACAATTTCTATCGAAATTGTCCTTTGTGCTCTGAGCCGCTCGAAATTGAATCAAAAGTCATTGTGTGTTCTTGTGGATCTTAATTCGAATCCAGTGAAGCGCAAAAGAAAATTAATCAAACTTGGAAGAAAAATAAAAGAAATAATTATAAAATTCATAGTTTTTACTATTCATATAGTTTGAAATATTTTCTTAATTGTAGATATTGCTCAGTAGAATAATGAACTAAGAAAAACAACGACTAATGTTTAAGCCTCATTATTCTTTCGAGTTCTCTACATAATCTATATTGACGTGGCTAAAATAACATGCTTCAACATATTTTGTAATTTGTCTTGTTTAGAAGTCGAAACAGTTTACTCTATAGATTTTGTGGTAAAGGAATTCACCAAACCAGGTCTTAAAACTTTAAATCATGAATTACTTCAGCTCTTATGTTCATGACCCAGCAATAAAGAAAGCAGAACAAATATAATATCAGTTGTATGTACAAATAAAAGACAGACTGAATTTGGTTTAAATTTTGAGCTTATTCCAAATCAACGTTTTCCTTCTTCAAGCTGTGTCTGTTTCAATAGTAATAAGTGATTACAAATATATTCCCATTTCTTGACGACTAGTTTACTATCTGGATAACGTCCTTCGAAAAGACGTCCGAGTATATGAAAAACATTATCATTTACGTACTTATTAAACCAGTTTCTGTACAAACGGTATTAATATATGAATGGCGGTATTTTCAAATCTATTTTATCAAGTCGTAGATGAAATCCGCCTCATCAGATGGTTTCTTACAGAATGCAAAGAGATACAAAAGCATTGTTACTTAGGGAAAAAATGAATGAATAAAACCCCGAAACACCATATAAAGCAACAGTGGAGTTTCGGGAGTTTGATTATTTGATTTTATTTTTATTCCCTAAATAACAATTTATAATGGCATAGTAAATATCCATTGAGTTTTCTTTACACACACACACACACATATATATATATATATATATATTGAGCAAATGCCATGAGACAAATGGAAATATTTAGGGGAGATCTCAACTAACTTAGACTTCAGGTCATCTTCAGTAGAAAAGATTTTATGAAAAAAGGGTTTTTAGGATTATTTAAAATAGTTTTTAAGAATTGATATTCTATAAAAGAAGCGACGAAAAATATGTGGTGTCGGGGCATTACCATGTTGAATGAAAATTATTTTCTGGAATTTAAATGTCTTTGGCTCACATTTATATATCTGTAGTGTAGGCACCTAGCAAAAAAGTTGAGGAGCTCTCTTTAAATTAGCTGTGACTGTCTGGCTAGTTTACTTATTTAGGTGACTATGACCACCTCAAACGGAAAAGTTTTATTTCAAAACAGATTTATGAAGTTTTACATTAAATCATTAAACGATGCGTATGTTAGTAAGCCTATTATCTATTTATCTTCTTGTTTTTCTATCTTTAGCGCAAAGTTCTTCCTTTTTTAATTATTTCTATGATGGGAAACCTTGTATCCCTATTAGAATCGTGACCGTTTGAGTGGAAATGCTTTTCTATAATTATTAACTTGCTGTAATCCATAGATTTGGTTTTAGGCTTATAACTGTTTAGTCTAAACTAAAATTCTCTTTCTGACGTATTGTTTTCGGCAGCGTTTGCAGTCCAGCAAATTAATAGGATTTTTGCCGAGGCAATATGATTTGTGGTATATTTATCATTCAGAGTTTTCGGAATATTGTCTTTATCTTTATTGTTATATTCACATCGTTTCGGCTGACGTGTCCTCCGGCCTTGTTCAGGTGTTTCTTGTCGAACTTGGTAGCCTACACAGACCTTCAGACCACGTCTTTTATTTAATCCACCAAGGTTGCATGCTCTAATTCCGCGACTCATAACCATGTACAAGTGTTAAGTATTCCTGTATTGTTACTCGCCTGCAATCAGGATTGAACCTGCAACCTCCAAATCATTGAAGCTAAGAGAACTAACGCCTACAGCCGTTACGCTATGTATCCAGCTGATTTGTGGTCAATTTTAAGTTTTTAAGTAGTGAACTGTTGCGTGAGTTGGTTGATTTGAGGTGTTTGGAGCAGAGGTTGTTTTACCAAATTTAGTGAGATTTACTTGGAGTTAACTCATGGCTTGTCCAGTCGGCTGGGGCAGTAGAATACACTGACTGCTTCTCTGCAGAGGGGCAAGACTCCCCCCAATGAGTGTCCTGGATATGATACTAACCAATCTGATGGTGAGATTCCAGCAATTTTGGAGCTTTGGGAAGTGCGGAGTACTCCTTCATTGCCATCGCTCCCAGGTCAACTCTAGTCCAGTGTGGTAGCTCCTGATAGGGCCCTATCTATGGGTTAAATAGTACTAAACCGTGCTTCTTTCACTATAGTGAATTTTGCATTCAAACTGCCTATTTATGCTAAACTGAATTGTTTAAAATAGAACTGTTTTGACATTGGAACTGCGTACTAGTGCTGAACTGAAATGCTCGAAATAGAACTATTTTGACGTCTAAACTGTGTACTTATGCTGAACTGAATTATCAGAAATAAAACTGTTTGACATTTAACTCTGTGCATTGCCCAGTCGGCTAGGGCTATAGAATACACTGACTGTGCCTCTGCAGAGGGGTAAACCCCCCCTAACGATTGTCCTGGATATGAAACTAAACAATCTGATGGTGAGGTTCCAGCAGTGCTGGAGCTTTGGGGAATGCGGAGTACTCCTTCATTGCCATCGCTCCCAGGTTCACTCTGGCCCGGAGTGGTAGCACCTGATAGGGCCCTATCTATGGGTTAAATAGAACTAAACTGCAGACTTATGCTAAACTGAATTGTTTAAGTAAATTGAATAGCTTGAAATAGAAATGTTTTGGACAATTAAACCGTACTTACATTTAAACTGCTTTCTTATGCTTAACTGAATTATTTAAAATGGAACTGTTTTTCGACATTAAAACTGTATTTACACTTAACTGAAGTGTTACATATAACTGCTTGAATAGTTTGAAATAGAAATATTTTTGACAATTAAACTGTGTACTTATGCTAAACTGAATTGTTTTAAATAGAACAGATTATTTACTTAAAAATGGATTTGGCTTTAAATAACCAAACAAAGGTTGATATGCCATAAAACCCAACAAACCAAACCAAACTAACTCGTGGATTACTTTATTATTTATCTAAATTTTTGAGATGAAGTTTCATAATATTTTATCATTTAGATTATTCGGACTGTTGTCTTCATCTTTATTGCTGTACTCACAACGTTTTGGCCGATATGTTCGTATTGAGGGGTTACATGTCGAATAAGGGAGCCTACTCAGAACTTCGAATTGAATACTCCGGCGGTAGATTGTTCTAATTCTGTTAACCTTGACCGAGTACAAGGGTTAAGCTATTATACATGGCCCAGCGGTTAGAGTGTTCGCCAATGGCCCGGGAGACCTGGGTTCAATCCCAGGTCGAGTCATACCAAAGACTTTAAAAATGGAACTTGATACCACCTTGCTTAACACTCAGCATTATAAGGTACGGTTCAAGGGTAAAGTGGAGCAATCCTGGGAATGGAGTAGCGCCCTCCCCTACACCTTGGTGTAGTAGCTATCGAAAAGGGAGGCTTCGGGTCACCCTCGACTATGGTCGCTAACTTTACTTTACTTTACATATTGCTGGTCATTTACGGATAGTTGAGACTGAAACTGCAACCTCCAGAGGATTACGTTGTTATTTAATATGTGGCAGATTCCTACCATTTCTCTGATGCTATTTAGAAGGTGATAGGTCAGTACTTCTCTTACTTGAAAGTAGACATTTACTTTTAAAATATATCAAAGGTTCTTATTTATTACGCCCGTGGTGGGAGAGATGTATTAAATGTTCATTAGACATAATAACATCTGCCCAAAATCTAACATTAAAATGATCGACCGTGGTCAGTAGGGAATAGCGTTCCTGACCAAAATGTAACCAAGTAACCAACAGCTTTATCAAACAGACTGATCAATCTCCATATTCATATGTCAGCAAATTATTCATTTCTATCACTCCTACAATCAAATAACGACGAACATATTTGTTTGTTTGTGTTTTATGACATATAAATACTTGTAGGTTAAATGTCAAAACCTATATATTAGATATATGATTTGTAAACACATTTTGTAGAAAACATTTTTAAACGAACCGGTGCTCATTTTCTTTTACACACAGTAGAATGGTTTCAAGTATTCCTTTCTATCAGTAACAATTTAACATCAATCATTTTTTTCACACATTTAAATGGATAGGCATATACGATTTATAATTGGATAGTTTGTTGGTAATTTCATTTTTGAATGAGTTACAACTATTTTCTTTGCACACGAGTATTACTATTGTTCCAACAAAATTAAAAAAGTTTGAATTATAGCTATCTAGCACAAATAATTCTATTCAATATAAATCATTTGTTGGCAGATTGTAAACTGATTACAAATATTGCTATTTAACACTAATTATTTTAATCAATATTACTCATTCGTTTGTCGATTAAAATGGACCATTGCCATATACATGAATAGTTGAAATGTACATGAGACGTTCATTACACATATACATAGAACATAGGAATCTCGAAATTCGAAAAACACGTAACGACTTCTTTGTTCAGGTACGAACCTTTTTATTACCTTTGAGTTTAAAGGTTCTTCGACATAAGGAGAGAGGTACAATCTTTCTATTCTGGTTTTTTCATCTACCCCCCACAACACGTGTGGAACCCGCCACAAAGGTCTCCGCGAGCAAGCCAAAACCAACCGTCTTCCCCCGAGGCAGGTCTCGTCTCTACTCGTCCGGTGTCTAGTCTCAACTCTCTGACTTTTTTCAAAATCTCCCCAAATCCTCCGCGCTATCCGGTGCGTGACGTCACCCGCACTCCGTAACCCCGCTTCCAATGTGGGCTATTGTGACATCTCTGAGTGATATGTTCACTCCGCCCGCGCGCGCGCGAACACCTGTGTTAATGTTGCACCTAGGTAACCCATGCACTGAGCCGAAAGTTTCTCAGCCTAACTAAACCTAACGGCATAAACCGAAATCCCTCGGCCATTATATTGCAAAAAATACTTCCGGGTATAGCTATGTATCCCTAACAATTCAATTAAACATCAGTCATTTGTTTACACACAGTTAAATGATCATAGATCTATTTCTAACAATTTAATTTCGCATAAGTTATTTATTTTCCCTCAGTTTAAACGTCAATCAGTTCTGTTTGACCTCTTAAATAGGACGCCTTTAGAGTAGACCTGGGAGTGATGGCAATGAAGGGGTACTCTACATTCCCCAAAGCTCCGTCAGATGTTTTAGTATCATGTCCAGAACTCTTGTTAGGAGGTTCTTGCCCCTTTGCAAAGATAGAATCGGTGTAGTCTACAACACCAGCCGACTGAGCTGAGAGGGTTTTGTGTCATATACAGGACATTCGTTGTGGGAGGGGTCTTGCCTCTCTGCAGAGATGCAGTCGGTGAATTCAACAACCCCAGCCGGCTGGGCTGGACAAGGAACAGTCATCGGATCAATTCCTCCATCTGGTCGTTACTGAAGACGTTCTTGACACTTAATTGAAACTCATTTTAATACTCTTTGTCCGGAACACAAAACTATTCTTGCATTGTTCGTAGGCAGATATTTCCCTTCTGCATAAAGTATTCAAGTTTCTGCCAATTTCAGTCATATTCTGCCTCAGTTTAAACTCATACGAGAAAGAATAGATGTGTTCGTTCAGCAGACAATAATGATTCAAGGACGAAATCAGACAAAGTTTATAATAGACAGAGCATTTAAAAATGGAAATGTGAGATACAACAATAGAGGAAGCATACTTGCAGTTGTAAATAATCCAAAATAATACACATCTACTTACATTTATCCTGACAGCTCCAAATCATCAATCATTGTGAATCCGAAATTACATGTACTATGTAATATATTGTACTACATTTCCCTCATGTTGTGCATACATATAATTTTTATATAGAACTATTAACTAAACACAGCCACATATATATGTGTGTGTAATCTGTTATCACACACACACACACACACACACACATATATATATATATATATATATATATACACACACAGGGTGGAGAACAAGTGAAGCACAGTTTTAATGAAACGCATTGAAAATATAATTTAATTACAGAATTGGCATTTAGAAATAATCTTTGAATTGTCATTTGTAGGTATATGTTTAAGTTTTGAATTTTTAAGCGGGGAAGGGGTAGTCCCTGTGGGGTAGTGGCTAACGTGCTAGACTTTGGCATCATAGTTTACGAGTTCAAACATTGGTAGTGCTAGTGCATTTACTTTCGGATAAACACATTTGGGAAAAATACGAAATCCCTTATACCACCCAACGGTGGGTTAACTAGGTCCACTGCTGTTTTTATAAAAGGATGGCTTTGACATCAAATAACTCACAAAGGTCGATGTGTTATTAAACAAAGAAACCAAACCCAAACTTAAATTTCTTAGATGAGTTTTTATTTTTTTATAATGTATATGATCCAGGATATTGTCCTCATCTTAGTTGTTATACTCCAATGTACTATAATCAAACAGGCGACATCTCAACACTAGACGGAACCTCTCTGAAACTAGTAGACAAATTTACCTACCTAGGTAGCAGCGTCTCATCAACCAAAAAGGACATCGACACGCGGCTAACAAAGGCATGGACAGCTATCGATAGGCTATCGATCATACGGAAATCAGACCTGACCGATAAAATGAAACGCAGTTTCTTCCAGGCAGGGGTCGTATAGATACTGCTGTATGGATGCACTACTTGGACGCTAACAAAACGGCTGGAGAAGAAGCTAGACGGCAATTATACAAGAATGCTGCGGGCAATATTGAACAAGTCCTGGCGGCAACACCCCACAAGGCACCAACTATACGGCCACCTGCCTCCCATCACTAAAACTATCCAAGCTAGACGAACCAGACATGCAGGACACTGCCAGAGAAGCAGGGACGAGCTCATAAGGGATGTAATCCTATGAACCCCCACATATGGCCGGGAAAAAGTAGGACGACCTGCTCGAACATACATTCAGCAGCTATGTGAGGATACGGGAAGTAGCCCTGAAGACCTGCCAGAGGCATTGAACGATAGGGAGAAGTGGTGAGAGAGGGTCAGGGATATCCGTGCTTGTGACATGACATGGTGATGACGATGATATATATATATATATATATATAAAATTTATATAATCATATATTGACATATATAATATATATAGTATATATATAATTTGTATATTTATATATATAATATATAATATAATATATAGGATGTATATAATTATACATTTATATAGATAATTTATATATCTTATAAATATATTTTCATTTTTTTATAATGTACATGATCCGGGATATTGTGCTCATCTTAATTGTAATAATCCAATATATATATATATATATATATATATATATATATATACTCCCTCAACTATGTTATACACGTAATATATATATATATATATATATATATATATATATATCATCATCATCATCATCATGTCGTGTCGCTAGCACGTATATATATATATATATATATATATATATATATATATATATGATAAAAATAAGTGGAAAAGTTGATAAATCAAACACTGACAACGGGTTTAGTAGTAATATTTCCTTCTTTATTCAAGGATGAATTTCTTCATACTAAAATTTTTTTTAGCAATTGAGGAAATGTAGAAAAACTTATAAAATTTTGTCCGCTTCTTCACTCGGAGTTGCAGTGCTTGGCTCTAAATGCTAAACACAAGGCACCAACAGTTGAATATTTTGACCAGATCATTTTAAAATTAGATCGGAAGCCGAAAACTTACGAGCATCCTTGAACTAAAGGACTTGCCGAAAGTTCACAATCATTATACAACGCCGTATATAACCAAAACCCAATAGTTGGTTGGTTTGTATTTAACTACAAATGAATCCTTGTGGGTTATTTAATGTCACATCTTTACATATACAGGGGTTGGGCAAAATAATGGAAATACCTGGTAATTCCAAATATATTTATCTTAAAATGGTTTTCTGATTGCAATTCTACTTTGCGCAGCTCCCTTCTTACAGTTTTTGAGGAAATTGGGTTCTCGAGATGGTCTTTAAGCTCTTCTGTAATTTTCGGAGCTGTATTCTTGTGATCCTTTCCAAGTAAGAGTCCGACTGTCCCGATCAGACAGCTTTCGCTTTCTTCCAGAGTTTTGCTTCAGTGAAGAGGTTTTCCTTCTTTCTCAAATGTAGTCATTACTTTCCAGACAGTACTACTCGCTTCACCAAATAATTCAACGGTTTTTATAACACAAGCGCCTACTATACGAGCATCAACAATTTGACCTCTTTTAAAGTCTGATATATTTGCCATTTTAATGAATTTTGATTAATTTCTTATGATGATGTTTGTAAAAAAACAATAATTTTAGTAAATAAGATGAGAAAAGTTATAATGAATCAAAAAATATAAAAATAACAAACGTTTGATGGTTTTATAGGAATTTCAAAATTATGATACTAAAATTCTGGGTGTTTCTATTATTTTGTCCAACCCCTGTACATTGCTATTTAATATTAGTAATTCTAGTTTTCAAAGATTCTAATCAAATACAGATAATTTGCATACAGTTGTATGGTTAGACCCTAACAACTACGACCACTCCAGGTCAGAATGGTCTTGGGAGGAATGACAATAAAAAGTATACCTCATTCCCCAAAGCTCCAGGACTGGAGCCTCACTATCAGATGCAGTTTAATGTCCTACTCAAGAAACTTGTTGTGTTGGGAGAATCTTAATCGTCTGCAGAGGTACAATCGACTTATTCTTCAGTCCCAGTCGACAAGGCGGCAAAACAAAAGAGAAAAATAATTAAAAGATACATTCTCCTCTTCCCAAAAAAGGGCGATCTTGATATCAGGAAAATTATGTAGAAATCGATTTAATTTACAAATAAATGTAAGTTTCACTCATTAGCTTAATTTTGTTTTTTTTCCATTTAAGCACCCCCACCCCGCTCCAGTGATATATCGGCCATTGGCGATGATTCAACTTTTTCTTAGCTTTCGGGGGAAAGATCAATTAAATATATATATTTCGTGCATTGCCACTACAAATTTCCTCATAGGGATATTCTGGATTAGGACTCTTAGTTTGTATATCTAGATCCTCTTCCTCTGTGATATATTAACTCTGTTGATAGCCTATAAAGATTTCCTTCAGTTGTGATAGATATCAATTCTGTTTACAGCTTATAAAGATTAACTCCCACTGCAATAAGTATTCATTCTGTTATTTATATATATATATATATATATATATATATATATATGTGTGTGTGTGTGTGTGTGTGTGTATTAGACGAACCAGGCACGCAGGATACTGCTGGAGGAGCAAAAGCAGGACGACCAGCTCGAACATACATACAGCTGCTATATGAAGATACGGGATGTTGTCTAGAAGACCTGCCGGAGGCGATAAGTTTTCTTCCATTGCAATGAGTATTAATTCAGTTTATATCTTATTGTTTGTTAACTACTGAAAATTTATTTTTTAAAATAACCACTTAAATCTCTTTTTTTTTAATTTTGGTTATTTCTATGCTGCATAAACATATATAGTACTCGCTATGACGCCAATGTACTCTATATCCCATATTTGACTCGTACAATCTAATTTATGCGGATAGCCTCATCTTTTTAAGTATACTCATGATTTGTCTTGTTAGAATGTGATCCTTTAATGAATTACTAAATACTGACAAACGGTTTGTAATGGCACTGCCAAATTACTTAATCTTAATACATTATATGATAATGCTTTGTTTTCTTTATTTAATGGTATGTCAACTTTCCAGGATTATTTAATGCTAAAGCCATCCTTGTAGAACAGAGGTGGCAATATTTAACAATAAATGGGAGGATAAAGGATTTCATACCATTCCCAAGAGTATTAGTCCAAAAGTGAAAGCAATTGCCTGACTAGAGTTCAAACATGCTTACAATGATGTGATAGCCCAAAACGTTAGACACTACGCTACGGTACTTCTTGTCCAATAAGATCGTGAAGAAAAAATTAAAACACTTAAAATTAAAAATTCAATGCTGAATATGATTTTCTTTCATAAAGATACATATTTTAAACGTAAATGACAAAAGAGCAACCAATACTTGATACTGGAGAAATCCTTGATGATAAACTTAAAACGTTTAAATAAAAAACTGATGTTGTGCGTTTCAATACGCAAAATAGATATTTAGATAAATTGAATCTCTTATCATTAAAAGTAAAAATCCAAACCAGCATATTATCTTCTTTACTGAAATTAAAGTTATTTGGAACGTATTTAACATCTTATTGAAATATTTTGCTGTGGAAGATCCTTCAGTTGTGTTTTGTTTTTTTCCTTTTTCTTATTACTGTACCATAGCCAGATAAGGATATGGGAAACGTACATAGAATGTTCATAACATATATACATAGAACATAGGAATCCCAAAACACGAAAAACACTTACGATTTCTAAGCTCAGGTACGAAACTTTTTATTACCTTTGAGTTAAAAGTTTCGACATAAGGAAGAGAGATGCTCAATCTTCCTATGATGACTTTTCCATCAGCCCCCATCTCGTGCGGCGCCCGTAGCGCGCAAATTCGTCTGGCCTCTGCGAGCACCGAAAGTCGACCCTTCTCGTTCGGTGTCTAGTTCACAACTCACGACTTTTTCAAATCTCCCGAAATCCTCCACGCGTTCTTCCGGTGCATGACGTCATTCACATCCCCAAGGGATTTTTATTTTGACATCTGTGAACGACATATCCTCCCCGAGCGCGCGTCAACACCTGTGCTCAAGTTTTCACCTAAGTAACCTATGCACTGAGCCGAAAGGTTCTCAGCCTAACTAAACCCAAAGACAAGATATATAAAACGAAATCCCTCGGACATTATATTACATTACCACACAAAGTATCGAACTTCAAAAAGCGTATTTAGAAAAAAAAATCATCTATCGTCACAAGGGGCACGTGGTGTAATGGTTATCGTCGTAGGAAATGGACACGGCGACACGAGTTCAAATCCTGGACGAGGCTGATTGCATTTCTCATAGCACTAATACCCTTGGGAAAGGTATGAATCCAATTATTCTCCCTCCAGCTATGGGTAAATAATAGGACAGACTAGGTTCTTCGGCGTTGGTGAGGCAACTAGTCTAGGAGAAGGAAAACTCTGAATTGAAACCTGTTAAACTCCGCTTAAAAATTGACCTTGTGTCATATCCTGTCCGAGCGGAGGGGTTGGGTAAATAGGATCATCTATCGTCACAAGTTCTTATCAACTATTAAACACTTGGACATTCATAATAGCTAAATAATGTTGGTTGGTTGGTTGTTTGGTTGGCAGAGTTTTAAGGCACATCAACCCTCGTAGTTTAATTAATTCTAAATCCTATTTATTCACTTGTATATTAAAATTTATGAATCATTTGTTTGCACAGTAAATCGTTCCAAGTATTGTTGTTTAACACTAATAATTCTATTAAATATTAATCATTTGTTTGAACACAGTTAAATGGCTTCAAGTATTGCTGTTTAACACTGATAATTCCATTCAATATTAACTATTTCTTAGCTCACAGTTAAATGGTTCCAATGGTTTTAACATTTGTAATTATTTTTAACAAAAATTATTATTCTAATTTGATACCAATCATTAGTTTGTACACAGTTAAATGATTCCAAGTATTGCTATGTAATACTAATAAATCAATTGCTATTTACTGTTTGCACATAGTTAAATGGTTTTAAGTATAGCTATTTAACACTAATAATTAAATTTAATATTAATCATTTTTATGGTTAAACAGTTCTATTTGATCCATAGATAAGACCCAAACCATTCTGGGTTAAAGTGTATCTGGAAGTAATGGCAATGAAGGTGTACACCACATTCCTAAAGTTCCTAGACTGAAGTCTCAGCATCAGATAGTTTAGTTTCACATCCCGAACACTCGTTGAAGGAGGAGTTCTTAACCCTCTGCAAAGAATAGCCAACAGCACAAGATCAAATTATCAACCGCACTTATATTCACAGGCCAGTAACATACGATCACTCGTACCGAATATGGTATTTTTCCAGCGAAGAAAATAACTAGGATATTATCTTTCTACTCTTGGACTTAGGAAAAATGATGTAAAAAAGTAAAGTAAAATTGGCGACTGTAGTCGAGGACGACCGAAGGCCCCCTTTTCAATAGCTATTACACCGAAGTGTAGTGGAGAGCGCTACTCCTTTCCATGGATTGCTCCACTTTACCCTTGATACGTACCTTATAATGCTGAGTGTTAAGCAAGTAGGTATCAAGTACCATTTTTTTAGTCTTTGGTATGACTCAACCTGGGATTGAACCCATGTCTCCCGGACCACTGGCGAACAGTTTTTACCTAAGCAATTGTCAGTCAAATACTCGTAACTGAATTTACAAGAGATGTTCAAAAAATGTCTTCGATGTTATGCTGTTGTTGTGCACTAATGTTGGGAAAAGTGCATCAGTTTCATTGCAACTCGAGCAGGGTAAGACAGGTAAAATATGCACATTTTGTAGTAAATGTTTGAACCATACGTTTTGGACAGCTCCCATATATATCAAAAGAATTTTAATACATATATATATATATATATATATATATATATATATATGACACAAAAATGTCTTCTATGTTACATTGTTGTTGCCAAAATCCCTTTTATGCCTTATTACAAATAGCAACTGAAAATAGCAACTGAGCGACAATCTAAGAAAATACTATCAGACATGAAAGCTAATTATCTTATCTTAGATTTTTCACTAGTTTGAAGCATTCAATGTGGACTGATGTCTTAATAATTCATTTGTGGTAAGTCTGTGAGACCGGCTCGTTAAAACATTACTCAACGACAGGATGTTCAAAGTGAGCGTTGTGTAGTTAGTCGGTCTCAGCAGTGACGACAGCGATGTGAAAGACAAGCTTCAAGTTCAACACAGACGCTAACACATAAAATCGATTTGCTTATCCACGTGAATTGGGCGGATGAAAGATGAACTACAATGATACTATGGTCCTGACAAAGACGTCATCTTCCTTGCTGTAAAAAAATAATCGTCTCCACTGCGATCCTATAAAAACAAAATGTTTTTAATTTAGTTTATGTATTTTAAGGGCAGCTTTGATAAGCATATACCATGGAGGTGAACGTGATGTAACGGTTATAAGGTTACGGAATGGACTTGAGGAACCGAGTTTAAATCCTAGATGAAGCTGTTTGTTTTTCACTAAATGCCAATGCCCTTGGGAAAGGCATAAATTCGTCTCTTTATTGTTCGTATTTCAAGTATGCATTTACCCAACCCCTCCGCACAAGCAGGATTTGACATAAGGTCAGTTTTTAAGCGGAATTTATTAGGTTTGAGTTCAATGTTTTCCTTTCCCGTAGATTGGTTGCTTAACCAAGGATAAAGAGCCCAGTCTTCGCTGCTATTTACCAACAGCTAGAGGGACAATAATTCGAGTCATACCTTTACCAAGGGTATTAGTGCTATGTGAAATGCAATCAACCTCGTCCAGGATTTGAACTCGTAACACCGCGTCCATTTCTTACGACGATAACTATAACATCAGGAGCACCTTCTTATTTCAAGTACCCAGATGAAAAATCCCAGATGACAGCGTCAAAAGGAGAAAAAATTTCTTGAAGAAGCCTCTAGGGGAACCTTTAAAACCCTACCATCAAGTGCGTTTATATAACGATTGAGCTAAGCTGACAAGTACTCGTTTTCTTCTAGTATTTTAGATACTCAACAAAGCTTGCAACTTAATTTCAAACAAACCCCACATTCCTGCCGGCAGTCTAGACGCACTTTGATATATAATGAGATCGGAACCCAGAAGTAATTCGGCCATGTTTTGTCTCCAGTTTCACTAAAAAGTAGCGGCAATTTTTCGAAAAGAGAAACAGAAGGAAAAAATAAAAGGTAAATAATCAGCTCATTAACCGTAGCAAAATGGCTGTTGTTACAGAAAGATTTAACGGGTGAATAAAAAACTATTTTTTCCTGTTAAAATACGCATATATATATATATATATATATATATATATTCTTATTTTGCCCTTATTATAAACAAAACGCAAGTTATTGTCGGTTCAATTAGACCTTCAATTAATCAGAAAAAATAAAGAGGCCCTACACTCACGTTATATATATATATATATATATATATATATAAAGAGAGAAGCAGAGAGACAGAAAGAAAGACAGAGAGAGATCAAAGATCTAGTTTAATCTAAAGCCTTGTTAGAAACAATCATGGCAAAATTAAGGAGTATACTGTAATTTTGTAGCGACTGATGTAATCGTTATTGTTCATATAAATGGACAAGGCGAAGTGAGTTCAAGTCCTGGAGAAAGATATTTTAGTTTCACTTCGCGCCAATGTTCATGAATCTTTGAAGAGATTTGGCAGCAGGTCTAGGTGAGGTTGTAGAGGCGACCGGAGGTTGTTCTATAGTTGACCAAATAGCCTTACAGCTTTGTTCATACGCTGTCGCAGGAGGTACGAGGAAGACAACGTTGGACTGCCCTAGGGAGAACAGATCCTGGTATCCTACCCCAAAACTGGCACACTCTCGGTAGGGCTTAGAATACGCTGACTATTCCCTGCAGAGGAGTATGACTCTACTCTAAAGAGGTGTTCTGCAAGGGAAACTAAACTGTATATGATAGTGAGGCTGCAATTTTTAAGCTCTTGGGAGTGAAGAGTATCCCTTCATTGCCATTCCTACCTGGTACACTGTAATCGAAGATGGTAGTACTGTGAGAGGGAATAAAATAAAAGGAAGTTAAAAAAGTATAGAAGTTCCAAGAAACCCCTGATAGGAAGTTGAAACTGCAGGCGGACTTAAGGGTACGAAAAAGAGACTTGTTATCTTTCACAGTGACCGTTCAATAGGAAATACCTACTTTCTTCTGCTGCTAGTGGGAGAACGATGTGTCCGCTTAGAGGCACGCTGGGCAACTCTCCCACCAGTAACATCTGTCTCTGTTAACAGCCGTCTACAGTGAAAACACCAAATGGACTTATCACCCACGACTAGAAACACCGAATAATGGACATATCAACCTCGAAATCGACAAGTGAATTTCAACGCCTCTCGGATAGTCCAGGAAGACGTTCCTCGCTACAGAGTAGCCGTGCAAAAGAAAACCCAACGAAATAAAATTGAAATTCAAGAGATATCTCCCATCTCTGCCTTCCTCTTTTACTTCCTTTGTCGCCTTCACATACAAGAAGACGTCAACAAAATAAGATGGGGGTAAAAAGAATGCAACAGAGTCAGATATCAACAAGCAAAACCCAATCTAAACAAATAACCCAACAACAAAATCTCCCTAGCCCCTTAGTAACTGCGAGAGTCTCATCTATGCGTCAAGTAGATCCGTTTAAGGATTATTCATATTCAACAGGAACACTTGATGCCATACAACTATAAATTATTTGTATTAAGAATAGGAATTTGAAGCTATAAATGTTTACTTTGGATTATTATTAGTCAAATGAAACAATTTAACTGAGTGCTAACAAATTTCAGGGTGTCTCAAAATAGATGTGATTCATTAATACGATAATTCATATTGTATCGAGTCATCTTTCATCTGAGTCTTAAAAAGCAATCATATTACTTCAGAAAGGTCGAACCAGATGACATGACCAGAAATTGATTGACTTTATCCTACAGTGCACGTGAAAACCAAATTCTTGGAGACGTCATTAAAGGGTTTTGTTCGGGATCCTTCCGACAGAATCTCTCATCGGATCAACATGGTCAGGACATCTTGCAGACAATTCACTACCAGATCTGGGATTTTCTGTCTTATTGTTGAGATTGTTTACTGATCCTGTGGCTTGAAATTTGTATACCCAACGATAAATTTAGCTTTTCTAGGGATAATTGTCCAATTAAACTTCCGGCGAAATTTTCCTTGCACAGTTTTGAATGATTTTCTCTCCAAATAAATAGTGAGGCAAATATTTTTCCTCTCTTGTACCAGGCATTGTAATCAATGATAAATAGTTGTCATGGCTTACTATCTTCAAATTGGAAACAAAAAAGTACACAACATTATTAGTAGTAGAGTTACTAGCAGTCCAATGGGTTCAGTGTATATCGAGGCACCCTATATTAGCAGTTACATAGGTCCCATGTATATTGAGACACCCTATATTAGCAATCACATGGGTCCCTTGTATATTGGCACACCCTATATTAGCCGTAAGTACCAGACATTGGCATGAAGGTTAGCATATTCGCCAATGGCCCGGGAGACCGGTGTTCAATTCCAGGTCGAAACATACCAAAGATCAAAAAAATTGTACTAGATGCCTCCTTGCTTTACACTCAGCATTATAAGGTACAGATCAAGGGTAAAGTGGAGCAATCCAGGGAAAGGAGTAGCGCTCTCCTCTAGATCTCAGTGTAGTAGCTATTGAAAATGGGGCCTTCCAGTCACCCTCGACTACAGTCGCCAACTTTTATATTAGCAGTCACATATTGAGACATACATATACTTTTACTGAGTGGGCATAATAGGGTAGACACATGGTTCCCATGTATATTGAGACACACTGTACCATCATTAAATAAGAATTAATTCTTGAAACTATAGAATGATTTGTATTAGATAGGAATACTTAAAACCATAAACGTAATGTAAAATTATTGGTATGAGATAAGAATACTTGATATCATTAAACTTTAAATTATTTTAAGAATAGTTACTTGAAGTTATAATTCTCTATTGCGGATTCTTATTAATTGCTTGGAACGATATAACTATGTGCAAACAAATACTAAATGGAAATAATTACTTGAAAAATATAATTATGATTATTTTATATGAACACTTAAAACTATTCAACTGAGCAAATTATTTATATTAGATTGGAATACTTGATATATTTTACTGTATTTAAAAAAAACTCTTAACATACAACTACACAAAAATGTAAATATAAACGTATAATAAAAACAATTCTCTAACGTCTACGCAGAAAATATGACGAGTTGAAATAACATTAAGATCAATTAATCACTTTAGACTGGGTCCTCTATTAAGGTTTGAGTGTCCAGTTGGCCCCACTATTTCACCCCAGGAAGGAAAGATGCATTCAAGTCTCACCCATAACTTGAAGGTTCTCTTCTGTTGATGACAGCATTGTACGCGTTGAGGCTTTGATTTAAGATGAGAGACGGCGCTAACTATGTGATATGTCGGTGGGATTTGATCTTCAGGCGTCTGTCATGTATATAATCATCAACGATAGTTGAGATATCATCTCGTTGGGTCTGGAAGCAATTAAAAGAAGGGAAATTGACTGGACACAACATTGTTCGAGCAAGTGATTTATGCACATGTGCACTAATGTTGGGAAAAGTGCATCAGTTTCATCGCAACTCGAGCTGGGTAAGAATGGTAAAATATGCATATTCTATTTTTGTAGTAAATGTTTGAACCATACGTTTCGAACAGCCCCCATATATATCAAAAGAATTTTAATACACACACACACACACACACACACATATATATATATATATATACATATTTAGCAACCCTTCCGCTCGGGCAGGGTATGACACAAGGTCAATTTTTAAGCGGAGTTTAACAGGTTTCAATTCAGAGTTTCCCTTCTCCTAGACTAGTTGCCCTCACCAAGTTTGAAGCACATACTCATAGCTGGAGGGAGAATAATTGGATTCATACCTTTCCCAAGGGTGTTAGTGCTATGTGAAATGCAATCAGCCTCGTCCAGGATTTGAACTCGTGTCGCCGTGTCCATTTCCTAGGACGATAACCATTACACCACGGGCTTCTTCTAATACATATATATATATATATATATATATATATGAGAGAGTGTGTGTGTGTGTGTGTGTGAAAATTCACATTGCCACGTACAAACGTACTGGTCAATATCACAGCTATAATAGAAACGCACAAAAACAAAAAAAAAACTCTCCAAATACTGACCCCCAACTGGTTTTAAAATCAATCTAACAATCCTCAAAACACCGAATTAGGAATAAGATGAAATAAAATGGACAAATATAGGTTTACACGTGAACGCCTGAATAAACAAAAAATGATAATCTGACCAAAATGTAACGGCTAATTTTAAAATTGTTTCATCCATGATTGAAAAATATCTTTCAAGTGCAGAGCTTGCAACCAGGTGTTCACGATTGCAGGGATAAAAAAAATGGTTAGCTGAAGATACTTGAATGTAATAGAATACTTTTCAATCGCCGAATGCATATGCTGTTACCTGTTCACTTTTCATCGCTACTTCTAAAGGATAGCAATTCTTTTAAAAACTATTTCAAAAACTAAAAAAACATTTCTTCGTAAAACTTTTCGCCTGTCGATGACCTAAGATCGAAACTTGTTAAGAACAATCAAAAAGTAAAAAAAAATACAAAGTAATATTTGAATTTCTCTTATCACCATTATTCATCTCACTCTCTTTCTCTTTCTCTCTCTCTCTCTCTCTCTCTATATATATATATATATATATATATATATAGGGGTAGAATTTGAAAACAATGAAGAATTTAATAGGAAAGAAAGTCGACGTTTTAACGTTTCGGTTTCAATAAACCATCTTTAGAACTTACAAAAGATGTTATGAAGTGGCGTTAGATCACCGATGGATACACTTGATCACACCTGACGATGGTTTATTGAAACCGAAACATTATAACGTCGACTTTCTTTTATATTGAATTCTTCACTTTGGATTACTTTGTTTTTTTAATTTTTGCCACATTGTCGGATTCTTTTCCATTATTTACTCCCATATATATATATATATATATATATAAAGAGAGAATGGGTAACACATACTCATCGCTATTCATATTTTAATACCGTCTGTACAAAAATGATTTTGATAGAGTGAGTAAATGATAAGGTTTTTCATATACTCGGACGTCTTTTCGAAGGAGGTTATTCAGTTAGCTGTCAAGAGCTGGGAATATATTTAACCATTGAAACAGAAACACCCAGGAAAAGGAAAATGTTGATTTGGAATAAGCATAAAATGTAAATCTAATTCAGTCAGTCTTTTATTTGTACATACAACTGATATTATATTTGTTCTGCTTTCTTTATTGCTGGGTCATGAACATAAGTGCTGAAGTAATTCATGATTTAAAGTTTTAAGACCTGGTTTGGTGAATTCCTTTACCACAAAATCTATAGAGTAAACTGTTTCGACTTCTAAACAAGACAAATTACAAAATATGTTGAAGCATGTTATTTTAGCCACGTCAATATAGATTGTGTAGAGAACTCGAAAGAATAATGAGGCTTAAACATTAGTCGTTGTTTTTCTTAGTTCATTATTCTACTGAGCAATATCTACAATTAAGAAAATATTTCAAACTATATGAATAGTAAAAACTATGAATTTTATAATTATTTCTTTTATTTTTCTTCCAAGTTTGATTAATTTTCTTTTGCGCTTCACTGGATTCGAATTAAGATCCACAAGAACACACAATGACTTTTGATTCAATTTCGAGCGGCTCAGAGCACAAAGGACAATTTCGATAAAAATGTGTTTTTTTATTTAGTGAAACAATAAATTGCAAAAACAATCTTGTTTCAGTGAACCACATATTGTGGTTTAAATCGGCTTGATGTGACATAGTATCAAGCAGGTTGGTTTCGCATATTATTACTTGTGTGTAGGGAGCTCGTTGAATGCTCTTTTCTTATGGTTTTGAGCCAAGCCTAGTCTGAAGAAAATAAGAAAGATCTATGGCTATTTTGGACGCTTCGTCGTAGAGTAACGGTTCACAAGGGGATATCGCATATCATTATTTCTGAGTTATATACTCATTGTGTATCTCGGCATGACAGTTGAGGTTGTAGAATATGCCGACTGCAGATCTGCAGAGGGGTATAGCCCCCGTCCTAACGAGGCCATTTGTAAGTTGTGGGTGGCTATCTGTAACACCTGAGGACGGGATACTGGTAGCTGAGCAGTTCGTGATCCCGCAGAGAAGCGGTCACGTAACCTGCAGCATTTTACTTTGGTCCTTACTGGGCTGGAAGGAGGTAAGGAGCTACCTGACCGGATCAATCGGCTGTTCATAATCAGACTAAGCGCTTATATAATTGCACCGACAATATTCTTCAAATTGCTCTGGTGACAAACAAATAGACACCTTCTTTAATTTTAAAGGTACCAGAAGGGTGTCAATTGCACAGAGAAAGAAATTCGTGAAACCATTTAAACTGTGTGCAAACAAAGGATTAATATCTAGTAGAACTACGGTCTCACATGTGGGTCGAATAGAACTGTTTAATCATTTATTAAAGATTGTTGTTATTGGTTATTTGAAACAATACAAGAGTGTGAACATTGTTCGTATTTGATTGGAATACTTGATCAATAGAATTACTGATGTTACCAATACTCAAAAACATTTAACTGTGTGCAAACAAATGATTGCGATACTTGAAAACATTTAACTGTGTGAAGACAAATAAACACTATTTGATTGAAGTATTGGTATTAGATAGCAATGCTTGAAACCATTTAAAATCATTAGAGTTAAGAATATGGTGTAAATCGGGTGGATGTGAAGAAGTGGTTTGAAAGTTAATCTCACAGATCATTACTTGCGGGTTAGATACTCACTGGGTAGCCTGTTCAGTTTTGTACTAAAATTGGTCGGATAAAATAAGAAAGATCCCTAGATTTTTTTGGACGATTCGTCCTAGAGTAATGGTTCGCAAGCTGGAATCGTAAGATAGATACTCAGGTTTAGTGATTTTATGATTTTCTACCGCAATGTGCACTTTAAACGTGGGCTAAGCTCTCCTAAATGTACTTATCGATTTTATATTTTCATTTATCTTTTTTCAATAATTTGAGAAATATGATATTAAAAGGAAGGATCAGTTTATACAAAACCAACCAACCAACCAATCAATCAACCAACAACATACACACACGCACACAAACACACACTATATATATATATATATATAATTTTGGAAACAGCCGCACAAAAAGTGTGAATACGAACATACAATGATTGTGATTCCCTAATTTCTAGGCATAGACAAGCTCCAGACTAGTTGACATGCCGTTAAAATCAATCAATCAATTAATATTTTCTAAAAGATTTTTCCCATTCAAATATAACTACTCTCTCTCTCTCTCCCCCACACACACGTATATATATATATATATATATATATGTATGTATATATATATATACATTGTGGCATAACGGTTCGCAAGCTAGTCTACCAAACAATTACTGGTGAGTTTGACTATCACTAACAATATATATATATATATATATATATATATATATATTTGTGTGTGTGTGTGTGTGTGTGTGTGTGTGAGAGAGAGAGAGAGAGAGAGAGAGCGGGGGGAGTCAGAATGTTTATTTGTTTGTTTGTTTACAATGAGTAAGCAAATTTTTTCTTTTTATTATTCTAAATTTAAAAACATACCCAGTCGGCTAAGGCTGTAGAATACACCAACTACATCTCTGCACAGAGGGGTGAAACACCCGCCCAAAGCGTGTCCTGGATATGACACTAAACAATCTGATGGTGAGGTTCCAATGTTGATGGAGCTTTGGGGAATGCGGAGTACCACTTCATTGCTCCCAGGTCCACTCTAGCCCAGCGTGGTAGCACCTGATAGGGTCTTATCTATAGGTCAAATAGAACTAAACTGCAGAATCATGCTATACTGAACTGTTTGAAATAGAACTGTTATTTTGTATAAAAATAGATTTGGCATTAAATAACCTACAAGGGTTGATATACCATAAAACCCAAACAAACAAATTTGAAGGCATGAGCACAACAGAGAAATTCATATAATGAATTAAAGTTGTCTATACAACCGTATATACTTTTCATTCATATTTGTCTATATTTTTTATTTTACACAGGATTGTACAAGCGCAACACTCTTCATACTTACCGACCTCATCCCCAGCTCATTATAAGGACGACGAGATGATACCAAGACGTCTAGATAATCGTTTAGAAGCCTACACTTTCTCTAAATGAGTTAATGTTAACAATCGATACTTTATTTAAACGAAAGGTTTTTGCTCAAACCATATCAAAATAGGTGCTTTGACCAATGGAAAACTCACTGGAATGTATTGAATGGTTCATTCATTCTTCATTTCTTAGTAAATGCACCCTCACTGTCAATACTTTTTTCATGGCAATAATACATACACATATATCATATGATTAATTGATTGATTTTAATGGCATATCAACCCCTCTAGGTTTATTTTATATTTAGAAATTTGAGAATCACGTTCATTGTACATTCATATTTTCATTATTTTGTTTATTTGTTTTTTAATATTTTTCTCACGGTCCTATCGAATACGAATAATTTTTAAACGTACTTATTTGACCCATAGATGGTGCGCTAAAAGATACTACCAGTCCGGGAGTGATGACAATGAAAGTTTACTCCGCACTTTTAAGATTTTCAGAATTACAGTTTCACCATCGGGTGTCATGCCCAAAACATAATATTGGGGGAGGGGTTTACCCTTCATTAAGGAATATAATCAATGTATTCTTCGACATTGAAGCTGGAGTACTGCAAGGAGACACACTTGCCCCATACCTCTTTATCATCTGTCTAGACTACGTGCTTAGAACATCGATCGATAACATCAAAGAAAACGGTTTCGAGCTGACAAAGGAAAGAAGCAGAAGGTACCCCGCAAAAATAATTACCGATGCCGACTACGCCGATGACATAGCGATTCTGGCGAATGCACCCGCTCAAGCCGAAACCCTACTGCATAGTCTGGAATTAGCTGCTGCTGGCATTGGCCTCCATGTCACTAAACGGAATATATGTGCTTTAATCAAACAGGCGAGATTTCCACACTAAACGGCAGCTTTCTGAAACTAGTAGACAAGTTCACCAACCTAGGAAGCAGTGTCTCATCGACCGAGGCAGACATCGACACGCGACTAACAAAGTCATGAACAGCTATCAATAGGCTATCGGTCATATGGAAGTCAGACCTGACCGGTAAATGAAACGCAGTTTCTTCCAAGCAGCGATCGTGTCGATACTGCTATATGGATGCACTACATGGACGCTAACTAAACAGCTGGAGAAAAAGCTTGACGGCAACTACACAAGAATGCTACAAGCAATACTGAACAAGTCCTGGAGGCAGCACCTCACAAAGCAGGAGCTGTACGGCCACCTACCACCCATCACGAAAACTATTCAAGTTAGACGAACCAAACATACAGGACACTACTGGAGAAGTAGGGACGAGCTCATAAGTGATGTACTCCTAGGGACCGTTTCACATGGCCGTGCAAAAGCAGAGCGGCCAGCTCGAACCTGCATACAGCAGCTCTGTGAGGATACGGGGGGTAGCCTTGGGGACCTAGCCGAAGCGATGAACGATAGGGAGGGGTGGCTAGAGAGGGTCAGGGATACCCGTGCTGATGGGGACATTGGCATGTTTCGTTAGTGTTATCGTATCATTTAAATAAATAAATGAAAATAACCAATTCTAAAGAGGGATTTTTACAATGCGAGATAATTTCTATAAGTCGCATGAATGAATTTGCCCAATCCCTCCACTACGAGCAGGGTGTAACACAAGGTCAATTTCTTAGTGGTTTACAGCTGCTTTGAAATCAGAGTGATGTTGTACCAAGGCTAAAGAAGCCAGTCTGTCCTACTATTTATCCATAGCTGGGTTGGGCGGAGAAAAGACGGATTCATACCTTTCTAAAGGGAATTATAACGAAATGAAGCGCAAACATTCTCTTCCAGGATTTGACCGCGGCTCCTTAAGTCCACTTTATACCCCAATATCCGTTACACTACGTACAACACCTTGGAAGATGCTTATTAAAGATGTCTTTTAAATTAATAAACTTAATTAAAACAGTATTATTTTTATCTGTACCAGCGTAAGCGACCCACTTTTCTTTACAGCAGCAATGGCGTTGGTGTTTTCCGGAAAATGTTGTCTGTGCTATCCATTTTAAATCGGGCCCAATTCGCAGGGATCTGTTAATCGATTTCGTACGATGAATGATTCGAAAGTAATGTCTCTTATTCGTTTCGACGAAAACTATAACAGATACAGAAAGCACCAGCGTAGACGACCCACTTTTTTACTGCTTCAATGGTAGCGGCTTTGTCAAGAAAATGTTGCCCACGTCGTCCATCTTTTATCGGCCAGATTTGAATAAATGAATTCATTTCATAGGTCGGCAGCCGTATTGAACATGGCTTATAACTCATCATGCTGCCCCTACAACTAAAACGTCTTGTTTATAGCCTTCGTGTGCTTATATCTACACCGAATTCAGTAAATGTTTCCAAGAATTTAGAATAAGTGCATTTTTTCTTCATAGGACAATTCAGTGACAAACGTATTCTTTCATGCCGGACGTGAATTTGCCAAATTGTAGCCCAGCTAGAAACTATAACAAGGAAAAAAATGTGAATATTTTCCGGAAGTTCCAACTTTTACTGCCATACTACTAACATCGCCAACCTTTGTCGTGGGGCAACAAAAAGATACAGATATAATTTCCGAGGTACTTCTAATTCATGTCGATATCGCCGGCACGTCTCCGAATTTCTTGAATAATTCACGGAAAGTATTTTTGCATAAGACGCACTATTTTTCTAAGTTTTATCAACCCAAAAGTTAGGGGTGCGTATTATACACGAGAACTTTATAATTAACTTTTTTCAGCCTCTCCATATTCGAGACGGAATGACCGAAAGTAAGTTTACATCTATTAAGCAAATTATTGTTTTACGCCATTACAGAGAAGTATACACTTGAATGTGCGTTTATTAATAATTTTGTCTCTCCTTATGTTGTATTGTCATCTGCTGATTCATGCAAAAATATACATGTATATATACTGGATACATACCGACGCAATGATAAACAGACGCAAATATAAACAGACGCACGCAGGAAGACTTCTTTAACAATATTTATACCTCTCAGTTTATTTGTAAGGGTACAAAAGGGTTGTTCAAGGTTTGCGTGTGAGAGGGAGCTGGAGATTGAACGAAAACTGCAATATTTTGACCCCAAACTTATGGCCATCAGCGTTGTGTCTTTCTCGTTCTTCTGATGCTCAACCGGAGCCCTGGGGTCCACTCTGCTGGGTGATGGCTTCCTTTACTGCATCTTATCAGCATCTTCTCTGGAACCCAACTCATCAGGGCTTCCCAAGGGCCCCCTCGGCCGAATGTGGCTGTCCCTACCACATCTCGTCTATCTCTCTCCAACTCTACTGCAACTCTACTGGCTCGTCGAACTCAACTGGAGCTGTAGAATATACCGACTGCACCTCTGCAGGGGAGTAAGCCCCCCACCCATCAATGAATGTCCTAGATATGACACTAAACAATCTGATGGTGAGATTCCAGTAATGCTGGGGCTTTGTGGAATGCAGAGCAACTTTTCATTGCCATTGCTCCCTGGTCCACTCTAGCCTGGCGTGGTAGCACCTGATAGGGCCCTATCTATGGGTTAAATAGAACTGAACTGCATGTTTATGCTTAATTGAATTGTTTGACTAAACTGAATAGTTTGAAATAGAAATGTTTTTGACAATTAAACCCTACTTACATTTAAACTGCATGCTTATGCTAAACTGAATTATTTGAAATGGAACTGTTTTGTGACATTGAAACTGTACTCACACTAAACTGAATTGTTTGATATAGAACTGTTATGACATTTAACAGTGTGTAAACAAAATCCGTACTTATACTAAACTGAATTAGCTGAATTAGAATTGCTTGAATAAACTGAATAGCTTGAAATAGAAGTGTTTTTCACAATTAAACTGTACTTACATTTAAACTGCGTACTTATCCTACACTGAATTGTTTGAAATAGAACCATTTTCATAAAAATTGATTTGGCATTAAATAACCAACAAAGATTGATATGCCATAAAATCCAACCGACCAACTATCAGAACGAACCGATAGAAAAGTGAGCAAATGCTAAATTTAACTTAAGTTTAGCTGCTACACGTTGGAGCGTATTATACACGAGAATTTCTTTGTCCAAAGTTACAGTTGCGCGTTATAGATGAATGCGTGTAATACATAAATACTTAGGTCTTGAAAAAACTTCTCATAGAAATTTTAAATATTCACCTGCACAAAGCCGAGTAAGTCTATCTTTCAATAAACGGCCTGCACAAGAATGATGACTTCACGGTCTCCAATCAAGTTTCCCTCGCATTGACAAGAACCCAAGATGGAAAACGGCTCCAGAAATAATGAGGAATACTGGCGAGACAGACGCCATTTTCCACGGTCAGTTTTCAGTGAATATAATCTCAAAATAGAATCTGGAAGAGATAATCAAAATAATGGTGAAAGACAAGACTTAAGTGCGACGAGTCAAAACTTTAATGATAAACAAAAGTGAAGATTAAGTCTGAAAGAGGAAATTGCGAATGAAATGACAATGATTAATGACTGTAAGCAAAAAGATGACTTGCTCTAACTGATTGCCAGTGGGTAACGCCGAAATCGGCGTCACTATCGTCTGCTTTAGTGAATTCGTTTTCCTACTGGAACTATCTGCATTCTTTTTTTCACGCTCCAGACCACCTTGTCTTTATTTTTTACCGGGCACGTCAAAAACCTACCGAGTCTAAAGTTATCTTCAACTTTTTCTTTTTTTTAATTCTAAAATTTTAAATTCTAAACTCGTGCACAGCTGAGCATCTTATATAATAAAGAGATGACTGATTTGTTTTAACGTCATGTCGACCTGTCTAAGGTTATCTTATGCATACAGGTTAGAGAATTACGTTCATTGTATTTTCATATTTACATATTTTGTGTTATTGTTTCATCCGAGTTTGTTTATTTGTTTGTTTGTTTATTTGTTTGTTTGTTTATTCGTTTGTTGTGCACATGGTCCTATTGAATAATGTCTAAATAGATCAAAGACTTGGCCCAAACAGGTACGAACACTCCAAGTTGACCTGGAAGTAATGGCAATGAAGAGAGGTACTCCACACTCCCCAGATCTCCTGAATTGAACAATTACAACCTGATGCAGTTGAGCATCATGCCCAAGACACTCCCTTTTCTTGGGGGGGAGAGGGGATCTTAACTCTCTGCACGGGATACAGTCGGCATAATATAAGCCTGTTCACAAGGTGGTAATTAATGATTTTTACACTCTTTATTGCCAAATCTCAACACTTTTTTTGCTAACAGATTAGAATAAAATATGTTTGGCGAAACACAAGATTGTGCGAGAGCAACAACGTTAACATTCACTAGACCCAGCTCCATGAAACTTTTTCTTGTTTCTTTAACTGAAAATTAATCTTAAGAATAAAAAGGAAGATGTTCAGACGTCTAGATAGTCGTTTAGACGGCTACACTTTCTCTAGACGAGTCAGTGTTGATTATCGTTACTTTTTGAACGAAAAGTTATTCATGAAACACAGAATAGTGAAAGTGCGAGACTACACTTATTTACTAGTATATATGACATGATAAAAATGCATCTAAACTTACAAACTTTTTCAAGAGGAGTCAATGTTAACATATTGATACACTTCTAAGCCTAACTAAATCGAAAGACAAGATATAACCAACGAAAAAAATTATGATATAAAAAAAAATCCCTCCGCAATTAGATAACAAAACGATTGATATTAAATAGAATTATTACTGTTATATTGCAAATACTTAAAACCATTTAACTATGTACAAACAGACTCTGGTTTGTTTAAAATGTCACCAACAAATTATTCGTTTGCAAATCATATATATTTATCATATATGTACGAAGAGGATCTGGCATTAAATAACCTACAAGAGTTGATATACCATTGAAACCTATTAACCCAAAATCAAACTAGTCATTTGTTCATTGTTAAATTGTTTCAAATATAGAAAATGACTGAATATTTCTCTAGATTTGGTTTCAAGTATTCCTATCGAATACTGATAATTCATATACAATTATATGTTTTAAAGTAACTATTTTTATTTAATAATGAACAATTGTTTGCACATAGTTAAACAGTTTCAAGTGTTCCTATCTAGTATAAATAATAATAGACATTTGTTCAAAAACAGGTATATGGGCTCAAGTAACTAATGATAACTAAGGACATCGAAACGAGGTTAACGAAAGCATGGACAGCTATCAATAGGCTATCGACTATATGGAAATCAGACCTAACCGATAAAATGAAACGCAGTTTCTTCCAGGCAGCGGTCACATCGATACTGCTATATGGATGCACTACATGGACGCTAACAAAACGGCTGGAGAAGAAACTAGATGGCAATTACACAAGAATGCTGCGTGCAATCCTGAACAAGTCCTGGCAGCAACACCCCACAAGACACCAACTGTACGGCCACCTGCCCCCTATCACGAAAACTATTCAAGTTAGACGAACCAGACATGCAGGACATTGCTGGAGAAGCAGAGATGAACTCATAAGAGATGTACTCTTATGGATCCCCACACATGGCCGCGCAAAAGCAGGACGACCAGCTCGAACGTACATTCAGCAGCTATGTGAGGATACAGGTTGTTGTCCTGAAGACCTACCTAGGGCGATGAACGATAGGGAGGAGTGGCGAGAGAGGGTCAGGGATATCCGTGCTGCCAGCACGATATGATGATGATGATGATAGCTTCAAATAACTATTCTTAATAAAACAATTTATAGTTTTATGGTTTCAAGTATTCCTATCAAATACTGATAATTTATATACAATTATATGGGTAGAGTGTTCGCCAATGGTCCGAGAGTGCTGGGTTCAAAATCAGGTCGCGTTATACCAAAGACTTTTAAAATGACACTTGATACCTCCTTGCTTAACACTCAGCAATATAAGGTACGTATCAAGGGTAAAGTGGTCGCCCTCGACAACAGGCACCAACTTTATTTCATATGTTTTAAAACCGGCTCATGGTTAATGGGTAGAGTGTTCGCCAATGGTCCGGGAAATCTGAGTTCAATCTCAGGTCGCGTCGTACCAACAACTTTAAAAATGGTACTTAATACCTCCTTGCTTAACACTAAGCAATTTAAGGTACGCATCAAGTGTAAAATGGAGCAATCCAGGGATAAGAGTAGCGCCCTCCCCTACACCTCGGTGTAGTGTAGTAGTTATTGAAAAAGGAGCCTACTGGTCGCCCTCGACTACGGT
This sequence comes from Sepioteuthis lessoniana, assembly GCA_963585895.1. Classification (NCBI taxonomy): domain Eukaryota; kingdom Metazoa; phylum Mollusca; class Cephalopoda; order Myopsida; family Loliginidae; genus Sepioteuthis; species Sepioteuthis lessoniana. The sequence continues at coordinate 26,984,868 of OY757934.1, forward strand.
CGCCAGCTTTACTTTTATATGTTTAAAGTAACTATTTTTATTTGATAATGAACAATTGTTAGCACAGAGTTAAAAGGTTTCAAGTGTTCCTATCTAGTATAAATAATAATAGACATTAGTTCAAAAACAGGTATATGGACTCAAGTAACTAATGATAATTATGCTTTTTAAACAATTATAGCTTCAAGTAACTATTCTTAATAAAACAATTTACAGTTTTATGGTTTCAAGTATTCCTATCTAAGTAAGTTGATCGACCGTAGTCGAGGGTGACCCGAAGGCTCCCTTTTCAACAGCTACTACACAGAGATGTAGGGGAGGGCTCTATTCTTTTCCCTGTATTGGAGGTGTTCTCGTGGTGTAATGGTTAAAACAATGGACTGCGGAATCGTAGTACGCGAGTTCGTACTCTAGTCGCGCTATTACGTTCACTTTCGAGTAAATATCCTTGGGAAAGGTATGAACCCCCTTATCCTCCCAGCTATGGGTTGAATAGTACCACTATTGTTTTTCTAGGAGAATGGCTTTGGCATTGAATAACCTAAAAAGAGTTGTTATGCCATTAAACAAAGAAACCAAACCAAAACAAACCTTTTCCCTGTATTGTTCCACTTACCCTTGATTCGTACTTTATAATGCTGTGTAAAGCAAGTAGGTATCAAGTACCACTTTTTGAGTCTTTGATATGACTCGACCTGAGACTGAAGCTCGGTCTCCCAGACCATTGGCGAACACCCTAACCATGGTATCAATAGTTCGTTTCTAATACGAATAATTTTTCAAACACATCTATTTTACTCTAATAATGTCAAAGTAAACCGGGAGAAATGGCAGTGAAGGGGTACCCCACACTCCCCAAATACCTTAAACTTGAGCCTTACCATCAGATGCAGTTTAGTGTCATACCCAGGAGACCGAGGCAAATTAGTAGTAAGTTCGAATTGCACTGGGGGATTAGTTTTTATTATGTCGTGTCAGGCTAGCAGGCTAGTTCCTCGTTGTCATAGCTTAACGGTTTGTGTGAGTTGCGAAAGCAACTACAAATTAAGATGAAAGAAAATACTCATTATCCAAATTAATGATGACGGAGATGTTTTTCAGGCAAATATTCGTTTTTTCGGAACATCATATTTTCGCTTTTTGTTTATTTTTCTTAATACTCCCCCCCCCTCTCTCTCTCATTACAAGCGTCATTATTCTAATATATTTTTCCTCTTTTTCATCTCTCGAACTCTCTCTCCCATAGCAGAACAGGTATTATAATTTTCCCTGTTCTTATTCTTTTATATATATATATATATATGTATATATATATATATATATATGCTTGTGTGTGTGTGTGTGTGTGTGTGTGTGTGTGTGTGTGTGTGTGTGTGTGCATATCACTTTCCTCTCTCTTTCTCTCGCTCCCTCCTTCTCATTATAAACAGCAATTTCTTCTTCTTTAATTCTCTCTCTCTCTCTCTCTCTCTCTCATATTACAAACATCATTATCCTTTTATTTATTTTTCCTATTTTTTTCTCTCCAACTCTGTCTTTCATAAGAGAATCATTATTATAATTTCCCTGTTCTTATTCTTGTTTATATATATATATATATATATATATATATATATATATTCCATTCTTCTCTCTTTCTTTCCCTCCCTCTTTCTCATTATAAACAGCAATTTCTTCTTCTTCTTCTTCTTCTTCTTCTTCTTCATTTAATTGTCACTTTCTATCTATCTATCTATCTATCATCCTCTCTCTCCCTCTCTCTTTTCAAGTTTTATTCATCTCAACTCATCTCTACCTAGTTACCTACAATTTCTTATCGTCATACTACAAAACCCTCGTTCCTCTTCATCCCTATTTTTCATCATTAAAGTAAAACGATTCCTCGCTACAAATGTGTACAGTGTTGTTGTTGTTTCTTTTTTTTAGATTGCTTGTTTATTTTTTGTTGTTTTTTTTTTTGTTTTGTTTTTTTTGTTTTCGTCGTATCCGTAAGCATAGCAAATTTACTCTCTCTTCATTAAACCATTTGACCGTCAATGGAGACTAGCAAACAATTTCCAGTTATTATAAAGTCTTAAGTGAGAGACACTTAAGAGATTTGTCAATTCAAACATTTTTGTCTTTATTGTCTGATTGTAATTCTTAAGTAATGAAACCTTTAGTTTGAAGAACCACCTAAAAACTTAATTAGCCATGTTTACTTAAACATGAATAAGTTATTTGACTTATTTCTAAATATTTGGAAAAACGAACTCTATAATCAAGTCACGGTGACCCGCTGATTACTCTACCTAGTTACAGTGCTCATCGCGATGAGATCCCATCCTCTTCTCTAGAAGGAATAAACTTTTGTATATTAAAACCTTCTCCTTGGTCTACAAAGTATGAAAGCCAAATGTTGCAGCTTTTCTCAATATGCGGATAAACGAGAAGGGCGACCCACCTGGAATTGTGCAAAAGACGAAAGTTTGGTTATACTGACAAATAGTGGAATGATAAAATTGTCACCCTAGGAAAGATGACATGATTCCATTTCCATTTAATGAAAACCGGTTTTCTTTTTTTGTTGCAGACCATCTACTAGTTGGCCAGTTGTGTACAAATCCCAAGAGCGATAGGAGCCTTCTATCATGTCTGAAAGTGATACAATGTTCAACGAGCGAGATCGGAGATGCGCCGCTGTACAACGCATGCTCTCTACCGATCTAAGTTATGACAACAAGACCATTGCCAGCACCCTCAAAATGCAAATCTGGATTGCTACGAATAACAGGGACGTGCCCAGGGCGATGAAAATAATGTTTCCAGCTACGGTTATGGTCTTTGGTGTGGTTTCAAGTGAGGGCCACATTATGACACCTCACATCTTCGAAGTCGGCTTGAAAGTCAACATCAAAGTGTACCTGGATGTACTGAAGAGTGTGGTGATCCCCTGGTGCAATCAGGTGGCCGGTGGCAGACCCTGGGTGTGCCAGGCTTGGCTTCAGAAGGAATGCTACGACTTTGTACCCTTCTCTCACTGGCTCCCTCCTCCTCCGACCTGAACCTGCTGGACTACTTCGTTTGGTCATACGTCGAGAACATCACCAACATGACCTCCCACAACACCAAAACCAGCCTGATCACCGCCATCCACCGAGTATTCGCCGAGCTCCCGCCGGCACTTGTGGAAAAGGCATGCTTCCAGTTCCGGATCCGTATCGAGACGGCGATTGAGACTGAAGGCGGCTACATTTAATAGATGTCAGCTCTACTACATAATCGAGTTAGCTGAACTGATTTCTTCGGTAAAAGTTTTAAAATAAAGCTGTTGTGTTGTTTTTTTAGGACGACAATTTCATCGTTCCACCCTGTATATGCAAAAACCAAAATTTCTCGAAAATGAGTCACATTAGATTTTCAGTAACTTTGAGATACAAATAGACAATCAAATCCTGACCAGAAATCCAAACCTAGTTTTAATTAACAAGAAAATAAATTATCAACTAGTGGATCATAGACAGAAAAAAAAAACAAAGAAAAAAGCCAAAACCTGGACCTTACCTGAAAGTTGAAAAATTTATGAAAAGATGTAACATATTGGGCCTCGACTCAGCCGTCAATCAAGAAACAGGTGCATCCGGTCGAAAATATCGAAGATATCACCTTGACCTGTGGACGGGTAGAAATCGGTGCAATTGCGACGCCTACGGGAAGCAGGTGGATGTCAAACAAATATATAACCCGGTGCCACAGACAGTTCGAGTTAGTTGGAATTCGAGGCAAGCAGAGTTCAGTTCGAGGCAGTGAGTTCCAGTCGTTGTTGGAGATAAGATGCCGTAGTGAGAGCCAGCGCCAGACAGAGAACTTGGGCCCTCAGGACCCCGGTTGAGCAGCCGAGCAGAATGAGGAGGAAGTGCTGCTATAGTCAGAGGAGCTTGGGGTCAATATGTTGCAGTCTCTGTTCCGTCTCCAACTCACCTTTCACACACAACCCTTTCGCAACCCTTTCGAGAATAAAGTGTGAGAGGAATATTTTTCTAAAGAAGTGTGTTCGTTCGTCATTATTGTTGATTATGTTTCTGCATGTATATGTTTACGTATAGTTGTATCACAACTATACAACAAAGATACTGTGGCAGTGATACTCCTTATAGCTGAAGCTCTTGGAAAGATCGCCAAAGGCCTGAAAAAGAGACTGGAGGAATTTGATTGCAGGTGAAAAGTCGAGACCATCTAGGCCACAGCACTGTTTAGATCAGCTAAGATACAAAAAAAGAAGACTTGCTGCCACTCAGGCTTTGGTGAAAGACCGCCATTTAAGACAGGTGGGAAAAACTAACAATAATAATAAAAATAATGAAACTGGAGAGTCGAATTGACAGCTGGAGGAAAAAGTATAACTGAGGTGAAAATCCAGAGAGGAGTCTTCCAGGGAGAGGCGCTATCATGATTACTATAAGTAAGTAAGTAAAGTTGGCGACCGTAGTCGAGGGTGACCCGAAGGCTCCCTTTTCGATAGCTACAACACCAAGGTGTAGGGGAGGGCGTAACTCCTCTCATTGGATTGGTCCACTTTACTCTTGATCCGTACCGTATAATCCTGAGTGTTAAGCAAGTAGGCGTCAAGTACCATTTTTTAAGTCTTTGGTATGACTCGACCTGGGGTTGAACCCAGGTCTCCCTGGCCATTGGTGAATAGCGATAACGTTACTTAATCACATACTTAGGAAATGCACAGGCGGATACAAACTGCATAAGTCGCGAAAAGAAATCAACCACCTCATATACATGGACGACATTAAATTGTTTGCAAATCAAGAAAAAGAAATGGAAGCCCTAATACAGGATGTGAGGATATACAGTCAAGATATAGGGATGGAGTTTGGCATAGAATAATGTGCCGTGCTAATAAGGAAAAGTGAAAAACGGCAAATGACAGAAGGAATAAAACTAAGAAATTATTTTAAAAAATCAGAACGCTCTGAGAAAAGTACATTTACTTATACTTGGGAATATTGGAAGCGACGTGTAAATGAAAGAAAAAATTCAAAAATAATACCTCAGGAGAACGAGAAAACTACTCGAAACCAAACTACATAGAAGAAATCTCATCAAAGGGATAAATACCTGGGCTGTCTCCCTCGTGAGATACTCGAAACTATTCTTAAAGTAGGCCAGAGAAGAACTTCGACAAATGGACCAGAGAACAAGAAAACTTATGACGATGCATAAGGTCTTACATCCCAGAGAATACGTAGACAGAGTGTATGTGTCAAGAAAAGAAGGTGAAAGAGGACTTACGAGCATTTAAAGCAGCGTCGATGCATCGATACAATGACAAGAAGATAACATAAAAACAGCAAGGAGGAAGACTGATCACAGTGAGCAGAAACTTACAGACAACGCAAATATCAACGGAATAAAAATAACCAGGAAACAAAAATGGGAAGAAAACAACTATATTGACATTTCAAGCGACAAATAAGCGAAATCTCTCACGAAAAAACTTGGACATGGCTAGGAAAAGAGAAACCTTAAGAGAGAAACTGAATCTCTTTTGATAGTAGCACAAAACTATGCCATAAAGACGATGTAAAACAAGAATAGACAAGACGCAACAAAATAGCAGGTGTAGATTATGTAGCGATAGAGAGGAAACAATCAATTACATAATAAGCGAATGCAGTAAATTAGCGCAAAGAGAGTATAAGACTAGAAGTGAATGGATGGGAAAGGTAATCCGCTGAGAATTGAGCAAGAAGTTTAAATTTGACCATAGAAACAAAGGCACAACCCGGAACCCGTCCGAGAGATGCACAAAATTCTTTGGGATTTTCAGATACAAATAGATTTCCTAATCTCGGCCAGACGACCAGACCTAGTAATCGTGAAAAAAAAAAAAAAAAAACCCCTGCCGAATAGTGGACTTTGCTGTTCTGGCTGACCACTGGGTAAAACTGAAAGGAAACGGAAAGAGAGATAAGTACCAATATTTTTCTAGAAAATTGAAAAAAAAAACTATGGAACATTGAGGTAACGGTGATACTAATCATAATTGGCGCACCCGGTACAGTTACCAAAGGACTGGTTCAGGGACTGGAGGATTGGAAATAAGAGAACAAGTGGGACTATCCAAACTAATGCATTATTGAGATCGACCAGAATACTGAGAAGTGTCCTCAAGATTTGAGTAGACTTGCTGGCACACAAACTCCAGTGAGAAACCATCGGCTAACGCTCGTGTAAAAAAACTCTCAAAGGAGTAAAATAATGATAATAATAATAATAATAATAATAATTAATAACAACGATTAGGTGGGCAAGGTGCTCCACTGAGAATTGTGCCAGGAGTTTAAACTTGTCTGTACGAACAAATTGTACATGCACAACCAAGCATCTGTCCTAAAAAATGAGATGCACCAACTTCTCTGGGATTTTGAGATACAAACGGATCGCCAAATCTCGGCCAGACGACCAGAACTTGTAATAATCAACAAGAAAAAGAGAACTTGCCGAATTGATCACAGAGTAAAATCGAAAGAAATTGAAAAGAAAGATAAGTACCTAGACCTTGCTAGGGAACTGAATAAAACTGTGGAACATGAAAGTGACTGTGATACCAATTGTAACCGGAGTTCTTGTTACAGTGACTGAAGGATTGGTGCAAGGACTGGAGGATTTGGAAATAAGCGGACGAGAGGAGACCATCCAGACTATAGCATTTTTGAGATCGTCCAGAATACTGAGAAGAGTACTGGTGACTTGAGTAGACTCGTTGTCACTCAAACTCCGGTTAGAAACCATCGGCTAACGCTCGTGTGAAAAACTCTCAAAGGAATAAAATTATGATAATTGAATGGAGAAAGCTAGCACATAAATAGTATAAATAAAAATTTAAAAAATAAAATTAAAATGAACCCCACCAAACCCATTAATACAAATTCAAGAATTAAAGGTGCGTTTACATTCGCCAGTGGCCCGGGAGACATGGGTTCAATCACAGGTCGAGTCATACCAAAGACTTAAAAAATGGTACTTGATGCTACCTCAGCATTATTAGGTAAGGATCAAGGGTAAAGTGGAGCAATGCAGGGAAAGTAGTAGTACCCTCCCGTAGACCTCAGTGTAGTAGCTATCGAAAAGGGAGCCTTCGGATCACTCTCGACTGCAGTTGCCAACTTTACTCACTTACATTCATTGTTTTATGATTGTATTAAATGCTGGTAAATTAGTTATGTTTTGGAGAGATCCTCTGTAAACAATAAGTCACTTGTGGCCATTTCACACAAACACGCATTCTGCTCGGTGTACGACCCAGCAGTGTTTGTTTTCCTGTTATAAAAGGATTTATAAATGCCAATTGGTAAATGTTGAACCCTATGCTTTTATTTCACCCTGCCAAATATCATTTCAGTCGAGTGGTTCATATGGACGACTTTTTAGAAGCCCTTGTTTTAAAGCTTTACATTCACTCAGATTCAAATACATTCGTAGTAGATGAGGTACATGGTTACGTCAATCAAAAAGCTTCGACTTTATCTGGTTACAATGGCAGTAAAATGATTTTTTAATGTGACACTGAAGTGATTTCTCAATTTAAACATTTTTATCTGGATTGTTATTCTAACAAATAAATAAACTATATAATTATTTTATATATCCACGTGGAAGAACTATACATTTAGTAATTAGTAATGTTTAATTACATGTGAATATTCATTTTAGTTGACAATTTCTTTGGGTCTTTTCAGGGAGGGGTACAGTGAGGCAAGCTACTTTAGTTTAAAATCCATTCCCGCGTGGATAAATAACCAAAGTCAGGTGCTATCCTAGTCGTCTGGGGCAGTAAAATACACCGACTGTATCTCTGCAGAGAGGTAACCACCCCAACGAACGTCCTGTATATGACATTAAATTATCTGATTGATAGCGAGGCTCCGGCCTTGTAGCTTTGGGGAATGTGGAGTACCCCTTCATTGGCTTTTCTCCCAGGTCCACTTTGACTTGAAGTGGTAGAACCTGAGAGAGTCTCCTCTATGATTTAAACATAACAGACCGTGACTGATGACTAATGTTATACAGTGACTATTATACAGCAATTCTTGCAACCATATAACTGTGTGCAAAAAAAAATCAGCTCGAGCTCACTTAAGAATTTTATCAACAAAATGTTTTTACAAATCATATGTATATTTAATATATGTATAAACAGGATTTGGTATTAAATAACCGACAATAGTTGATATGCTATAAAACCAAACCCAACCCAACCCAACCAAACCAAACCAAACCAAAATTAGGTGCGACTTATTTGTAAGTTGGGATTGACATGAGATATTAAATGAGGTGACAGATAGGCGAATGGAAACATTCCAACAGTCATGAATTTATTTGCTTATTTTGAAATAGCAGAATCAATAATCTAAAGAGTAAATTATAAATCAGTGTTCTTAGCGTAACGGTTACCGTCGTTAGAAAATAGATTGACTGATTTTAATATCATGTCAACCCATCTGGAATTATTCTATGCAAAGAGGTTAGCCAATTATCTATGTTCTTTGTATGTTCATTTCTATATTTTTTGCGAAGTATCTTTAGAGTTTTTTTTTTTTTTTTTTCGTTTGTTAGTTTTAGGTATTTTGTTTTTGTTTTTTTTTTTTTGGAGGGAAGGTTTTTTGTGGGGGGTGTATATGGTTAAATATCAAGTTTTTCTATCAAATACAACTAATTTTTGCCCAGTCTGCAGGAGCTGTTGAATACACTGACAGCTTCTCTGCAGAGGGGTACCCACACCCCAACCAGTGTCCTGGATATGACACTAAACAATCTGATACTGAGCTTTGGGGAATGCGGAGTAGTCCTTCATCGCCATCGTTCCCAGGTCCACTCAGCCCCGGAGTGATAGTACCTGACAGGGTCCTATCTATGGGTCAAATAGAATTAAATTGGACTTTTTTGACATTTAAACTGCGTACTTGTGCTAAACTGAATTGTTTGAAATAGAACTGTTTTGACATTTTACTGTTTGTAAACAAAAACTATACTTATACTTAACTGAATGGTTTGAAATTTATTTCGGTGTTTAATGACCCGAAAAGGGTTGATATGCCATAAAGCAAAATAACCAACCAATCAACCAACCAAAAACTAATCTTTAAGCAAATCTATTTGACCCATACGTAAGACACTCACAGGTACAACGATTCCGGGGCAGAGTGTACCTGGGAGTAATGGTAATGAAGTGGTATTATATGTTCCCTGTAGCTTCAGAACAGGAGTGTCACCACCAAATATCATTTAGGAACATCAAATAGATAGGAAACATGAAATTTGTTATTTAATGGAAGTAACGTGTCAAAAACATAAAAATTATTATTTGATTTGAGAACAGAGCCCAATTATATGAGTCACAAGTTAGTTAAAATGACGAAACAAATGCAACTCGAAAGAAAATTGTATTTAAAGAATCGGTTACATTTATTTAAAGTCGCTTTATTGTTCAATTGATTCACTCCCAACTCCAATCATAGACAGGATACAAAAGAAGGTTAGTTTTTTAAACGCTTATGAATTTAGAAAGTTCCTTCTCCTAGATTGGTTTACATACCAAGATTAAATAGTAGTCTGCCCTACTATTTACATATAGGTTTGGGAAGCTTGAAAAAGATTTGTGTTTTTACCGTGTGCATTGGCACATACGAAAGTGCAAACAACATCATCAAGGGTTTGAATTATTTTGTTTTAAACGAATTATTTTATAAAAGTAAGTAAGTTAGCGACCATAGTCGAGGGTGACCCGAAGGCTCCCTTTTCGATAGCTACTACACCAAGGTGTAGCGGAGGGCGCTACTCCATTCCCTGGATTGCTCCACTTTACCCTTGAACCGTACCTTATAATGCTGAGTGTTAAGCAAGGTGGTATCAAGTTCCATTTTTAAAGTCTTTGGTATGACTCGACCTGGGATTGAACCCAGGTCTCCCGGGCCATTGGCGAACACTCTAACCGCTGGGCCATGCAGTCTAATCCGTCAGGGAAAGAAGTAGCGCCCTCCCCTACACCTCGATGTAGTAGCTATTGAAAAAGGAGCCTTCGAGTCACCCTCGACTAAGGTCGCCAACTTTACTTAACATTATTCGTTATGAGATGGCTTAGAAAAAAAGATTATTTAATTAGATTTAAATAATATATATTAAACAACATAATTTTAAAAAAAAGAAAAATCAAAATTCAGAATCTGAAATTTTAATTACTATGGTAACAAATTAAATTATTATCAGCAGTGAAAAAGGGCGTGTCCTCGTAGTGTAATGATTAAAGCGGTGGATTGCGGAATCGTAAAAAGCGAGTTCGAACTCCAGTCAAGCGATTATGTTCAGTTTTGGACAAATACCCTTGAGAAAGGTATGAACTCCTAGCTAAGGGTTAGACAGTACCACAACTATTCTTTTTAGAAGGATGGATTTGGCATTAAATAACCCAAGAAGGTTGATATGGCATTAAATAAACAAGCTCTGCACCGATCTGACCGAAGAGATCCAAATCTTCACTTGTTAAGACAGTTTCAGTATTCCCAGGTATTTGTTGGTGTGGGTGTCTTATTACATGATTTCTTATTCCATTTATTATGATTTTCCTGTATTTTCTGAAATCTTAATCTTGGAGCCGAAAACATTTTTTAAAAATATACCAGACCAAACCCATCTTTCCGATTAAAAATAATTCAAGAATTAAATGTGCGTTTATATTTATTGTTTACTAATTTTTTTCTTATGTAAATTATATGAAACACGAGTTATGTCTTTAGATTCAAAATTCAATGAATTTCTTTTGGATGAATAGAAATTAAATCTGCTTTACAAGGTGTGCGTCGTAAGTCGCCATCTTCTTAGTTGTTGTGGATATTACTTGTTGTTCTAAATTACCGAAATTGACACATAGGCAACAAGACATGAGCGCCTCGCGTGGAATAGTGGTTCACGAGCTCGACTAGTAGACCATTCTTAATGAGTTAGATTCTCACTGTGCTAAACTAAGCAAAACTTACGTCCACCTACGTCGTCGTCATGCGAACTTTTGTAAAACCGAAGATGATCTGAACTGTGTGCTCAAACTAGGGAAACCTCCTCACAATAGAACTTAGATTTATGGACTCGGGGGAAGATGTGCACCAAGTCAAACGATACTAAGAAATATGCATTATCATATTTACCAAACCCTCCGCTCGAGCAGGATATGACACAAGGTCAATTTTTTAAGTGGAGTTTAACAGGTTTTAATTCACAGTTTTCCTTCTCCTAGACTAGTTGCCTCACCAAGGCTGAAGAACCTAGTCTGCCCTATTATTTACCCATAGCTGGAGGGAGAATAATTGGATTCATACCTTTCCCAATGGTATTAGTGCTATGTGAAATGTAATCAGTCTCGTCCAGGGTTTGAACTCGTGTCGCCGTATCCATTTCCTACGACGATAACCACTACACCACAGGCACCTCACTAATATAGATGCATTATTCATTAGTTAGGACTAACAATCCGCACAGAGGACCAAAATATATACAATGATAAATCTCTTAAGTGTCACTTGAATCTAAAAAAAGCAGGAGGGAGAATAATTGGATTCATGCCTTTCCCAAGGGTATTAGTGCTATGTGAAATGCAATCAGTCTCCTCCAGGATTTTGAAAAAAACGGGATTGATCTAAATTTTCATGATCAACTCTATTATTCAAACACTTTTTCACACACCTACACGAATATACATATTTACCAACCCCTCCGCTCAGGCAGGATATGACACAAGGTCAATTTTTAAAACCAGCCTGCCCTACTACTTACCCATAGCTGGAGGGAGAATAATTGGATTCCTACCTTTCCAAAGAGTATTAGTGCTATGTGAAACGCAATCAGTCTCGTCCAGGATTTGAACTCGTGTCGCCGTGTCCATTTCCTACGACGATAACCATTACACCACGGGTACCTAGCCTTTATACCACACCAAGCACTTATGTATTGTCTAGGCAGCACTTGTGCAGATTTTAGTAATTCAGAATTTTTTTCTTTTAGATTCAAGTGACACTTAAGAGACTAGTTGCCTCACCAACGCTGAAGAACCTAGTCAAGGAGAAGGAAAACTCTGAATTCAAACCTGTTAAACTCCGCTTAAATATTGACCTTGTGTCATATCCTGCCTGAGCGGAGGGGTTGAGTAAATAGGATAAAGGTTAGTAAACCAGTTTTATCGAGTTAGATTCTCATTGGTTGCCTCGTACTTCTGGCCTGGTGCTGAACTAAACTAAAATTAATAAATGACAATTACTCCCACTACATTGGTCGTCAAATTGTGAGGAGTGGGCTTGTGATCCGAATTGTGTGTCAAACCTGGAAAACCTACTCCCAATGGAATTTTGGCTGACTGCCACAAAACCAAATGATACCATGAAATATTGAATATGAATGGACCAAAAATCCATTTAGATTTATCTTGTAAAAAGTATTTAGAGTTATCAATGAAATAATCTTTATGCGTAAGTGAGTCCCCAATCCTGTGGGTTAACACAATTTTTACGCGGAGATCTGAGAGTTTCAATGTACAATGTCCGAATCATGTAATAAATGGATAAACATTGGTTTAAGCGTATTGACAGGGGAGGAGATCACGTTAAAAAAATTACAGACACACTAGAAACAGCGCTATACGGAGAGATTGTAAAAAAATGAGTTCTTGTCCATAAAACTCCCCTGAGAAAATGTCTGCAGTGAAATACAAAAAATACAGAGAGTCAGTTATCTTATACTTGCATTTAGCTTCTAAATAAGAGAAACTTTCAATCATTTCCTTCATTTTCTAACTGAATAATTATATTTTTGCTCCCTGAAATTATGCACCAGCGATTCATCGTAAGTCGCCATCTTCTTAGTGGTTAAGGGTAGTAAAAAAATAAAGATAATAACTGAAAAACACGTATATGGCTTATTGATTGATTGGTGGATTTTAATGCCAACCCGTTTAGGGTTATTTTATGCCTAGTGGTTAGGGAATTGCGTTCAATCCACATTTATTTGTACATTTTTTGTGTAGTTGCTTTATTTGAGAATTTTGAATAGTTATATATTAAGTATTCCTGGAAGTGGAACTGTTTTGATAATTAACTGTGTGTAAAGAAAAAAAACTATACTTATACTAAACTGAATTGTTTGAAATAGAAATGTTTTTGATAATCAAACTGTGTACTTATGCTAAACTGAATTGTTTGGAATAGAACTATTCATTTGTATAAAATGAATTTGGCATCAAATAACTTGCAAAGGTAGATATGCCATAAAACCCAAACAAACAAACAAATAAGTTATTAATGCAAGTTTTATTAAAAACAGTGGAACACTGTTTATTATTTCTAATTGTAATTTTTCAAGTCTTCTTGTTATTTTTCTTGTGTCGGGATCCAGGTGGTAAAGGAATTGTTCCATATCTTCTGTCCAAGCGCTTTCGACCATACTTTTGATCGTCATCAGGGGTAGTGTAGTTTTGAGTTGACAGTTTATTGTTTTCATTATTTGTAGCGTTTTGTTTTGCAGTTTTCGATTGGAACGTTTTCAGCGTTTTGTTTTAAATGTTCAATTGGAAAGGTTTACAAATAGAGTGATTGATTTTTGTAATTAAAACAAAACGCTGAAAACGTTCCAACCGACAAATTCAAAACAAAACGCTACAAATAATTAAAACACTAAAACAATAAACTGTCAACACAAAATTACACTACCCCCTGATGACGACCAAAAGTATGGTTGAAAGCGCTTAGACAGAAGATATTGGGACAATTCCTTTACCACCTGGATCCCGACACAAGAAAAATAACAAGAAGAATTGAAACATTATAATTAAAAATAACAGTGTTCCATCGCCTTTAATAAAACTAGCATTAACACACACACACACATGTGTGTATGTGTGTGTACCCAAAAGCAAAAAATAAACCTTCTAAAGTACCGTTTCTCAGAAAGTCGGCTTATAATCAGATTTTAATGAAATTTTTAGTATTTTAAGTAAAAACTGAGGTGTCTTTTAAAAGTCGTTCTTTCTCAAAATTCTGAAGACATGCTTTTTTATTGTTTTGTAGTCATGCGCCAACCGACGACTATTTTGTTGATTTGACACCCTTAATTAACGTACAGGTTAACAACTTGAACATGTTTTAAAGATGAGGCATTTATTTTGTTCACATTTTTAAAACTGTTTTTCTATTTTATTTGTATGGATGCCTTATTTCTGAAATTCAAAAAATAGTATGAACCACCTAATCCTCTCAACTATGGCTTAAATAATACCACAACTCTTCCTATACAAGGATGGCTTTGGCATTAAATATGCCCTGAAGATTGATATTTGATATGCCTTTAAACAAACAAACAAACGCTACACAATTTATTAGAGGAATATTCTGCCCAAATTCTTATTACTGTACGTTATCCTAACTTATATATAAATATATACTCTATCACATAATATTGAGTATTCTTTATTTCTAAATATGCCAAACTATATATATATATATATATATATATCATGCCATACCACTAGCACGGATTTCCCTAATCCTCTCTTGCTACTCGTCTCTATCATCCATTGCTCCCGGCTGGTCTTCTAAGCTACATCCTGTATCAATGCAGAGCTGTTGTATGTAGGTTCTAGTTGGTCGTCCAGCCTTTGCTGGTTCATACGAAGGGGTCGACAGGAGTATATCGCTTATGAGTACGTCGTTACTTCTCCAGCAGTGTCCCGCATGTCTGGTTCGTCAAACTTTGATAGTTTTCGTAATGGATCGATGCTGCTATATGGATGCACTACATGGACGCTAACTAAATGCATGGGAAAAAAGCTTTATGGCAATTACACAAGAATGCTGCGAGCAATACTGAACAAGTCCTGGAGGCCTATCACGAAAACTGATATATATATATATATATATATATATATATATATATATATATATATATATATATATTTCAGTCAAAATATTGGGCAATAATTAAAACGATTATTTAAAGACTAAAAAGATTAAAACTCAGGTATCACAAGGGTTTAACACTACTGCCTGTTTTACGAGTCAAGTTGATCATCAGGTAACTGAGCGTGAAACTACCAGTTGTGGTGAGTGATTTTAACGTTTGTTTAGGTTTTAAATATTTGTTTTTAATGTGACTCCATCCGGAACATTGAACACGATTACTAAACAATGCAAGGTTTGTTACATATATATTTTTTCAGAGGAATATATATATATATATATATATATATATATATATATATATAGAGAGAGAGAGAGAGAGAGATTTTTACAGAGGAATATTCCGGACAAATACTCATTATTGAAAGGGGTTCAAACAAATATTCTCTTGTCTATTGTAAACTGTTGTTTTTTGGGGAGCGCCTGAAGGGGAGAATTCAGAGTACCATATTTAGGTTTTCAGTTAAATACATCAAACAGCAATTAGCAATCGCATCGCATCGTTTGACGTGCTGTTTCTCTAATTCTCTCACAACAAACTCCAACACATTGGCGAGGATTAATAAGGCTTTTTGCCTATTACGTACGTATTTGCTATGTTCTTGCTGTTAGGACAGATGCTGTTTAAACAAAGTTAAAAACAAAATATAACCTCCCCACCCACCCCCATAAAATAAGTAAAAGAAATGTAAATAAATAAATAAGTAAATAAAAATAAGCGAAGGAAGTCTAAATGTGAAGAAAGCATTCCTCGCTATTAAAGATTGCAGAGGCCTGATCACGTGGTCGCCAGGAAATGGTTACTGCGCAGACTCTCGGACGCCATTCTTTTCAGCAAGCTACTCCACATGCTGACTGGAAGTGCAAAGTCATTTTTGTTGTTGTAGCAGGGTTTTTTGTAGTTTTTTTTTTTATTTCTGTTTTCTTGCTTTTTGCTTGTTTGGTTGGGTTTTTTTGTTTGTTGGTTTGTTGTTGTTTTGTTTTTTTGGGTTTTTGTATTTTTTGTTTTGTCTTGTTTTTAAGGACAGATTATCACTCTGTTTCAGGGATGCTCTGTGATAGTATCGTCTCAGTTACTGTTCATTTGGCTGCTTATTATTAAGATGTCGATGTAAATATTTTCAAGCGCAAGTTCTGTTAAAGATTATAGCTGATTATATGTTATGCCCATTGGCATAATCATTAGAGTGTTCGTCAGTGGCCCGGGAGACTGGGGTTCAATCCCAGGTCGAGTCATACCAAAGATTCAAAAAATGATACATGCAGCATGATAAGGTATGGATCAAGGTAAAGAGGAGCAATCCAGGAAAAGGAGTAGCGCCCTTCCCTACACCTCTGTGTAGTAGCTATTGAAAAGGGATCCTTCGGGTCACCCTCGACTACGGTCGCCAAATTTATATATATATTGGTTGTGTATATATATGCACACACGCACAAATATTGACAGTTCATATATATATATATATATATATTTATATATATATATATATATATCGGAATTATATGCATAAATATAAACACATAAAAGGCTTTCTGTAAGAAATATAAAAGAAAATGATTTTATTTTGCGTTATAAACAAGCACGTAGATAGAAAACTGAGTGAGAGTCTTCTTCAACATTTTAAGAAATTTAAAGAAAAAGATATTTTGCAATAAATGGACGTTCCCTATTACTTAATGGATAAAAAGATTAGGATGGTATAAAAAATGATAATCCTGTATAAAAATTTTAAAATTAGAATTTTTTTTAAAAATAAAGTATAAGAGTTTTAAAAAAATATATGAATTTACATTTTTTCTATAGTTCAAAAGATTTTGGTCACTTGACCTCTAGATACCAAATTTCTGATCAAAGGTCATGCTCTCACTTTCTTTCTTTTTTTTTGCTCGGTTTTTCTTTCTTTCTTTCTTTCTTTCTTTCTTTCTTTATATATATATATATATATACCATCAGCCTATCACGACACTTTTTTCTATGCGGCTCCTTGAACCGGAAATATCAAAATATGTATTTACCTAACCTCTCCACTAAGGGCAGGATTTAGCACAACTCGCGCGCATGTGTCCTGTTTCTTTTTTACCCAAGGGAAATGTATGACACCTGTCCCCCCGCTCCCTCGCTATGGGTTAAAAAGAACCACTGTGGTTCTTCTTCAAAGATGGTTTTGGCATCAAATAACCCACGAAGGTTGATATGCTATTAAACAAAAAAGTATCCTTCACCAATATTGAATGCTTTACCCATAGTTAGAGGGCGGATAAAAGGTGGATTCATGCCTTTCCCGAGGGTATTAGCGCAGAGTGAAAAGTAAACAGCCTCGTATAGGATTTGAACTCAAATTAATTATACCAGTTTCTTCGACAATAACCGTTACGCTAACCAAGATATTGAATTTAGAAACAAGCATACCAACTCAGTGACACATTACTTTAGCCTGGTTCTTGTACCTAAATTATCCCAACCCTTCACTCAAAGGAAGTGAACAGTAAATATTACGATGAGGACTTTCTTCTAAGGAATATAGAATAAAACTGGTACATGAATAGAAAAGGTATATTAGCTTCTTTATTTTGTGAATTGTTTTAATTTTATCAACACGAAGAAAAAGCATGCGCAACCCGTATAGCCAAAATCCAATCCATTTGAATTATGGACCAACCTTTCCAATAGAAAGATATTCGCAAGCACTGACCGAAAGTATTATTATATGTTAGAGCCCCATCTGCGAGTCAAATACATATATTTGAAAATTATTAGTATCTTATAGGAGTACTTGAAACTAGATAACCACGTGCAAATTATTTGTATTAAGAATAGTTACTTGAAGCTATGATTGTTTACTAAAGATTATTATTTACTCATTAGAGTTTTTCACATCAGTGTTAGCTGATGGTCTTTCACTGGAGATTGAGTGACAGCAAGTCTCCTCAAGTCCCCACGACTCTCCTCATTATTTTGGTCGTTTTCAATAATGCTGTTGTTTGGATGGTCTCCACCCGGCCGCCAACTTCCAAATCTTCTAAGCCCTTTTATAATCCTTTAGTTACCGTGCCAAATGCACCAATCACAATTGGTATAATTGTCACCGTCATGTTCCATAGTTTTTTTCAATTCTCTAGCAAGGTCGAGGTACTTATCTCTCTTTTCACATTCTTTCCGTTTTATTCTGTGGTCAGCCGGGACAGAAAAGTCGACAATTTTGCAGATTTTCTTCTTTTTTTTTTTTTTTTTTTTTTGTTGATTATTATAAGGTCTGGTCTTCTGGCCAAGATTAGGTGATCCATTTGTATGTCAAAGTCCCATAGGAGTTTGTGAGTGTCATTTTCTAGGACAGGTGCTGGGTTGTGCATATTGTTATTATTATTAGTTACTCATTAGAGTTTTTCACATCAGCGTTAGCTGATGGTCTTTCACTAGAGTTTGAGTGACAGCAAGTCTCCTCAAGTCTCCAGGACTCGTCTCAGTATTCTGGCCGTTCTCAATAATGCTGTAGTTTGGATGATCTCCACTCGTCCGCCAACGTCCAAGTCCTATTATTATTATTATTATACTCCCTGTGAGATTTTCACTGCAACGTTAATTGGAGTCTGAGTGACTGTAAATCAACCTAGGTCTCCAGGACTGAGTATTCAAGCTGATCTAAACAACGCTGTGGCAGGTATGGTCTTGATTCTTTCTCTGATTTCCAATTTTTTCCGTTTTTCCAACACGTTGAGGACCGTTCCGAGCGCAACAACTACAATAGGTATCAGAGTCACTCACCCTCATGTTCCATAGCTTTTTAGTCCTCTGGCAAGGTTTAAGTATTTGTTTATCTTTTCACTTTCTTTCATTATCACTCGGAGGTTCACTGAAACAGCAAAATCCACCAGATGACAATATCCTCGGGTCTTCTGGACGGGATTAGGTGGTCCGTTTGTAATTCAAGTCGACCTTAGTCGAGAGTGACCAGAAGGCCCCCTTTTCAATAGCTTCTACACCGAGGTATAGGAGAGGGCGCTACCCCATTCTCTCATCATCATCATCATGTCGTGCCGCCAGCACGGATATCCCTGACCCTCTCTCGCCACTTCTCCCTATCATTCATCGCCTCCGGCAGGTCTTCAGGGTTACATCCTATGTCCTCACATAGTTGCTGTATGTAAGTTCGAGCTGGTCGTCCTGCTTTTGCACGGCCATATGTGGGGGTCCATAGGAGTACATCACTTATGAGCTCGTCCTTGCTTCTCCAGCAGTGTCCCGCGTGTCTGGTTGTCTAACTTGTATAGTTTTCGTGATGGGGGGCAAGTGTCCGTAAAGTTGGTGTCTCGTTGGGTGTTGTCGCCAGGACTTGTTCAATACTGCTCTCAATTGCTCCAATTTACCCTTGATCATTACCTTATGATGCTTAGTGTTAAGCAAGGCGGAATCAAGTACCATTTTTTGAGTTTTTGGTATTACTCGATCTGGGATTTAACCCCGGTCTCCCAGACCATTGACGAACACTCAACTAATTAGGTCAATCCCTGATAATTCTATGCATCTCATTCTCTTAGGGAAATTCTGGATTGTGCATATACCATTTTGTAGTGCTCGTGGTGTAATGGTTATCGTCGTAGGGAATGGACACGGTGACACGAGTTCAAATCCTGGACCTGACTGATTGTATTTCACATAGCACTAATACCATTGGGAAAGGTATGAATCCAATTATCCTCCCTCCAGCTAAGGGTAAATAGTAGGACAGACTGAGTTCTTCAACTAGGCAACTAGTCTAGGAGAAGGAAAACTCTGAATTCAAACCTATTACACCTTGACCTTGTGTCATATCCTGCCCGAGCGGAGGGGTTGGTAAATATGATATACCATTAGGTAGTATATACAATTCCTTATGAACCATCTTTCCCACCCAACCATGTCTACACTGTTCTCCTTTTGTGCTAGTTTGTTGCATTCGCTTTTTATACGATTAATCGTTTCATCTTTCTCTATAACGTACTCTTGCTCTACGTTTACATATTTATTTTTGTTTTAATATAATTGGTCCTTATGGCGTTGTTTTGTGCTGCTATTAGAAGAGATTCAGTTTCTCTCTAAATGTTTTATTTTGGAACCCATGTCCAGTCTTCTCGTGTGAGATTTCGTCAGCTTATCGCTTAAAAAATTGTATATAGTAAAAACAACTGTATTCGATATATTTGTGCTTCCAACTTTTTGTTGTTCTGTTTCTCCCTATGTTGTTACTGCTGTTACAAGACACTCTAATTAGTCCTTATTTGCTCATTATTATTATTATTATTATTATTATTATTATTATTTACAGTGGGTCATGGTTATCTTTCGATGGCTGTTATTATTCTCATCCATAGAAGCCACTTTTATAGATGAGCAGCAGTAGTTCCCCGATCGAACTGACGATCCTGAGCGTTAAGTCGCAAAACTCACGTCCAGGATCAGGTTAGGTATTGAGTTTGGTTGTCAATGAGTTAATTCAAATACCTTCACGTCCATCATGCTGCTTCCCAGGTGTACGTAAAAAAGGGGGGGAGCATTAATTTCCCTTAAGTTTTAACTTAGTTAAAGTCCAGGGCTAGGGTATATTTGTCTGAGTTTTCGGTATATTTTCACCTATCTTCTGGTACTGACACTAAAATGCATTTTCTTGTGGCATTGGGACATTTACTTATGCCGTTTAGTTTTCTCCTAAACTACTAGACATGCAGGTCACTGGTGGAGAAGCAGGGACGAGCTCATAAGTGATGTACTCCTATGGACCCCCACGTATGGCTGGGCAAAAGCAGGACGACCAGCTCGAACATAGATTCAGCAGCTTTGTGAGGATACGGAATGTATCGCCAGAGGCGATGAACGATAGGGAGAAGTGACGAGAGAGGGTCAGGGATATCCGTGCTAGCGGCACGACATGATGATAATGATTATTTACAAGTTTTTCACACCAGCGTTAGCTGATGGTCGCTCACAGGAGTCTTAGTGACAGCAAGTCTCCTCAAGTCTCAAGGACCCTTCTCAGTATTCTGGTCGATGTTAACAATACTGTAGTTTGGATGGTTTTGGTACGTCCTTCAATTTACAATTATTATTCTCTAGAGTTTTTCACATCAGTATTAGCTGATGGTTTTTCACTGGAGATTGAGTGACAGCAAGTCTCCTCAAGTCTCCAGGACTCGTCTCAGTATTCTGGCCGTCCTCAGCAATGCTGTCGTTTGGATAGTCTTTACCCGTCCGCTAACTTCCAAGTCCTCCAGGCCCTTTAATAATCCTTTAGTTACTGTGCCTAACGCACCAATCACAATTGGCACAATCGTTACTTTCATGTTACCCATTTTTTTAATTCTCTAGCAAGGTCGAGGTACTTAACCTTCTTTTCACTTTCCTTCTGATTTATTCTGTGGTCCGCCGGGACAGCCAAGTCAACAATTCTGCTGATTCTCTTTCTTTTGTTGATTATTATGAGGTCTGGTCTTCTGGCCGGGATTAGGTGATCCGTTTGTATGTTAAAGTCCCATAGGAGTTTATGTGAGTCATTTTCTAGGACAGACGCCGGGTTGTGCATATACCATTTGTTTGTATGGTCGAATTGAAATTTCCTGCACATTTCCCACTGGATTACCTTGCCGACCCAGTTGTGTCTCGCCTTGTACTCCTTCTCTGCTAATTTTCTGCCTTATTATCATTATTATTATTATTAATTTCTTACAACCATATTATTGCTTGAAATACTTGAAATTATATTGCTCTATTCAAATTATTTGTTCTAAATAGAAATATTTGATACCAAATAACCAAATTCAAACAATTAATTATTTTCAATTAATATTATTGAACAGGATTAGTTACTTGAAACTATATAACAGTGGAAAGTCTCCATGGCATAGTGGTTAACGTGATGGACAACAACATAACAGTAAGCGAGTATGAACCCCAGTGGTGCTTTTAGGTTCACTTTCGGACTAATATCAAAGAGAGAGCTATAAACCCCCTTATCCCCCCCAAGTTATGTATTAAATAGTACCACTACTGTTCTTCTACAATGAAGACTTTGGCATTCAATAACCCATCAAGGTTGATTTGCTATTAAACAAAGAAACCAAACTATATAACAGTGAGCGAATCATTTGAATCAAAAATAGTTACATGAAACTGATTGTGTTTCACTTCATGCCCTTGGGTGGCCCAGTCGTCTGGAGCTGCAGAATATACCGACTTCATTTCTGCAGAGGAGTAACACTCCCCCAACGAGTGGCTTGGATATAACACTAAACAATGTGATGGTGAAGTTTCAGTAATGCAGGAGCTTTCGGAAAAACGGAGTACCCCTTTATTGCCATCGCTCCCAGACCCACTCTGGCCCGGAATGGTAGCACTTGATAGGGTCCTATCTATGGGTCAAATATAACTAAACTGTGCAATTATGCTAAACTGAATTGTTTGAAATTGAACAGTTTCTACAATTAACAGTGTGTAAACAAAAAGAAACTACCTATGCAGAACTGAATTGTTTATGGCCTAATGGTTAGTGTTCGCCAATGGTCGCGTCATACCAAAGACTTAAAAAATGGTAATTGATACCTCCTTGCTTAACACTCAGCAATATAAGGTACATATCAAGGGTAAAGTAGAGCAATCCAGGAAAGGAGTAGCGCCCTCTCCTACACCTCGGTGTAGATGCTATTGAAAATGGAATCTTCTGGTCGCCTTCGACTACGGTCGCCATCTTTACTTTACTTGTATGTATAAAATGGATTTGGCATTAAGTAACCTACAATATTTTATAATCCATAAAACCAAACCTAACCAAACCATATTCTTGGGAGACATAGATCCATTAATTTATCCCTTTATAGCTATATGTTAATATAAGGGCAAAATGGGTTCTTTAACTGGTAAGGTAATCACTGTAGGAGAAAGAAAACTCTAAATTCAAACCAACTGTGCTTCGCTGGAAAATTGGCCCTGTGTCACATACTGCTCCTGTTAAGGGAGTTGGGAAAGTAGATACTTCTATACTATTGATAATTTTTTTTCGACTGATATTCGGAACAGCGTTTATCAGAGTAATGGTGATATAGAATTTTCATAAAGATTTAAAAAAGAAAGTTATTATTAATAATTATCTTGTGGTATTCGTTTTTAATTTTATTTATTTATCTTGCTATAAAAGTAATTCTTTGTGGATCGCTCATTAAAATCATTGAGGTGTAAGCGTAAAAAGTAAGCATTTGCAGCATCTTCATTCTGCCTTCTCATTCGCTTGGCAGTTAAGGCACCCCAAAAATGAGGAATGCCGACTGGGTCAAGCATTTTTGTAACGGTCGATAAGTCTCGATTCGTGCATAGCTTTTCCACTAATAAAATGAGCCTGTGTCAAACCCGGTCTGTCTCGTGGTTGGACAAATATCTAACTCAGCCTTCTCACTTTTTTTACCTTAAATTTGTCGAAGAGACAAAATTCTTGCTACCTGATATAGTTTCAATTATTTCTATCTAGTACATTTATCATAACATTATCTGTAATCTTTATTTGTTTGACAGATATTCTTTCTTTTTTCTTTTTTCTTGGTTGAAATCTCTATTTTAAATTTGTATCAGCGTTGAGAAATGTTTTGTTCAGTATAAGGTGATATTTTTCTACCCTTATGAAAAAGAAGAAAAAGGATTTTATCGCAGTCTAATTGGCTAAAACTTAGCCAATCAGATTGATTACCACGTAATTCTTAAAGAAAATATCAGTTGAGAAACGGCTGCTGAAAATTTGGATGGGTATTTTTTGATTCTGTGTAAATCGCGCTTTAGTCACCTTGGGTGACATAATGGTTAGCAAGCTAGACTAGCACACCTTCACAAGTGAGCACGAGTCTCAATGGGTGTCTCGTTTATATGTCCTTGTAGCACATCTAAGCAAAAAGCTTTCACTCTTACCTGTGTAGATCGAGATTTAGACCTGACTTGCACTCAATCTATTTTTGGCTTCTGTTTAGAGATATTTCTCTTTTTTTTTTCTAAAGAAATTTATCACCCCGAATAATAGAATTCTGAAGTTTTTTATTGAAGACGTGTCTTTGTTAAAAAAATTTTTATCAAAAATATTTTAGAAAATTTGTATTGAAGTTATGTTTTTTCTTTGAATAGAAAAATTTGTTCAGAACATGGAAATTTTTTAAAATTCTTATCTGGTAGTAGATACTTTTCCTGACAGCAAAAAAAAGTTATTTTCTGGCGGCGGTAACTCGACTTTGCCCCACCGAAAGAAAAGACTTTATTTAGGATATATGAATTCTAAAAATTTGTATAGGATTGGTGATATCTCTTTCAAGGTTTTCCCATCGAAAGGAAAAGTCTCCTTTCGAGTATAGTTTTTCAAGAGTGATTCCTGAATTTTGTAGAACCAGAGATATCGAAAGACATCACGTTCGCTTCAAAATGGATAACGATATTTCCGCTCATTAGGTGCCCCATTTATTCGGCCTCGTGCCATATCGAAGCAAAGAACTTTGTAAATTTCTTCTGTTTGTTGATTTCCCGCAGATTAATAAATAAATAAAATAGAATTAAAAAAGAAAACACACAACATCTTTGCAAGTATTTTTTTTCTTCAGAAAAAGAAAAGTTTTCGTTGTTAAAATTTTCGTAAGAAATTTTCCGATTTCTTTTAAATTTTTTACATGATTATTTAAAGTATCATCATTTGTATGTATTTTCATTCTGTTATTCTGCATAAGAACAACTCAGTCGCCGGCAGGGCTGTAGAATACGCAGACTGCATCTCTGCAGAGGAGTAAAAACAAATGTCCTGGATGTGACACTAAACTGCATCTGATCGTAAACTCTCTAGTCCTAGAGTTTGAAAAACGTAGAATACACTTTCATTGTCATTACTCCCAGATGTCCTCTGACCCAAAATAGAAGTACTCGTTAGGGTCCCATTTATTGATCAAAACATTTACTATGCATGAAAACATTTAACCGTGAGTAAACAATGGATTGATGTTAAATTGAAATATTAGTTAAACATAGCAATACTTGGAACCATTTAACCATGCGCAAACGAATAAATAATGTTGAATAGAATTACAAATGTTAAATAGTAATATTTGAAAAAATTTCAATTGCTTACAAAAAAAAAAAGACAGATTTTTATTCTCAACCAATAAAATATGTCCTTTTAATTATTCTTAAAAATTAATACTTGTGAGAAGTTATATTTATTTTATTTATTTATTTAGATTTTGTAATTTTGTTTTATGAGCAAAATTATATTGAAGGAGTATTTATTTCTAACAATACATATGCAGAAACCTTATTGAAATAAGAGAAATTTTGATACAACTTACTTGTCTCTGTCTGTAGAATAGATATTAAACTAGTTTAGTTTAGATACAATTAGTCAAAAAGATGTTTACATTGTTCTATCTGGTAAAATAGTTATGAAATTAAATAATCCACGATTGCCCAGTCGGCTGGGGCTGTAGAATACACTGACTGCTTCTCTGCAGAGGAGTAAGACCCCCCCTAACGAGTGTCCTGGATATGACACTAAACAATCTGATGGTAAGGTTCCAGTAATGCTGAAGCTTTGGGGAATACGGAGTACCCTTCATTGCCATCGCTCCCAGGTCCACTCTGGCCTGGAGTGGTAGCACCTGATAAGGGTTCAATCTATTAGTTAAATAAAACTAACGGCATACTTATGCTAAACTGAATTGTTTGATTAAACTGAATAGCTTGAAATAGAAATGTTTTTGACAATTAAACCGTACTTACATTTAAACTGCGTGCTTATGCTAAACTGAATTGTTTGAAATAGAACTGTTTTTGACATTGAAACTGTACTTACACTAAACTGAATTGTTATGAATAACTGTTTGGATAAATTGAATAGTTTGAAATAGAAATGTTTTTGACAATTAATCTGTACTCATGCTAAACTGTTTGAAATAGAACTGATTATTTACATAAAATGGATTTGGTGTTAAATCGCCAACAAAGGTTGATACTATTTACCAACCCCTCCGCTCGGGCAGGATATGACACAAGGTCAATTTTTAAGCGGAGTTTAACAGGTTTGAATTCAGAGTTTTCCTTCTCCTAGACTAGTTGCCTCACCAAGGCTGAAGAACCTAGTCCGGTTGATATGCCATAAAAACCAACCAACCAACCAAATAATCCTGGAAGGTCAATATGCCATTAAACAAAGAAACCAAACCAATTATATTTTTCATATTATGTAATGAAGTTGATACTATTCTATAAAAGATTTCACCGAGATTTTTCGACATTTCAGAGATTTATTGATTTAAATATTTTTGTTTTTTGTTCATATTGTTATTCTTAATTAAGTCACAAAGGAATGTATTTATTTTATATCATTAAGTCGAAGAATTACTAATAAGCCAAATTAGTAATGTGAAATTAAACGTGAATAATCATTTTAGTGGGACAATTAGTTAATTATATATTTTTTCTTTTGAAGTTTAGAAATTTGAATTCAACGCGATTAGTTGTCTTGGAAGAACATTATTATTGATTATTTCTTGAGAATTCTTTTTGATTAGGACCTCCTCCTTCTCCCTGGGGGAAGACTTATAATTTAAAACTTTCGGTGCTATTGTATTAAGCAGTCTACCACATTTTTCCGGTTGTAAGTTCAATGGTGTCATGGCTAACGCGCTTGACTGTGGCCTCGAAGTAAGCGAGTTCGAACTCCAGTCACGCTATTCTTCTTGATTAGGACCTCCTCCTTCTCCCTGGGGGAAGATTTATACGTTAAAACTTTCGATGCTATTGTATTAAGCGGTCTACCACATTTTTCCGGTTGTAAGTTCAATGGTGTCATGGCTAACGCGCTTGACTGTGGCCTCGAAGTAAGCGAGTTCGAATTCCAGTCACGCTATTACCTTCACTTTCCAATTAATACTCTTGAGAATGTTATCAATCCCTTTATAACCCTAGCTATGCGTTAAATAGCATCCCTGCTTTTCTTCTATAAGGATGGCTTTGGAATTAAATTACCCACGAAGATGATATGCCACAAAAGAAAGAAACCAAGTTATTGTAAGTTTAAAAAGTCGGGGTGGGTGACAATAACATTTAAATCTGACAGCTCTGCATAAAACTGTTTGGCCGTCTACAGGGGATCAACCAACTCTTCAATTAAGCATAAATTTACTAGTAAATACTTAAACTTTTCTCAAGTTTTGATAATACGGACAATTTTTTAACAGATCTATTTGACCCATAGATCGGACCCAAACAGATACTACCACTCCACAAAAAAACTATACTTATACTAAACTGAATTGTTTGAAATAGAAATGTTTTTGACAATTAAATTGTGTATTTATGCTATTGTTTGAAATAGAACTTTTTATTTGTATAAAAATTGATTTGGCATTAAATAACCTACAAAGGTTGATATGCCATAAAAACCCAAAGAAAGAAAGATATTTCCAAAACTGGAGTCTCTCCATCAAATGTAGTTTTGTCTCCTACTTTTTACATCCGTTTCTGGTAAGATCTTAATCTTCTGTAGGGGATACAGTCAGCATATTCTAACCCATGCCGACAAGCCATCCATACTAGATATAAAAGTGTCTCATTGTATTACGGCTTTCATATGTTTTTCAATACATGGGTACACAGCCGAAACGTTGTAAAAAATGAAACACAAGAAATTGCCTAGTTACAAGTAATCTATGAATAAATAATCCTTTTAACAAAATAGACAAGTATTTGAACGTGTTAATAATCGCAAGATGTGTCACGATATAATCTCTTTAACTTATTTAACGAGCACTTACTGGGTTTCTAATTAAAATAAGTCATGCCTCATCAGACTTAATCCAACGAAATCATAAGATAAGCTTCTTTCAAAAATAGATATATTGATTATTTAAATTTGTGATATCTTTTATCACAAAATAGATTGTTTTCATGTATTCGAATTAACTGTAATATAATCGAGAAAAAGAAAGTCTATAGATAATCTTCAGTTCGGTTAGGTTCCTTTGTTTAATGGCATATCAACCTTTGTAGGTTATTTAATGCTAAAGCCATTTTCCTAAAGGAGCAGTAGTGGTACTATTTAACCCATTGCTGGGAGGATAAGGGGGTTCATACCTTTTCAAAGGATATTTGCCCGAAAGTGAACTTAATAGCGCGACTGGAGTACGAACTCGCTTACTACGATTCTGCAGTCCATCGCTTTAACCATTACACCACAAGGACACCTCACACCCTTGTAAAAGAACAGTAGTGGTACTATTTAACCATAGCTGGGAGGATAAGTGGGTTCATATCTTTCCCAAGGGTATTTGCCCGAAAGTGAACTTAATAGGGCGACTGGAGTACGAACTCGCTTACTACGGTTCCGCAGTCCAGCGTTTTAACCATACACCACGAGGACACACCCTTAATAATCTCCAGATATCAAGGTTAAGTAAGGTTATTTGGTTTAGTGGCATATCAATCCCTGATGTTTATCTAATACCAAATCTTGTATATGTATGATATGTAAATTTGAAGAATACAGACAAAACGGATATCTGGAGGTCAATCAAGTCTGACTTTGCGTTAATTAACCCGGAAAAGAGAACTTGTCCTCTAATAAATTTTCTTGTTCCAGCGGGACAAAGGGTGAAAATGAAAGAAAGCGAAAAGATAGACAAACACTTGGACCTTGCCAGAGAGTTGAAAGAGCTGTGGAACCATAGGGTGTCGGTAGTATCAATAATAGTTGGTGCACTTGGAAAGGTCCCCAAGGGATAAAAAAGAGACTGGAGGAATTGGAAATCAGAAGAAGAATTAAGACCATCAAAACCACTGCATTTGAACCATTCAGGAACAAAATGGAGGGTTAGAGGTTATGTGACCACTTTGGCTGACGGGTCATGGACTGCTCAGCCACCAGGATCCTTTCCTCAAGCATTACGAATCGCTGCTCACAGTCAACAAGTAGCCAAGTCGCGGAGGAGGTAGTCCTCTGCAGAGATTCAGTGGGTGTATTCTACAGCCCCAGCTGAAATATTGGCTAGTGATATCACTAGGTATCTAGTGATATCACTAGAAATGTAGATATCTTGATATATCAAGATATCATTAGATATCACCGAACATCAAAATATCTAGGGTTATCTAGATTTCATCCGATATCAAGATATCACAAGATATTTAGATTTATCAGTAGATATCAAGTAATATATTATTTGATATCTTGACATCTGGTTATAGACGATTGCTAACGATGATGAGTTATTAAGTGTCTTTGTTTTTTGCTTCAGAGTCAAGTTCTGCGAAACAGCTGTATAATTTAAGCGAGTAACACTGAAGAGATTTATTGAACTAGACATTTTTGTTTTTTGCCAAATTTTTCGTCATAACTCTGAAATAATTTAATCGTTTCACATTTCCTGTTTTAAAAGTTAGCAGTAAACCTGCCACAAAGTGTGGCGGACAAGTCGACTTGCAATATACGTCGACCTCAATATTTTTGCTCAAAATTCTGGGTTAGACTAGGTCGATCCCTAAACTTACAGAGGGTTACAATAATGTTCCAGTTAGTGATCATCGTCAGTGTATCAGCTGTTGGAAACGGTGTGTATTATGTCATTAATATAATACTTAATTTCTATTACAATTTTATCATTCTATATTTATTTTTGAGATCATTTGTTAAGTATGTCCGCCTAAGACGAGTTTAAGTTGGAAATGTCTGTGGCAGTCCACTAAGTTTACAGTAAGTTGTTGTAATATACCCAACCTATGAACATTAATGGGTATGTCCCATTCCTTATATTGTTATATACCCTACCTACGAACATTAATGGGTATGTTCCATTCCTCATACTGTAATATACCCTACCTATGAATATTAATGGGTATGTCCCATTCCTCATATTGTTATATACCCTACCTATGAATATAAATGGGTATGTCCCATTCCTCATATTGTTATATACCCTACCTATGAATATTAATGGGTATGTCCCATTCCTCATACTGTAATATACCCTATCTATGAACATTAATGGGTATGTCCCATTCCTGATATTGTTATATACCCTACCTATGAATATTAATGGGTATGTCCCATTCCTCATATTGTTATATACCCTACCGATAAACATTAGTGGGTATGTCCCATTCCTCATATTGT
This sequence comes from Sepioteuthis lessoniana, assembly GCA_963585895.1. Lineage (NCBI taxonomy): Eukaryota > Metazoa > Mollusca > Cephalopoda > Myopsida > Loliginidae > Sepioteuthis > Sepioteuthis lessoniana. Next base: position 27,015,007 of record OY757934.1, read on the forward strand.
TATATACCCTACCTATAAACATTAGTGGGTATGTCCCATTCCTCATATTGTTATATACCCTACCTATGAATATTAATGGGTATGTCCCATTCCTCATATTCTTATATACCCTACCTATGAACATTAATGGGTATGTCCCATTCCTCATACTGTTATATAGTTACTCAGTCGGCAGTTACTCAGTCGAGGCTGCTTGACGTGGGTGCCGAGGAAGCACAGCATTTAGCTTCCGTCTCTTCAGGCTCTAAAACTCCTTAGAGGAGCTAGGTTTATTGCCTGGCGCCTGAGGTGCCTCTTTTAGGGGAATGCCGACTGGACCAAAGGCATTTTTGGAATCACCTGGCGTGTCTGGGCTACGGCCTTGTTCCCGGACTCACCATAAAAAAGGCCTATTGCCGCACTCGTCCGGTTAGTAGGACGTACAACAAATGCCAAATGCCAATAAAGCTAACTAATTAGTCACCACTAGCAGTGAGTACCTTTTCACGCTTTTGGTGAGTATTGTATTTTGTTAAAGTTATAAAGATTTCCATTTCATTTCCAAACTCCACCTTGGTTATTTCTCATTCAGTAACCCCTTTTGTTAGGTTACAGTAGTTGTGTCTATCGATTATTTGGAGACCGGGTTTCAATCCCAGGACGCCTCATACCAAAGACTCAAAAAATGGTACTCAATGCCACCAAGCTTAACACTCAGCACTATAAGGTAAAGGATCAAGGGTAAAGTGGAGCAATCCTGGGAATGGAGTAGCACCCTCCCATATAGCTCGATGTGGTAGCTATAGAAAATGGAGCCTTCGAGTCACCCGTGACTGAGGAGGCCAACTTTACTTATTATTGGATATCGATTCTTTTGGATACTATTCCACCAATCACGCTCTGGTAAAGCTTTAGCTTTTAGCCCTACCGTATAAGTCGACCCCAAGATTTTAAAATATTTTCAAGTTTTAAAAGTCGATTGTACGCTGCAATCTATTGTAATTAGTTATATTTGATTAAATGTGAATATCTTTATATTAAGACAAATAATACTTTTTTCGGTTGGTTTTCTTTGGGGTTTTTTTTTTCGATTAGCTACATCTTGCAGCAACATTACTTCCTACAAATTATCATTTGTTGTCAAAGATCCTTGTCGATTGAAATCATGCTTTATCGCTGGACGAGTAAAAAATAATTTAAAACCATTTCCTGGACCGAATAAATATGCTGACTAATATTTTTTTTTTTTTTTTTGGTTTTATTTGGTTTTATGGTATATCAACCATTGTCGGTTATTTCATGCAAATCCTTTTTTTAGATATATAATAGATATCTGATTTTCAAACACATTTTGTTGATACACACAGTTAAATGATCAAACAGCTCTATTTCTAACAATTCACTTTAGCATAAACCAACAAAATCAAAGGATTCCAATTGCTATCTATCATTAACAATTCAATTAAACATCAGTCATTTGTTTATACACAGTTAAAGGATCAAACAATTTTGTTTTTCACAATTCAATTTACCATAAATCATTTATTTGTACACAGTTATATTTGAATCTGTTGTGGTATTCAGATAAGACCGGTGGAAGAACAACTCAAACAACGGGTGATAGGTAAACGTTATTGTATTAGCAGAAAAAGGAAGTCACACAAAGGAAGTACTAGCCTAACTCGGCTTGCTATCCGTCTGTCAAATGTCTCGTAAGGAACGAGAAGTTGTCTCCCCCGAGCGAGCTAAGCTCGGAGAATATGTTTAGGTTGGACGAGTCCATCTTTAGGGTATAGTAGGATATGTCCCCATAATAGAATCATAGGATCCTATTAGGTGCTACCATTCCGGGCCAGAGTTGACCTGGGAGCGATGGCAACGAAGGGGTACTCTGCATTTCCCAAAGCTCCAGCATTACATCAGTCTCACTATCAGGTTGTTTAATGTCATAATAGGACATTCGTTGGGGGAGTCTTACCCATCTACAGAGATGCAGTCTGTGTATTCTACAGCCCCAGATGACTCGGCCACATGACACTCGTTAGGGAAGTCTTACTCTTCTTCAGAGATGCAGTCAGTGTATTCTACAGTCCCAGCCGACTGGGCCCTTGTTGGGGTTGGGGGGTTACCCATCAATAGAGATGCAGTCTGTGCATTCTACAGCCCCAACTGACTGAGTGCTATCCATAGAGGACAAACAAACTCTTCCTTGATAGTTATATTTTGAGGTCGGTCGAGAAAGAACGAATTAGTTTTATTTTTCAGGTTGGCACCTATGAATGAAAATTAGTTGATTAATATTAACCTTTACTGCGTTCGTAAATATTCAGTTTAATATTTGCATTTTACAATTCCTGTTCACCTAAGAAATCTTAGATTATTAGAAATGTGTCTGGTTAAGTGTGCCCCGTAAATGGATACACAAGATCAAATTCGGTGTCAAACATCGGGACAATGTGACGGATACTTATTTAAAAGGTAACACAGAATTAAGAAGCTCAAGTTTTTACATAGCACTCCGCTTAAAAAATAACTTTGTGTCACATCCTGTTCGTACGGAGGGGTTTGTAAATGCAAATACAAATGTTGAAAAAAGAAGTTTTCATCAAATGATGACTCCATTCTAAGTTAGTGGTAATGATGACTCCATTCTAAGTTAGTGGTAATGATGACTCCATTCTATGTTAGTGGTAATGATGACTCCATTCTAAGTTAGTGGTAATGATTACTCCATTCTAAGTTAGTGGTAATGATTACTCCATTCTATGTTAGTGGTAATGATGACTCCATTCTAAGTTAGTGGTAATGATGACTCCATTCTATGTTAGTGGTAATGATGACTCCATTCTAAGTTAGTGGTAATGATGACTCCATTCTAAGTTAGTGGTAATGATTACTCCATTCTATGTTAGTGGTAATGATGACTCCATTCTAAGTTAGTGGTAATGATGACTCCATTCTATGTTAGTGGTAATGATGACTCCATTCTATGTTAGTGGTAATGATTACTCCATTCTAAGTTAGTGGTAATGATGACTCCATTCTAAGTTAGTGGTAATGATTACTCCATTCTAAGTTAGTGGTAATGATGACTCCATTCTAAGTTAGTGGTAATAATGACTCCTTTCTAAGTTAGTGGTAATGACGTTTTGGCACCGAAACGATGCCTACATCGTTTCGGTGCCAAAACGTCATTACCACTAACTTAGAATGGATCCTCGACATGCAATCCTTTATTGGGTTTGAAAGTTACTGACCAATATAATTGTCATCTGACTGTTGACAGAGACGTTGGAAGCTAAATGCCATTCTAGTCGACTGGTCACTTCATGGAATGAGAAAAATGTTAAGAAGCGAGGATCCTCATCAGAACTGATCATTTTAAGTTTGCCACTGAAAATGCTTGTTGATAAGTTAATATTGATCTGCTGATTTTTCGTCAGGGTTGCCGACCTGATAAGTAAAAATAATCAGTTTGCATGCGTTCTAGAAACAAAAGTTTTTTAACCCATTATCTGGGAACGGATTTTTAGCAAAAACGAATACTACTGGCGGTATATCAGCCTTCTTACTGAAAAAAAAGGCCAGATACATGATCATAGAAAACTACACTTAACTTTATTGTCGCTGTTGCAACTTCCCTCTGGACCGGTCTCAAAAATAGGAAGACGAGAAATGGCATTCTTGTGCAGATGAAAGAAAGATCAATTGTTTGAAAATGCCCCAATGGTGGTGGTGGCATTTGTTTCGTTAGCCCCGAAATGTAGATCGTAACTTGTCGCTCTCCCAGTAGCTAACTAACAGCAGGATATCTCTTGGCCAGTCCGGTTTGAGCTGCTTCATATAAACCCACGATGTTTACCATCCTCATGAACTTAAATAATCCTATTTACCAACCCCTCCGCTCGGGCAGGATATTACACAAGGTCAATTTTTAAGCGGTTTGCATTCAGAGTTTTCCTTCTCCTAGTTGCCTTACCAAGGCTGAAGAACCTAGTCTGTCCTGCTATTTACCCATAGCTGGAGGGAGAATAATTGGATTCATACCCAAGGGTATTAGTGCTATGTGAAATGCAATCAGTCTCGTCCAGGATTTGAACTCGTGTCACTGTGTCCATTTCCTACGACAATAACCATTACACCACGGGCACCTCCTTGAACTTAAATAATGAATTCCAGTTGTCAGTACTGGAAGCCTTACTTATAACGAAACATAAACTTGAGTTGTGTATCCAAAAACATTTTTATACACCATTACTTTTCAACAAATCCATTGGGCCACGTGAACAAAACATTATCATTACCCTCGCCTATTCTTCTAGCCTACTGTAACTTTTCTATTAGTTTTTTCCCCACACACCCTCCAGGCTTTTTCGATTGACAATATCCCATGTTTACTTCCTCAGATATAAATTTTATTGTCACTGATATAATTCTCAGAAGAGAAGTGACCGAAACAAAAAAGTCCTTTTTTTAGGATTTTGAAAATATTTTAATAGTTTTCAAAATATTTTATTATGCAAAAATTTTTAAAACCTTAATATAAGTATGAATGTACAATTAACGAAATTCTCTGACCTCTGAGCACAAAATAACCTTAGACTGGTTGTCATACCGTTAAAATTAATCAATCAGTCGAATTATTTTAATTTACAAAAGACTGGTCATTAGGCAAAGGAATGTCAATGTCACCAAGACGGTTCATAAAAGCGACATCAGATACAAAACAAATTTGAAATAACTGGGGACAACAGGGTTTTTAATGCGAAATCCATTCTTGTAGTGACAGTAGTGATATTATTTAAACCATTGCTGGGAGGGAAGATAAGGGCGTTCATCTTTTTTTCCCTAGGAGTCCAAAAGTGAACGTATTAGCACGATTGGAGTTCGAACTCACATACATCGAGGCCGTTGTCAATTACTGCGCCACAATGTGATATTGGATTTTTAGTTTTTTATTGGGGAGATTTTTTTCATTTGTTTTTGTTTTTGAGGAATTGAGATTTTGTGGATGCAGCTGATAAAAAAAATATTGACTGGAATGATTGTTACGAAACAAATAACAAACACTTTTGCATTTCATTTTTTTTTTCTTTTTTGCATTACAAATGTACGTTTTATTTATAATTCGAAACATTTCTTGTATTTTTAATAATGACCGCTGGTGATTATTTGTGGTGACATTTAATTATATCCGAGTGAAAGACATCAATGAGATTAAAGAAGAAATCCAACATTATTATTGTATATGATGTTGATAGATGATAATGATGAAATATTTAATAGTGTGTCTGGTAATGGTTGCTTGCTTTCATGATAACATTTGAAGTAGAAAAAAAGAGAGAAAAGTAAAAGTGGTGGTGGCGGTTGTTACTGCTGATGTGAGAATTCAACTGATTATTATTATTATTATTATTATTATTATCATAAGGTTGCTAATGAGTCTGAAGACGCTGAAGTAGCATTTAATGCCATTTTTTAAATCCTTTTTTATTGGAATTGTCCTGAGGGACTTTCTATGTTGCTGTTGCTTTTCTTTCTCTCCAGTGTGTAAAAAAACCTTTTGCAATTTTCAAAAAGAAAAAAGGAATAATAATAATAATAATAATAAGAAGAAGAAGAAGAAGAAGAAGAAGAAGAAGAAGAAGAAGAAGAAGAAGAAGAAAGTGGATGATTTTCGACAAAAAGAAAATGAAGTGGAAATGGAAGAGGTAAGAGAAAACGAAGTAGAAGACGCAAGAGAAAAAAAGGAAATGAAAGAGAGAAAGAAGAGGAAGTTGAAGAGGTAAGAGAAAAAGAAAGAAAGAGGATATGAAATGCTAGAAGAAGAAGAAGAAGAAATGGTATGAGAGTAAAGAAGAAGATGAAGAAAGGAGAAATGGTTAGAGAGTAAAAAAGAAAAAGGAGAGTGAAGAGAGAGAAGAAAAGAGAGAACAAAACGACAAGAATGAGAGCGAATTTAAGAAACTCCATCAAAAACAGAGAAAAAAAAGGAGATGGCGCTTCAATAAAAAATTATGAACAAAAACGAAAGAAAAAAAAAGCCCTGAAAAAAAAACAAGAATAATTCAGAAGGAAGAACATTAAAAATAAAAATAAAACATCGAAAAAGAAAAGAACAGGTTAATTGGTTGGTAAGTTGACTGTTCTTTTAATGGCATATTAACCTTTGTGAGTTAGTTAATGCAAATCTGTTTATATATATATATATATATATATATATATATATATATATATATATATATATATATATATGATTTGTAAGCGAATTGTTTGTAGATAACTATTATTAAACGAGTCGTTAGAGATCATTTGTTGGCACACAGTTAAAATAGTTTCAATTATTGCTGTTTCACTTTAGTAATTCTATTTACCAATGTAACATATTGACCCTCGACCGAGCCGTCAATCAAGAGATGCACCTGTGTAAATAAGCAAAAGAACAGCCAAACAGGTGCATCCAGTCGAAGATATTGGAATATCGCCTTGACCTGTGGACGTGGTTGAATTCGGTGCAGATACGTACGCCCACAGGAAGCAGGTGTACGTCAGACAATTATATAACCAGTGCCAAAGACGGCTGGGTGAGTTGCAGTTCCAATTCCATTTGCAGTTGGAGTCAGTTGCGGACAAGATGCCAGCGTGAGAATCAGCTCGCAGACTGAGGGCTTGCAGACTGAGGACTTGCGGCCCTCAGTGACCCACGGTGGAGCAGCCGCAGCCAAGATGAGAAAGAAGTGCTGCTATAGTCGGAACAACTTTGGGTCAATATGTAGCAGTCTGTTCCCGTCTCCAACTCACCTCTCACATAAAACCAACATCAACCCTTTCGAATAAAGTGCGAGAGATATATTTTTATAAAGAAGTGTGCTCGTTCGTTCATTGAAGTCGTCATTATTGTTGACTATGTTTCTGCATATAGTTGCATTATGGATATACAACAATGATCTCTAACGACTCGTTTAATAATAGTTATCTACAAACAATTCGCTTACAAATCATATATATATATATATATATATATAAAAACAGGATTTGGCATTAACTAACTCACAAAGGTTAATATGCCATTAAAAGAACAGTCAACTTACCAACCAATTAACCTGTTCTTAATTGTCTTTAATTCGAATCATTTTGAGATGAGGCTTCTTAATCTGAGATTTAATTTTTTATTTATTGCGGACTTTTTTTTTTTGGTCCTCATCTTAGTAGTTTTTGTGTTGTTTCTTCTTCATAACGTTTCGGCAAAATTTCACCTCTGGCCTTCTTGAGTCTCTACGGTTCCAGGTGAGCATTGTCAGAAGATAGCGGTTTCAATTCCTACCCAAGCCGGCCAGAGGTTTACTTGGTCAAAAACGTGGTGCGATAGACAACAACTATGGAAGGCAATAATTACTGGGGATACGGTTACAAGACTCAGCATTCCTATCGGAGGTCGCGGTTAAATCACCTGAAGAAGGCCAAAGGTGAAATTTGGCCGAAACGTAGAGAGGAAGAAACAACACAAAAACTACTAAGATGAGGACAAAAAAAAGTCCGCAATGAATAAAAAATTAATTCTCAAGCATTCTTATCTAATACAAACAATTTGCACTCACCTGTATGGTTTCAAATAACCAGTGATAATAATCCTACGTTAATGATGGAACAGTTCTATTTTACCTAAGTGGAACTGAGAGTAATGGCAATAAAGAGCTACTTCACATTGCCCAAATATCTAGGATTGGAGTCTCACCAGCAGATGCATATTAGTGTCATAACAGGACATTCGTTGGAGGGAGTGGTTTTACCCCATCCCCAAGCCGGCTGGGCGGGAAAGAGGAACAGAACAAACGCAATATCATAAAGGCAGATAAAAGAAATAGATGAAAATACAAATTAAAAAAGAAAATAAAGGGTGGATCGTCTGGGAAAAGGAAAAAAAAAAAAAGAAAGACGAAAGGTTTTCTTGCCGGCGGTTGCAAATAAGATGATTGCGAAACACTAAAACAAATAAATGAACTTATAAGATGTGTAGAAACAAAGAGAGAGGGAGAGAGAGAGTGGGGGAGTCGGAGGCGGTCGACCCACAACGGATGTAGGCATCAACTCGGTTGAAAACCGGCGCCTTCATGTCGGACACGCTTCAAGTCGGGGGTGGCGAGTAACTAAGTGAAATGGCGGGAAAACCAATTAGATTCCCGCGCGCGGGGAAAAGACATGATCAATCATGACGCGGGTGGCGGTCACTAAGACATGTCACGTACTCTTACACCACCACACCCGAAACAAACACATACTCCTTCTACCCGTTGTCTCTGCGTCTTATGGGCAAGCATAAGCTAAATACTCACGAAGAATTATACGATAACAAACAGTTTACGGCTTTGGGTACCCAAAATTTCTAAAAATGGACAACAGATATGAATAGCACCATGTGTAGATCTATGTGCCATTATGTTCATGAATTTTTCTGCATGTTTTATATAGACAGACATTGTTTGAATCTACCCAACCCCTCTGCCACAGGCAGGATGGGACACAAGGTCATTTTTCAGCGGAACACAGCTGATCTGAATTTAGAGTTTGTGTTCTCCTTATTAGCCTAGTGGGTAAAGTGTTCACCAGTGGTCCGGTATACCTGGGTTCAATCCCAGTTCAAGTCATACTTTAACAATGGTACTTGATACATTCTTCCTTAACACTCAGCAATATAAGGTATGTATCAAGGGTGAAGTGGAGCAATCCAGGGAAAGGAGTAGCGCCCTCTCCAACACCTCGGTGTAGTAGCTATTGAAAAGGGAGCCTTCAGGTCGCCCTCGACTACGGTAGCCAATTTTACTCACTTTTACATTGGTTGTTGTACAAAGACTACATAACCCAATGTACTCTACTATTTACCGATAGCTGAGAGGGAAGAGATACATTCTTGTCTTTTTCAAGAATACTGGCATGAAGAGAAATGCAAACAAATTTGGATTCTGCTCATCATGTCAGTTTCCTAAGACGTAACCGTTACACTAAGCATGCCTCCGGGGATAGATATGGTCATTTAAAAGAAGTATCTTAGATATGACACAACTTCAGAAATAAAAAAAAAATACCAATGAGAATCGAATTCACTGTTAATGTTCGGTTATTCTGGTTTGTGAAACATTACTCTACAAAAGCCCCCCCCCCAAAATAAATGTAAGACCGCAGTACTTGGGGAGAACTAAACTTACAACTCCATACTAATTTGCACAGTGCGGTACCCGAAAATATTGACTTGAAAGTAATCTGGTTATTCTTGTTGAATATTTTGGACAAGCTGGTTGCAACAAGTGGGAATATTTCCCTCTCGGTAGTGGATTAGTATACGCTGACTCTACTCTTCCCTCTTGCCGAGAGGTAAGACTCCCTCACACCCCAGAAAAAAATTTTAAAAAGAGCGGATCGTCTGGGAAAAGAAAAAAAATAAAGACGAAAGGTATGACACTGAACAGCATCTGTTGATGAAGCTACATTTCTGGAGATCTGGGTAGCATGGAGTACCCCCACCACATTACGATAATCCCCAGGTCCACTCAGATCCGGAGTTAGGGTCCCATCTCTAGGTCAAATAGATCTGTTTAAAAATTATTAGATTGGAATACTTGATATAGGGGGGAGACTCCATGACTAACGTACTGGACTCCGACAACTTAGTCTGCGAGTTCGAAATCCAGTCGGGTGATTATTTTCACTTTCGGGCTTATACCCTGGAAAAAGGTATGAAACTCCTTATCCTCACCAGATATGAGTTAAAAATGTACCCCTAATATTCTTCAGGGATGGCCTTGGTATTAAATAACCCACAAGGGTTGATAGATTAAACAAAGAAACCAAACCAAACCAGAAATACATGATACCATATAACTGCAAATTATCTGTAGTGAGAATGATTTCTTGTGGCTAAGAGTGGTTACTGAGAATTATTGATACTACTTTTTAAAACCATATAACTGCTAAGAAATGATTATTATTAAATAGGATTTATAACTTAAAACTCGTTATCAGCCCAGTCGTTCGGGACTGTACTGGATGGAACGATAAAATTGTCGCCCTAGAAAAGACGACATGATTCCATTTCCGTTTTATGAAAACCGGTTTTCTTTTTTTTTTTATTGCAGACCATCTACTTGGTGGCCAGTTGTGTACAAATCCCAAGAGCGATAGGAGCCTTCTATCACGTCGGAAAGTGACACAATGTTCAACGAGCGAGATCGAAGATGCGCAGCTGTACAACTCATACGCTCTACCGATCTAAGTTATGACAACAGGACCATTGTCAGCACCCTCAACATGCAAATCCGGACGGTTCAACGCTTGAGGGCACAGCTCAACCCATCGGACGACCCTTCGGACGGCTACAGTTATGGTCTTTGGTGTGGTTTCAAGTGAGGGCCACATCATGCCACCTCACATCTTCGAAGTCGGCTTGAAAGTCAACACCAAAGTGTACCTGGATGTGCTGAGGAGTGTGGTGATCCCTTGGTGCAATCAGGTGGTCGGTGGCAGATCCTAGGTGTGGCAGCAGGATCGGCGCCGGCCCACAACTCCAAAGAGACCAAGCTTGGCTTCAGAAGGAGTGCTACGACTTTATACTCTTCTCTCACTGGCCCCCCTCCTCACCCGACCTGAGCCCTCTGGACTACTTCGTTTGGTCATACGTCGAGAACATCACCAACATGACCTCCCACAACACCAAAGCCAGCCTGATCGCCGCCATCCGCCGAGTATTCCCCGAGCTCCCGCCGGCGTTAGTGAAAAAGGCATGCTCGCAGTTCCGGATCCGTATCGGGGCGGTGATTGAGGCTGAAGGCGGCTACATTGAACAGATGTCAGCTCTACTACATAATCAAGTTACCTGAATTGATTTCTTTTCAATAAAAGTTTTAAAATAAAGCTGTAATGTTGTTTTCTTTAGGACGACAATTTTATCGTTCCACCGTGTAGAATACACCGACTGCATCTCAGCAGATGGGTAAGACTTGCCCAACGACTGGCACAGTCGACCGGGGCTGTAGAATACACCGACTGCATCTTTGTAGAAGGGTAAGACTTGCTCAACGAGTAGTCCAGTCGTTTGGGACTGTAGAATACACCAACTGCATCTCTGTAGAGGTGTAAGACTTCCCCAACGACTGGCCCAGTCGTCTGGGGCTGCATACACCGACTGCATCTCTGTATACCCCACTAGCCCACGAGTGTCCTGGATATATCCTTAAACAATCTGGTGGCGAGGGTCCAGTAATGCTGGAGCATTGGATTATGCGGAGTACCTCTTCATGGCTATAGCCACCCCCAGTCCACTCTGGCTCTGAGTCGTAGCACCGGATAAGGTCCAAACAATGAATCCAAAAAAGCTGTTTGACACTTAATCTGAGTGCAAACAAATGACTTATGCTAAACTGAATTGTTAGAAATAGAGCTGTTTGATCATTCAACTGTGGTTAAACAAATGACTGATGTTTAATTGAATTGTTAACGATACATAGCAGTACTTGAAACCATTTAACTTTGTTGACTTGTGCTAAACTGAAATGTAAGAAATAGAACTGTTTGCTCATTAAACTAAGTGTATCAACAAAATGTATTTACAAATCATATATTTAATATATATGTAAAAACAGGGTTTGGCATTAAATAACCAACAATGGGGTTGATATGCCATAAAACTCAACGAAACAACTAAATCAATAATTAATTTGTGTCAGATAGGAATACTTGGAGCCATATAATAGTCTACAAACAAATTAACTTTATCAAATGGAAATAATTACTTGAAACCATATTATTGTGTATGAAATATTAGTGTTAGATCGGTATACTTAAAACGTTAAAACTCTAAAGAAAAAAAATGTGTACCTTATATTTTCTACACGTTTACTGTGGGTGACAAGGATCAAACTTACAACTAAATAATAATTACCCTGCGAGTGTAGCTTGCAAACAATTACATGACTATGAGGGGCTCTAGTAGACAAATTTGAATATTACTTGTTTTTTTTTTTTTTTTTTTTTTTTTTTTTTTTTTTTGGTTTACTATCTGGAACGAGCTAGTGGTCCCTCACGGGAATATTACCCTGTAGGTGAGACTTAAAATACGCTGACTGTATCCCCTACTGAGGGTTACGACCTACCTCCCGCCAAAAAAAAAAAGTTGATTATCCTGTGTATTACCCAACACTGCATCTGGTGCTCTAGGGTACTAAGTAAAAGTAAAGTTGGTGAGATTAGTCGAGGAGAAACCGAGGGCTCCCTTTTCGATAGCTACTACACCGAAGTGTAGGTGAGGGTGCTCCTCCATTCCCTGGATTGTTCTACTTTACCCATGATCCTTATCTTAAAATGCTGAGTGCAGCATAAAGTACCATTTTTTGAGTCTTTGGTATGACTCGACCTGGAATTGAACCCCGGTCTCCTGGACCATTAGCGAACACTACTCATTAGACCAATGGCCTGGTAGGGTACTACTCTCAGGTGCCCTCTGACCCGAAAGGGTTGTACTTGAATTTGTCCTTTTTTGGGATCAGATTGATCTGTTTGCTAATTGTATTATATATGAACACTTGATATTGTATTACTGTGTGCCAAAAAGAAAATCTCTGAAAAAACAGCCACCCAAAAAATGTAAATATATACGTACAATGAACACAATTCCCTAGCTCCAGATGGGTTCTTATGGAATTAAAATTAATCAATCTAGCTCACCGAGGATCAAACTTACAATTCAATAATAATTTGCTAGCGAAGTTAGCTTACTAAACTTTACACGACTTCGAAGTTACCTAAAATGCTAGCTCGTAAATGCATATGTTCTTGTTCAATGTCTAAAACAAGTTGGTGGTCTCTAAAATGAACATTGCTCTGTCAAGTTGGCTAAGAATCCACTGACTAGCAGGAACATTACCATTTGTAGCCAAGCGAAAGAAAGATTCTAAGCGGTTAGATGTCGTAAAGAAGGCTAAGTTTATCACTGCACATAATAAACCACGACACCAGCAAGTCGATGAGGGCCATCGCAGATTAGCTCATCGTAGCGGAGTCCATAAGCAGACGTGTGGTGTGCGAGGACATCAAGTACAAGATTTGGTTTCCTGCTGCATTGCTTACGTCCGTCAGGAGTGACTGACCGAGAATTTTCGCGATCATCTCACCGACATCTGGCCTCATAGCTCTCCTGATTTGAATGCTCTGAACCAATACGTCTGGGGCATAATCAAAAGGAAGATCACCCAGCGGTTTCAAAATACCAAGAATGAATTGAAGATCGCTCTCAGGAACATGATAGCTAACACGAACGAAAATTAACTGATCATGTAATCTCGCAGTCGATTCTGAGGCCATTTTGAGACCTTCCTCGAGGTTGCGTTCGATTCTATTGAATGAGTCCAATGAATTCTTGAAAATACAGTACCGCCCAAAAGCAAATGCATCACGGACAATTTTTAATAAAAAGTTAATTTTATTCTAAACCAAAATTACCTGTATTTTAGTTAAGTGCAACATTACACAATCAAAACGGAGACTTGATTATAATTCAAATTTACCGCTAAAACCTTTTAAATAGTACTTTTTGCAAAAACAGGCTGATCAATATTAAAATATTTTCAGGTAAAATGAAACAGGGTAAAAAAGATCATTACTCTGATTTTCATGCGGCCGATCTTCAGGTGAGCTTGTCTTGATAAGTCCGTTGAATTCATTTGAATAAACATATGTTCGTAATGCATAATGGCTAACTTACAAAGTCACATGACTCAATTTGGCGCCCAATTACAAAGTAAATATTGTAAAATATGCACGTATTGCTAAGCAAATATTTACCTTCATGGTAACATTAGCAACCCATTCCCATCTTTTATTTAGCAGACTACAAGAATCCAGAAACCTTATTTGGTATTTTCCTTCATACACAATTTGCAATGATTCAAACCCTCTTTACAAGTATATGGGTTTTTTTTTAGAATAAACCACTTAACCTTTGGTTCATCACCATACTTTTCTTTATATCCCCCGATAAATTCAATTTCTTTGTTTAACGGCATATTAACCTTTGTGGGTTATTTAATTCCAAAGCTAAACTTGTAGAACAGCAGCAGAGATACGATTTAACCCATAGCTTGGGGATAAGGAAGTTCATGCCTTTCTCCAACGGTATTATTCGAAAAGTAAACATTATAGCGTCACTGGAGCTCGAACTAGCTTACTACGATGTCACAATCCAACACGTTAACCCCGTCACCACGACGACTTCCTCTCTCCCCAGACTAGATTTAGACAATCTTGTGTTATTAATGTAGTGTTTATTTATTTAACATTTTTCATCTTTCTTGTTCTAATAGCTTTTTAACACGAGTCAAAATTATAAAATAAATATTGACAGAGCTTCCTCTGTTTTTAGATAGAAAAAACGAATTAAATAATTAATAATATACTCTTAACACGACTAGTGTGTACAATACTAACAACAATATACCACCAATCAATCGAGTACTGGGGTACTGAAGGGTTTTGTTGTTGCTATCTGGACTTCTATGATGCCATCCAGCTAATTTTGACCCAGTCTGATGGGCTGTAGTATACATCGACGGCTTCTCTGCAGAGAGGTAATACTTCCCGAACGAGTGTCCTGGATATGACACTAAACAATCTGATGGTAAGACTCCATTAATGCTGGAGCTTTGATGAACGTGGAGTACCCCTTCATTGCCATCGCTCCCAGGTCCCCTTTTGGCCGTATTGGTAGCACCTGATAGAGTCCTGTCCATAGGTCAAAAAGAACTCATCTGTATACTAAACTGAATTATTTGAAATAGGTCTGTTTTTGACATTTAAACTGTGTACTTATACTAAACTGAATTGTTTGAAATAGCACTGTTTTTACATTCAACCGTGAGTAAATAAAAAACTACTTTTGCCAAATTGAATTTCTTGAAATAGAATTGTTTGTATGTATAAAAATGTATTTGGCATAAAATAATTTATAATATATCATTAAACCAAAACAAACTAAACCAGCTATATTTTTAAATATTGACATAATGACCAAGGTATGGCATTGCACAACAAATGGTCGTACAATGTTTTGTAATTTTCTTGGTCTTTTAGGTGACTTTCTTTTAACTGATAAACTTGTAGTTCCAAAATTTTCAACCCATAGCATTATCAATTTTCTATCCGGATCAGCATCATTTCGACGTATCATGAAATAAGCACGAAAAATTCTCTGTGCAGCAATTATATTTTCACCAGACTTTAAAAAAAAAACGTTTCAAGAGCAAATTCATGGTGTCCACCGGTCTAAGCCATGATCACAATTGATCGTAAAAAAGTATACCTGATAATAGTGAGTAGTATCTCATAGGTTAATAGCGATATTAGGTTTAGAAGTCTTAAAAATTTACTCTGATTTATCCAGCAGGTCACATGGGGCAGTAGATAAAGCGTTTCGTAAAATAGCTCGTCTGATTGAAATCATCTGGATTATGTGGATTCAATCCTAACTACAGGTAAAACTAACAAGGAATACACACTATAGCTTAACACTTGTACCCGGCTAAGTTAATTAGAACAATCGAACCCGTGGATTAAATTAAGGGGTCAGTTCAAGGTTCTATGTAGGCTCACGAGTTCAAGCTGACCAAGGCTGAAGGATATATTAGTCGAAACGTTGAGCGTTCAACATGGAAGATAAAGTCAATTGTCCATTTATTGATAAAAATTATCAATATTCATCTCAGAAATTTAGACAAATGAACTTATCTTATTTTTCAATTTCCATGTGTCATCTGATCACGTGTACTTCAAGTCCAATGAAAGCCACATTCTTAAACGACCTAGGAGTCATCACGTGTCAATGGTTACGGTTAGAACTTATTCAAACTGTCTACAGTACATACCAATAACCGATTCCACCACTCCGTAATTTAAAATAAGAAGCACAATTATTTTCAAATTCATAATTGTCAAATTATAGAATTTTTTTTTTCAAAATTCTTTATCAACTTCAGTGGTTATTACCTATCTTTTATTTAATCATATTGATGATTTTTTTAAACATGTAGCAGAAAGAAACTTGAATTTTTGTTTGGCGCGTAATTTAATTTGACCGTTAGAGTAGCCGAACATTTTCACCCAATCAGGATGACTTGTCCGATTCAGCCCGAACCATATTTCCCAGCAGCACCAAAAATTGAAGAAAGCCCGCGAATCTCTCTTCTCCCTTAGAAATCCTCAAAGGGAACGGACTTTTTAACGTCTATTCCTGAATAGCAGTAGCGGCATCAACCATTATGAGGAGAGCCATCTAGTTTATGGATTCCTTGGGTCTATTCTTCTAGACCAAGGGATCCTAGTAAAAAAAAAAAATTAGATGATACACTCTAACAACTTCCTATCTTCTTTCCTTTATACGAGCCTCGCAGCATACCAACATAAACCCCTTACTTCATGCTCATATTAAAACCTTCATTTAAAACCTAACGACGTCTTCGTTCTTCTCCACCACCTTTATTTTCCATCAACATTTAGTGAGGGGATAACTACCAACGAAATACCAACGTAACCAACGTAATTCCAACATAACCAACTCAAAACAAACTTAAACCTAAAAACCCCAATAATAATAATAATGTTATCCCCATCGCTATAAATGGCGACCTTCCGGCTTGTGAGAACACGCAACCACATATAAAAACAAATTAAATATACCACACCAAAATGAAAATTAAATATCAAAAATACAATATCTCCTCCTACAAAAATTTCTATCTACTTTCCTTCTCGTCAAATAAGATGGTCGTGTCTTGCACGTATTAAACAATTAAACACTTGGTAAAAAGTCACAAGACTATTTGTATCCTTTTGGAAACATAACAAAGAAGAAATTCCTGAACGAATGCTTTGTCTTCCCCAGTCACAAACTAACGAAACCCTTAGTTTTTTTAGCCAGATTCTTATCACTCCCTAATCCTATTTACCAACCCCTCCGCTCGGGCAGGATATGACACAAAGTCAATTTTTAAGCGAAGTTTAACAGGTTTTAATTCAGAGTTTTCCTTCTCCTAGACTAGTTGCCTAACCAAGGCTGAAGAACCTAGTCTGTCCTACTATTTACCCATAGCTGGAAGGAGAATAATTGGATTCATACCTTTCCCAAGGGTATTAGTGCTATGTGAAATGCAATCAGTCAGGTCCAGGATTTGAACTCGTGTCGCCGTGTTCATTTCCTATGACGATAACAATTACACCACTGTCACCTCCATAAATCACTCCCTAATGACCACAAAATGTACATAACATTTTACAATGAGAGAATGGCAACGTCAAAACAAAAACATACATTCAAGAAATGTTGTATAGCCACAAACATATACAAATATATGCAGAGACATAATCAAACATAATGACGAACTTCAATGAACGAACGAACACACTTCTTTATAAAAAAATATAATCTCTTACACTTTATTCTCGAAAGGGTGATGGTTGTTGTGTGTGAGAGGTGAGTTGGAGACGAGAACAGACTGCTATAATGACCCCAAGTTCTTCTTCGACCATAGCAGCACTTCTTCCTCATCTTGGCTGGTGTTGCTCAACCGTGGGTCACTGAGAGCCCAAAGCCCTCTCTCTGCTGCTGGCTCTTACTTCGGCGTCTTGTTCCCAACTGACTTGAACCGCCCGGACACCTGGTTATATTATTGTCTTACGTTCACCTGCTTCATCTGTTCTTCTGCTTATTTACACAGGTGCATCTCTTGATTGACGACTCGGTCGAGGGTCAATATATAACAGAAATACATACACTGGCTTAAACACAATATATCATATATGTATCCATAATAAACCACAAAAACAATTCAATAACATTTCAAAATTGAAAAAGAAACTGTTTACTCAATGAGCCATAGACTTCTCCCAATTTACATCTTTTTCCTATTGTTTTTTAAAACCATATTCCAATTGCTCGTTGCTATTTCTCTTAGACTCCACTACACACCATACAACACAGCATCTGATTAATTATCAAGATTATACCTTTTATCCCACCTTTAAAACCGATATATGCTAAATTCCAACCTATTTCCATTCACAAGCCTCGATACTTGGATATTTCTGAGATACAATATTTCTCATCAAGCCAGCAACCAAACTACTTGCTTCTTACGAAAAAAAAAAATGTAACATATCTGATCACTTTTCATATTCCCATACTCTCGAACGTCCATATTAATCTCGTACGTAACTACATAATTCTTAACTCTGTTCCCATTCTTTTCTCGAACTTCCCGACTTTTGCACATCACAGAAGCCAATATACCGCGAAAAAAATCCCGCATTTCGCTCACGCAAAAAAATATCAAATCCAATTTGTGGACCATTCCTTAATTTCCATCGTTGTATTTCATACGCAAACTTTCCAGCTGGAATCGCGCTTCCTCGCCTTTTCTGTCTGTATTCCTCCTTTCGAGATTCAAAATATTTTTTTTTATAAAAGGCCACCATCCAATGTTTTCCGATAAAGTCCGTTCACTAATACTCTTGCAGCACTTCCATCTCAGGATTTTTTTTTGGGGGGGGATAGGAAGTATTTTCTCCAAATTCCGTCCCAAATTCTTTTATCCTCTACTAATACAAAATCATATTTACCAACCCCTCCGCTCGGGCAGGATATGACACAAGGTCAATTTTTAAGCGGAGCTTAACAGGTTTGAATTCAGAGTTTTCCTTCTCCTAGACTAGTTGTCTAACCAAGGCTGAAGAACCCAGTTTGTCTTACTATTTACCCATAGCTGGAGGGAGAATAATTGGATTCATACCTTTCCCAAGGTTATTAGTGCTATGAGAAATGCAATCAGTCTCGTCCAGGATTTGAACTCGTGTCGCCATGTCCATTTCCTATGTCAATAACCATTACTCCACGGGCACCTCCCACTAATACAAAATAGTGAAGATTTCAAAATGCACAAACCAAAAGACCCGCTAAAAATTCGCGAACGCCAAATATGTCGAGTGAACCTAATTTTTTTCTTTCTAATTTCCAAACTTCCTCATTATAAAATTTAATTCCCCAAAATTAAATTAATTAGAAATACTTCCGACACAACAGAACACAAGGAACTTCCTCAACTTTACAACAAAAGTTATTAAAAGATTTAAACACCATCTGTAGATTTCATCACTAAAATTCAATTAAAAACAAAAATTCAATATTGTGTCTATCCGAAAACAATTCTCCCCCCCCACACACACACACACCGCACACATACGTAGTTCTTCGAAGGAAGAACCACGTGGGGGAGAAAATTAAAATTAAATTCAAAATGGCGTATATCAAAACATTCATCCCACGTGGTGAGAAAAATTAAATATAACTAAATTTAAAGATGGCACGTATCAAAAAGAATATTCCGTTCACAGGTGAGGAGATGAAATTCGGGATTAAAATCTAAATTGTGCCAACAAAAACATTTTTTCGAATCACAAATGGTTTAAAAACTAAAATTTACAATTAAATTCGAGTTGGCGCAATTTTTAAAAATCCTCCAACCTGTGATTGATCACTGTGGAGATAGAATATCTCTTTCAACTCCTCATATACGTATACGCAAAATAATTTTTTCATGCGTTAATTCAAAACTTTTTTCTTTTTTTTTTTTCAAAATCTAATATTTACATGCGAAAAAAAAAAAAAAAAAAAATGACATTGTTCCCCAAAACCGCGCAACAAAATAGAATCTTTTCATGAAATACATCTCACTACGCGACGAACGAAAAACAAAACAAAACAACAAACATTTGATAGACGAAATCAAAAACGGTTTGAAAGTTTAATGAAAAAAATGTCTATTTGTCCGTGTGTCAGTGGGTTTAGCAACTGCCCTTTCTCTATTTCTTTTCTTTCTTCTTTAACCAAGACTCAATTTATCGTTTTTTTTTTTTACACACGTCTCCATTTTTTTAACTACCATCTTTGCTTTTTGTTTATTTCTCATTTTTTCCTTCGTATTTTCTGTTTCATCGAAAAAATATTTTTCTCATTGACTTCCATCTTTCTTTTCATTTTTACCTTGAGTACGCGTATGTGTGTGTGTGTATGTGTTTGGGCGTACGTCTTTTTTATTCATGGTCTTTTTTTCTTTCTCTTCATTTTTTTACAATAACTCTTTTTTTTTCAATTTCTTTTCTTTTATTTCTTTTCTTTTCTTTTCTTTCTAACACGGCTTCATTTTCTATGATTTTTCTTCTTCACTCGTTCCTTAGAACATTTTCCTCTCTCTTTCTCTCTCTCACTATCTCTCTCTCTCTCTCTCTCTCTCTCTCTCTCTCTCTCTCTCTCTCTCTCGTGTTTCCTTTACTTCTGTCTTTCTTCCCTTTCGGGTATCGACATTTTACTTTTGATCGGTCGTCTACGTTGTGTTTTGCTCTTTAGCTTCAAATCCATCTATATTATGCGGATATAAACCAATCGGTATTGCCCCATTTTAAATTACCGTAAATTGCGACGATCTGGCATATAAGTCGACCTAAAAAATTTTAGCACAGATTTCTGGGGTCGACCTACCAATACAGTATAGATCAACCCTCAGATATGCAGTAAGCTATTGGTAGGCTAAAACTTAACGAGTAGATCTAAATGAGGATAGGCTATGATAATCTATTGTGCCACCATAAAATTGTGCAGATAAACAATAAACCGTAGTTGTCTGACTGACCCCACCTTGTGTGCTGTGACGTTCCGGTTAGTGTTTACAGTGTAATATAGCGTTAATATACTACTTAATTTGTATTACAGTTTTATTACCTTATATTATTATCTGTGTTGATTTGTTAAATAAGTTCGTAAAACACAAGCTTATTGTGGAAATGTTTGTGGCAATCTACTGGAGTTACGGTTGGTGTATATTGATTTTTAGGAGTAGTGCTCCA
Source organism: Sepioteuthis lessoniana (assembly GCA_963585895.1). Taxonomy (NCBI): domain Eukaryota; kingdom Metazoa; phylum Mollusca; class Cephalopoda; order Myopsida; family Loliginidae; genus Sepioteuthis; species Sepioteuthis lessoniana. The sequence continues at coordinate 27,035,920 of OY757934.1, forward strand.
CTAGTTGGTTGTTTGGGTTTTATGGCATATCAACCTTTGTAGCTAATTTAATGCCAAATCCATTTTTATACAAATAATCCGTTCTCTTTCAAACGATCCAGTTTAGCATAAGTGCAGAGTTTAATGGTCAAAAACAGTTCTATTTCAAGTTATTCAGTTTAGTCAAACAGTTCTAATTCAAACAATTCAGCTAAGTATAAGCATAGTTTTTGTCCACACACCGTTAAATGTTAAAACAGTTCATAAGTACGCAGTATAATAATCAAAACAGTTCTATTTCAAGTAATTCAGTTTAGCATAAATACGCATTTTAGTTTTATTTGACCAGTAGATAGGACCCTATCAGGTGTTACCACTCCGAGCCAGAGGGGACCTGGGAGCGATGACAACAAAGAGATACTCTACTATACCCAAACCTCCAGCATTACGGGAACCTCACCATCAGATTGTTTAGTGTCATATCCTAGACACTCGTTGTGTGTGTTGGGGTGGGGGAGGTCTTACCCCTCTGCAGAGGTACAGCCGGTGTATTTCACAGCCCTAGCCGTCTCAAGCTGAAGAGAGTAGCCGACTGACCAATGTTCCACTGATTGACTTATCTGTGATAAACATGAGCTTATTTTGGAAATGTTTGTGGCAGTCGACTAGAGTTACGGTAAGTGGTGTATATCGATGGTTAAGAGTAGTGTCCCACTGTGATCATGATTTGGATTTTAGCCCTTACGTATAAGTTAACCCTTAGATTTTTTCAGACTTTATACGGTACAATTTACGGCATGTTACCTCATAGATTCAGTTTACATTTAATTCAGGCTTCATGAAACGTTGTATAACGCCGTTCATCATTCGGTCGACGCCCAACTCCTTTCTTCGTTCCATCACCTTGTATTGCTGTTGGCTGTGTCTCTTCGCTCGTCGTCTGTTGTTCCTATGTGGTGGGTGTAGAGACATTTCTATGCGCACAAAATTTATCTATTTCGTGTTGACTTCTATGTTCATCACGTGACAATTAAATTAGATGACCCAACGGTTATGTTTAAAATTTATTCAAAATACTAGCACTACTTGCAAATTATTTTTGCCCAGTCGGCTGGAGCTCTAGAATACACCAACTGCACTTCTGCTGAGGGGTAAGCCCCCCCCTCCAACAAGTGTCCTGGATATGACACTATGTGATCTGATGGTGAGGTGCCAGTAATGCTGGAGCTTTGGGGAATGTGGAGTACCCCTTTATTGCCACCGCTCCCAGGTCCACACTAGCCCGGAGTGGTCACACCTGATAGGGTCCTATCTATGGATCAAACAGAACTAAACAGTACTTACGCTAAACTGAATTGTTTGAAATAGAACTGTTTTGACATTTAATTGAATTGTTTTAACATTTAACTGTGTGTAAACAAAAAACTATACTTATACTATATTGAATTGTTTGAAATTTTATTCAGCGTTAAATGACACAAAAAGTGATGATACGGCGTAAAAAAAAAACAACCAACCAAACAAAAAATTATTTAAAATTGCAATATTTTCAGCTTCTAAACGGAAATGGTTTAGTTAGCGCTTAATCTTATGGTATAAGTGCCATGTGAAATGTAAACAGCCTCGTCCAGGGTTTGAACTCGAGTCATTGTGCCCATTTGCTATAATTATATCACGAGCACCTTCACAACTCACGCCTCACCCCATATATATATATATATATATATATATATATATATATATATATATATATATATATATATATATATATATATATATATATATATATATATATATATATATATATATATATATATATATATATATATATATATATATATATATATATATATATATATATATATATATATATATATATATATATATATATATATATATATATATATATATATATATATATATATATATATATATATATATATATATATATATATATATATATATATATATATATATATGCGCGTGTGTGTGTGGCGTGAGTTGTGAAGGTGCTCGTGATATAATCATAGGAAATGGGCACAGTGACTCGAGTTCAAACCCTGGACGAGGCTGTTTACATTTCACATGGCACTTATTCCATTAAGAAAGGTATGAATCCAACTACCACTCTTCCAACAATTTAGTAAATAGTTGGTGAGACTGACTTTTTTTAACTTTGTTAGGAGAAGGAAAACTCCAAATTTAAACCTGTTAAACCCTGCATTAAAAATTGCGCCTGTGCGGAAGGGGTTACGTAAATATATATACGGCCAATCGTGGAGTGTCACGGTTAACTAAATAGACAATAAGAACATTACTAGTCAGTTCGAAACTCATTAGGTTCCCCATAGATCTGTTCTTGTACCACAACTGAATCGCTTCTTAGTGTCTATGTTATTGTCAAGAAAATGTTTTGGGTGACCCATTCTACAGCCTTCTTTGGGGGTTCTGTTTCAAAAGAAAGTCTTTCTTTTTAGCATTGTAAAGTAAGAAATGGTAGCAATCATCCAAAAACAGAATAACTTACGTAATGGTTATTACAAATGATTTTAAAAGACCTTGTAAACCCTTTTCTTTTTCGCTTTCTTTTTTTTTTTTTTTTTTTTCCTTTTTTTTTTTCAACCCTTAAAAGTGAGACAAAGAGACTTATCCATTCTACCGTCCCAGAGGAACAGTTTTACGTTTTTTCAAAAAATGCAATGAATGCAATGCATTATTTCCTGTTAAATTTTTAAGACAATATAATTATTTATATTCAATTGTGCGTGATGGAAGGCATACGAGATAATTTGTCGCTTCAAATAACTAATTCAATTTCCAAACAATTAAAATATAAATTAATTAATCTACAGTGGCTAAAAGCATTTATGAAAAAAACAACAACATTATATTTCTTTAAATAAGAAAGAGTAAAATCTGTAAAAATGGAAAATAGGTTTGGTCTTTGTGAAGAACTGCAGACAAGCGAACTGCCTTTTTAGACAACTTATGGAATTGTATGGCAGATAATTGGAATAAGAAAAGGAAAGGAGACGGCCCAAGAGCAAAATGGTTTTTCAATGAATTCTATTTAAAAAAAATATGAGATGTAATCAAAATTATCGAAATCCAAACTTTCACGAAAACTATCAAAATTAGACGAACCAGATATGCGGGACACGGCTGGAGAAGTAGGGACGAGCTCATAAGTGATGTGCTCCTATGGACCCCTTCACATGGACGAGCAAAGGCAGGACGACCAGCTCGAACCTACATACAACAGCTCTGTGCTGATACGGGATGTAGCCCCGAGGACCTGCCGGAAGCAATGGACGATAGGGAGGGATGGCGAGAGAGGACCAGGGATATCCGTGCTGATAACGCGACATGATGAAGATGATGATGAAATTAAAATGTAGACGCCAGTCCTGCCAAGCAATTTGCTTAATAAAATAAGAATGTCAACACATCGTGACCAATGTTTAGACTGACGAGAGCCAATTCGGCAAAAAACTATGGAGTTAGTTTCGATACTTTTTGAACGAATCATTTTGGGTGAAACACAGGATTGTGAGAGTGCGTCATTTCTATAATCACCAGACTCCCTTACACCCTACGTCTTTGAAAGTTCGTATCTGCTGTAAGAATCATATCTAGATTAAGTCCAAAATTGAAGGGGTTTCTCCCTTGCTTAGTAGCTAACGTGGTGAACAGTGACATTTTAGTTTGTGAGAACGAGCTCAAATCGTGCCATTACGTTCACTTTTGGACTAATACCCTTGAGAAAAGCATAAACTCTCTTATCCCTCCAGCTATGGGTTAATCGGTACCTTTATAGACCGTCTACAAGGGTGGCTTTGGCATTAGATTATCCACGAAATTTGGTATGCCATTAAGCAAAGAAACCAAACTAAAATGGAAATCTTGATTTTTGCACTTCCTTTAGGTTGTTTTGAGATTTGAGGATCCAGTGTATGGACATAGATCATGGGGGTAAATTTTGTTTCTCTTTTTTCGTTAATCCTGTAGAGAAGAGGAAAATCTCGTATTTTGTTTTGGCGCGCTATTTAATTCAACACTGAATTTCACCCAATCAGGATGACTTATCCCATTCAGCCCGGACCTTCATTTCCGGCTAGCAAAACGGGTGAGCAGCCAAAACTACTCTCTTCAGCTTGAAACGGCGACCAGAACAGACGTGCCTCTGGTCGTCCCTGCTTAGCGATGCTTTTAAGCTAGATAAGCCACCCAGTGTGGACATCTCACTGTGGCTTTAACACTAGCAGCAGCAACATGGACACTCAATGAGGGTACCATCTAATTTATGGATTCTTTACGAGGAATCCCAGTGGAGCATAAATTAGAAACATTCAGCATGCCTTCCACAGGCACCACTTCTTGTCACCCCAAAAACTGACTATGTCGATCCGAGCGTCACTCCGCTCTCGACACGCAAAACTACACGGTGACTTTGAATACTTCCCTCACACGTCCAACAACACGCTGCCATCTCAACATCTCGCTAAACCATTTCGTCTCAAACATCCAACAAGCCTAAACACCACGAGTCTTGCAGCACCAAGAACAAATAATATCCAAAGCTGCAAATAAAGAATTTTCGTATGTGTTTTGTTAAAGAATAGTTTCGTAATTCATTTGCGTTGCCTTAAAAAAATATAGCTAAACAAATAACCATTTCACGCAATGCTATAATCCATTGGTCTGAAGACGCCATCTTGTTATTTCTCTGTTTCAAACACAGTTGAATGTTGCTTGAAAACAAGAAAGTTAGATGAAAACCTACACACACCCATCAATAGACAATTTGATTTATGATATCATACATACACAGCAAGATAGATAGATAGATAGATAGTCTAGACGAGTTACTACCATTTTGAAAAAGAAATTATGAAGATCGTCTCGATATATTTTGATCAAGATCCTTTTTGTAAACCCACAAGATTGTACATGTGCAGAATCAAATCTAGTCCTGAGAAAGTTTATTTTATTCTTAAACCAAGAAGTTTTCCTCATTGGCAAGATTTAAGGTGTGGAAAATATTAAAAAGAAATAGCACGCCGTAACTACGAAGCATATCAAAATATATATTTCATTAGGGCTTCTCTCTCTCTCTCTCTCTCTCTCTCTCTCTCTCTCTCTCTCTCTCTTTCTTTTTCTTTCTCTCACTTTCTCTCTTTCTTTCTATCACTTTCTCCCTTTCTTTCTCTCACTTTCTCTCTATCTTTCTCTCACTTTCTCTCTATCTTTCTCTGTTTCTCTTTCTTTTTCCCTTTCTCTTTCTCTGTCTCTCACTTTCTCTTTCTCTTTTTTCTCTCTTTCTCTCTTTCTTTCTCTCGCCTTCTCTCTCTCTCTCTCTCTCTTTTTCTTTCTCTCACTTTCTCTCTTTCTTTCTATCACTTTCTCCCTTTCTTTCTCTCACTTTCTCTCTATCTTTCTCTGTTTCTCTTTCTTTTTCCCTTTCTCTTTCTCTGTCTCTCACTTTCTCTTTCTCTTTTTTCTCTCTTTCTCTCTTTCTTTCTCTCGCCTTCTCTCTCTCTCTCTCTCTCTCTTTCTTTCTTTTTCTTTCTCTCACTTTCTCTCTTTCTTTCTATCACTTTCTCCCTTTCTTTCTCTCACTTTCTCTCTATCTTTCTCTGTTTCTCTTTCTTTTTCCCTTTCTCTTTCTCTCTTTCTCTTTCTCTTTCTCTGTCTCTCACTTTCTCTTTCTCTTTTTTCTCTCTTTCTCTCTTTCTTTCTCTCGCCTTCTCTCTCTCTCTCTCTCTCTCTCTTTCTTAATATACATATATAAACCTAGTTGCTATAGCAATATCATTTATACTCCTGTAGTTCTTACCTATTCCGAGGTCGCTTTTTTTAGGCAAGGCGAGGATGCAGCCTTTCGTCCATTTCTCATTGGTGTTTTGTTTCCGCACAGTGTTGCATACATCAGGTCTGCACGTACACTAGATGCATTCAAGAGTTGGAAAAAATCTACGAAAGTTTCACCTAAATGGATTATCAGGACGGTTCTGATATGGTATATATCGATTGTTAACCGTCCTGATGATCCGTTTAGTTGAAACCAGTGAAGATTTTTTTTTCTGACTCTATGTATCTATATTTCGCACAACTTAGTGTACTGAGTACTTTTACATTTAGTATAAGAAATTCTGTTAGTGTTTTTTTTTTCTTTTGGCAAGGCATTATGAGTTGGTTATTGTCAAGTTATACGTATGTTTTTAGTCTTTTCTTTTTTATGGAATTTTTTCCCGGATATCAGTTTGTGTAATATTTTTTTATTTGCAAATTGTTGTATTTTTTTTTACATCATCAGAGTTATAGAGTAGTTATAAAATTAATGTATATATATATATATATATATACCTTTCAGAAAAAACAAAAAAACAATCACATTAGGATTTTAAATTTATTTCCATCCTGTTATGTCTATTGATGTGAATCAATAACACCAAAAATAACAGGACTTCTTCAGGTATAATGGATAAATTAATTAGTCAGAATGGACACAGGAGGGAAGGGCGCGAGTGGGTAGAAGAGGGGTGAAGAGTTTCCTCCCCATTTACCCACTTCCGTTTTTTTTATTACCGGTTGGAATCACAATAATGTAACTGGACTTATATTCAAAACTCACTTTCTACAGTAAATTAAATTAAAAATTTTTCAAAACTTAAATTCTAAATACATTTCAACGTAAATCTCCAGATTTAATAATAATTTAGGGAATTACAACATTTCTTTTTAACCTTACGTATATATATATATATATATATATCAGTAATATCCAGTCAGGGTCCGAAGACAGTGGGTGCGGATTATTCGTGCGTAGAATATATGAGGAATATCATATAAATCTATGTGAATGCTCGTATATGAGGAATATCATATGAGGAATATCATGTAAATCAATGGAATATCATATGAGGAATATCATGAATCTATGTGAATGCTCGTATATGAAGAATTATTTTTTCATACACTGTAATCCATAGTGGCTCTTTTGCAACCTCAAGTCTAACATGTGAAGTCATCTGACAAGACAGAGAGTATAATAGTATTCTCAGGCGAAATAAATTTATGATGATAATTTAACTAGGTTTGAGTTTCCTTCTTATTGCACTATATATATATATATAGTGCAATTAGAAGGAAACTCAAACATATATATATATATATATATTACAGTGTAGGTTGTCCCTAAATAACTTTGTGGGTTTGTGTCGAACGAAGTGCAATAAAATATGGAGAGTGCTCAATATCTAGGATTGAGCAATTATATAATAATAATAAATTAATATATATTAGATATATATATATATATATATATATATATATATATATATATATAATTCGTGGAATTTAAACTGCGACCCCTGGGTTTCATGGAGTCTTTTTGCAAAACAACAAACATCAGGCTATTAAGAAAACGAAATGAATCGAAAATTGAAAAAATAGTCAAAAACCGTTGGGATTTTGCATGATTTTTTTACGTGTGTTTGTAAGTGTGTGGGGCCGGGGGGTACAAAATGCGTATTAATCTGTGTTTGTATTTAAGTGAATTTACAAACGTACTGCGTTTTATAAGCGGATGTGGATTCGTAGGTGTATCTTAATATTTCGCCACACTATTTTTTCAATTTTCGATTCATTTCGTTTTCTTAACTGCCTGATGATTGTTGTTTTGCAAAAAACTCCATGAGACCCAAGAGTACCAATTTAAATTCCATGAAATAAATATACATATCTCATCATCATCATCATATCGTGCTGGCAGCACGGATATCCCTGACCCTCTTTCGCCACTCCTCCCTATCGTTCATCGCCCTAGGTAGGTCTTCAGGACAACAACCTGTATCCTCACATAGCTGCTGAATGTACGTTCGTGCTGGTCGTCCTGCTTTTGCGCGGCCGTGTGTGGGGATCCATAAGAGTACATCTCTTATGAGTTCATCTCTGCTTCTCCAGCAATGTCCTGCATGTCTGGTTCGTCTAACTTGAATAGTTTTCGTGATAGGGGGCAGGTGGCCATACAGTTGGTGTCTTGTTGGGTGTTGCCGCCAGGACTTGTTGAGGATTGCACGCAGCATTCTTGTGTAATTGCCATCTAGTTTCTTCTCCAGCCGTTTTGTTAGCGTCCATGTAGTGCATCCATATAGCAGTATCGATGTGACCGCTGCCTGGAAGAAACTGCGTTTCATTTTATCGGTTAGGTCTGATTTCCATATAGTCGATAGCCTATTGATAGCTGTCCATGCTTTCGTTAACCTCGTTTCGATGTCCTTTTCGGTTGATTCGACGCTGCTTCCTAGGTACGTGAATTTGTCTACTAGTTTAAGAGGGGTTCCTTCTAGAGTGGAGATGTCCCCCGTTTGGTTATAGCACATATATTCCGTTTTATGTGCATTAACATGGAGGCCTATGCTTGCTGCTGTTCGTTCCAAACTATGCAGAAGTGTTTCGGCTTGGTCAGGTGTATTTGCCAGTATCGCTATGTCATCGGCGTAGTCGGCGTCGGTAATTGTTGTTGCGGGGTATCTTCTGCTTCTTTTCTTCGTCAGTTCGAAGCCATTCTCTTTGATTTTGTCAATCGATGTTCTAAGTACGTAGTCTAGACAAATGATAAAGAGATACGGAGCCAGCGTGTCTCCTTGTAGTACTCCTGCTACTATGTCGAAGTATTCTGTGTCTCCATCTGGTGATCGTACTTTTACTTTAGTGTTTCTATAGAGAATCGTTATTGCCGCTACGGTTTCTTTAGGTATGCCGTACGCTAGTAGGATTTGTTCCATCTTTCCTCTGTGAATGGAGTCGAAAGCCTTGGTAAAGTCGACAAATATTAATGTCGCTTGTAGGTTCTTTGCCCGTACACCTTCAAGGATTCTGCGGATGGTTAATATTTGTGAGGTCGTAGATCTATTTCTTCGGAAGCCATTTTGGTTTTTTCTAAGTATGTTGTCGATTTTGGGTTCTATTCTGTTTCGTAGTAGGGCATTGTAGATTTTGGCAGCTATGGATGTAAGTGTTATGCCTCGGTAGTTTTTGGCTAATCCGAGGTCCCCCTTTTTAGGGAAGGGGAGTATGCATCCCTTCGTCCATCTATCTATCGGATTTTGATTGTATACTGCGTTGCAGTGTCGGAGCAGTATGTCGTCGAATTGTCTGGTCTTCCATACTTCCGGGGGAATTTCGTCTAGTCCTGCAGCTTTTCTATTTTTAATTTTTCTGAGAACCGAGTCGAGTTCTTCTTGTGTGAACGGTCCAAGTTTAATGTCTAATTGTTTGCTAATTATTCTGGTGATTGGTTCAGGCGTTATTTTTGGTGGGTTTCCAAGTAAGTTTTCGAAGTGCTGTTTCCACAGTTTTATTCTTTCTTGTTGGTTTGCTGCTTTAAGTTTTGCTTTGGCCGTGTTCTTTCTTCTGCTCACTTCGTTTATTGTTTGCCAGGCAATTCTAGATTGTCTATCTTCCACCGAGTCTCTAATCTTATCTATCTGATTTTGAATGTATTCTGTCTGTTCCTTTATATATATGCCTGTTAATTGATATTGTGCCGTTTTTAGTTTTAAGGCATTTGTGTTTGTTGGGTTTTTTCGATAGTTTTTGGAGGCTGTTTTCACTAGTGCACGTTTTTCTCTCACCGCTAAAGTTTCCCATGGGACTCTATATTTAGTTTTAATTTTTGTTGGAATGTATTTTGCTGCTGCCTCGAGGTGTGCATTGACGAAATTTTCGTATTCGTCGTTTGGTGTACTTTTTTCCGTCTTTTCTTGTAGTGTTTCGAATCTGTTTCTTAATTCTAATACGTATTTATCTCTTACATCTTTGTTGTTTAATAGGGCCCAGTCATAGTGTTTGGTGGTCGCTGTTCGTTTGTCGTTTTTTCGTAGGCTTAACCGTATTTTCGCCGTGACTATTCGGTGATCGGTGGACACACCCTCAAAAGAGGAGTATGCCTCGCAATTCAATGCACTATTCTTCCATTTCTTGTTTATAAGGACGTAGTCTATCTGAGCTTTAGTATTGTTTGCGTACGTGTATGTCCATAGTTTGCCCTCTCTTTTTTGGTAGTTTGTATTGAGGCATGCTAATCTATTTTCTATCATGAAATCTGTTAGATGTTGCCCATTTCTATTTGACGTGTTGTGGAGGCTGTTTTTGTTGTTTCCGTTTTTCCCGATTTGTGCATTCATGTCTCCGCCAATGACTAACATGTTGTGTTTCGGGATGCTACGCACTAATGAGGATAACTCATCGTAGAAGGTGACTATTTCATTTTCTTCACTAACATTGGTGGGGCTGTAGCATGAGACGATTGTTGCTCTGGGGTTTCCGTTAAATGTAGCTACCATCATTCTAGGTTGTATTTTCTCTATGCTATTAAGATCATATATATATATATATATAGAAAATTGATAATACAGCAATATATGATAACCAAGTTATGAATGGAATGTGAGAGATGAGACAGGCAGGTTTTTTGCGAAGAACACCCCAGAGCCTGTTCTGGACTTCGGTCCGGAGCGTGGCTCAGCAAAAGGAACAATGGCAGACTTGAGGCCTTTATGCTCTTAATTTCGACTAGGCTACCTCCGGGTGGGCAAGCTGCAGTTTTGTCTCCTTTGTAACCTACGTATGGCACTAGACCTCACGTCTAATTTAAGCCGTAAACTGGCAGACGTGCCCGGACCCACATTTGAGTTCGTGAAACTGCTTGCCTCATCAGGCTCACATTGCACCAAGTGAGACGATGAGCAGTATAGATCAGCAGGGTTCGAGCCTCGGCTCGTTCCCGACCTTCCCCTCCCCTTTATCTCCACTTTAATCGGCCTTCGGGCTTTTGACCTAGTGTCAAGCCGTGTCTGGTGGGAGGCATTGGCAAATATCGGCACGTTCTGATTATGAAATGACAAATTGTGAAGAAGGCTCCAGTGTATACAGATGAATGTGATTTTATGCTGTGCCAAGAGAGAAATTGCACATTTTAGAATATTCATATGTAATTAAGTAAACCGGCTCATAGGCCTAGTGGGTAGAGTGTTCGCCAATGTTGCGGGAGACTTAGGTTCAATCCCAGGTCGAGTCATACCAAAGACTTTAAAAATGGTACTTGATACCTCCTTGCTTAACACTCAGTAATATAAGGTACGTATCAAGGGTAAAGTGGAGCAATCTAGGGAAAGGAGTAGCGCCATCCCCTACACCTCTGTGTAGTAGCTATTGAAAAGGGAGCCCTCTGGTCACCCTCGACTAAAGGGTGACAACTAACAAATATGTAATTAAACGGATTAATTAAAAAAATGATCTCGAGTCACACTGTAAATACACCAATATATTTTTTTTGTGCTATGAATTAATTTGTATAAACTCTAACTCAAAACATTTCAATTGTTAATCTCTCTTTCTAAAGGTGTTATATTGTCATCTACAGCATCATAACGACACAATAATAAAGACGCACGCAGGAAGACTTCTTTAACAAAATATTTACCTCTCACTTTATTGCAAGGGTTCGAAAAGGTTAATCAAGGTTTGCGTGTGAGAGGGAGTTGGAGACCGAACAGAAACTGCAATATTTTGACCCCCACTCTTATGGCCGTCAACGTTGTGTCGTTCTTGTTCTCCTGATGCTCAACCGGAGGCCCAGAGGCCCACTCTGCCGGGTGATCTGCTACATCTTATCAGTAAATTCTCTGCACCCCAACTCAATCGGGGGCCCCGAGCCCCTTCGGCCTGGTGTGGCTTTCCTCACCACATCTCGTCTATAACTCCGTCCGATCTCTCACTGTAACTCTCTGACTTCTGTCTTGACTGAGTTATATAATAGTTCAACGCCCACTCAGTCGATTTTTGGAATCGCATGTTGGATCGTCATCAAGCGGAAATAACTGTCATGCAGTTCACACGTCAATCTCTTCCGGTGCATCAGTCTATGAGGGTACCATGGGAATTTTTTTACCTCGTCCCATTTCATCAGCCAATTTCCGCTCACGCGACTTCCTCTCATAACTGCCATTAGAATGTATCACTTCCTTCCGGTGCATCACTTTGAATGGCATTTTTGGTTTGAGTTTTATGGCATATAACATTTGTAGGTTATTCAATGTGTTGTATAGCCACATAATACATATGCAACTATACACGGAAACACAGTCAACACAATAAAGACGAGAGGACACAGTTCTTAAGAAAAATATACCTCTCACTTTATTGAAAGGGTTGTGTGTGAGAGGGAATTGGAGACCGAACAAAGACTGCAACATATTGACCCCCCCCAACTCTTTTGGCTATCACAGCCTTTCTTTCCCGTTCTCCTGAGCTGCTCAACCGGGGGCCTGGGAGCCCAACCTCTGCTGGGACATGCTTCTCATTCTAGCAACTTCTCTCCAAATGATCTGAACTTCCTGTCGCCGGGGTTATATGATAATTTGACATCCACCTACTTCCTGCGAGCGTCACAATTCGCTCTTAATTCAACCCCTCGACAGTCAAGGTCGCTCCCCGATATCTTCAACCGGATGCACCTGTTATTTATACAGGTGCATTTCTTCTGTTGACAGCTTGGCCGGGGTCAATATGCAACAAATGCCAAATCCATTTTTATATAAATAATCAGTTCTATTTTAAACAATTCAGTTTAGCTTAAGTACACAGTCTAGTGCTATTTAACCCATAGATAGGACCCTATCAAGTGCTAGCACTCCAGGCCGGAGTGGACCTGGAAGCGATGACACTGAGAGAGTACTCCGCATTTCCCAAAACTCCACCATTACTGGCACCTCACCATCAGATTGCTTAGCATCATATCAGGACACTCGTTGGGCTTAACTCTCGGCAAAGGTGCAGTTGGTGTATTCTACAGCTCCAGCCGACTGGTCAAAAATAATGGTATAGCATAAACCATTTAGCTATTATTTGCAAATAGTGTTGGTATTTTGAATGAATTTTAAATGTAACCGTTGGGTTATCTAATTTAATTGTCATGTGTTGAACATAGAAGTCAACACGAAATAGATAAATTTTGTGCACATAGAAATGTCTCTGAGGTAGTCTTCGGCCACCACATAAGAACAAGAAACGACGAACGAAAAGACACAATGTTATATCAACCTTCGTGGATTATTAAAGGACAGTAGTTTTGGTTTCTTTGTTTAATGGCATATCAACCTTTATTGGTTATTTAATGCCAAAGCTATTCTCCTAGAAGAACAGTACTGGTACTATTTAACCCATAGCTGGGAGGATAAGGGGTTTCATACCTTTCCCAAGGGTATGTGCCCAAAAGTAAACATAATAGCGCGACTGGAGTACGAACTCGCTTACTACGATTCCGCAGTCCATCGCTGTAACCATTACACCACAAGGACACCCCCTAAAGGACAGTAGTGTTCCTATGTAACCCATAGTATGTGAAATACGAGGATTCATAGCAAGCTTGAAAGTGAACGTAATAGAGTGACTGGAGTTCGAACTCGGTTACTTCGAGGCTGCAGCCCAGCGCGTACGCCATTACTTTACAGGGACTTTTTTTTGTTGAAAGTGAATATAAAAAGAAACAACTCAAGATTTTGTATCCGTCTGAAGATATTGTCAATAAATACATGAAATCTAAGTTACAGAATGATAATGTATGCAATTCTTAGATTTAACCAAGCATTAAGCAAATTATTTTTTTTCTTTTTCTTTTCAACGCACAATTGGTTGAATATTTGCTCGGCACATAACCCCCATATATATTTATATATATGTTTGTGTGTGTGCGCGCATGTTTGAGCGTATATGTGTGTACGTGTGTGTATGTGTGTATATGTAATATTGTAACCAATAGTATGTAATAAAATCCATAAACTAATATCTATAATAAACATATATCTAATCTGGTTGCTATGATAAAATCCAGTCTTGTTTTAGTGAAGTTTCTTTATATAATGGCATATCAATGTTGGTGGGTTATTTAATGCCAAAGCTATCCTTGTAGAAGAACAGAAGTGGTATTATTCAACACATAGCTGGCGGCATACTTGACTTTATACCTTTTCCAGAGGTATGAGTCCGAAAGTGAATGAGATAGCGCGACTGGAGTTTGAACTCACTACGATATTGCAGCCTTGCACGTTAGTCACTGCACCGCAAAAACACCTCCTCTCCTTAGAGAGAAAAATCAGATGTCACTTTGTTATATAGATTATTCAGCTGTGCAAACGTCTTTATTTACATTTCAAAATTTAATATTATATTAAGAAAGATTCAATCTTCACATTTTTTCTAACTTGATTCGAAATTTATATATATATATTAGGTTTTAAGTCACCCTTAAAGTACCGGTACCTGTCAGATCACTGAAAGTTAAACATCGAGTGTCAGCTCACTTCTGACTATAAGTTACCTCTTTGTAACAGCAAATATAGGAAGACAATAAATGATTATCTCCCTTATAGAAAAGTTGTGTCCGTTTGGTGCCTTGTTAGGTGTCACACGACAGTTTCAGAAACACATCCCCACTATTTTTGCCCCTGTTCCTTAGTTCGATCCCTTCTAAAGAGCAGTAAACTCCACGTGGCTATTCGACTTTTCTTTATAAAGTAAGCTTCTTTTTTGTATCCCTTCCACATACTGCTTGCTTATAGAAAAATATCTGACTGTATATTATTTCTTCTTAACATAATTAGTATATTTGGTATAATATAATGAATATGTATTTTATACAGAAGATTAAATGTACTTTTAGGTTGGTTGGTTGGTTGATTGAACTTTAAGGCATATCAACCCTTGTATGTTATTTAATGCCAAATCCAGTTTATACATATATATCTTGAATACATATGATTTGTAAGACCGGTATTTTGAGCTGTGCTCTATTTAACTGCACACCGTAATTCAAATATCATACACTATCATTCTTATATTTCAAACTGAACTCTATTTAATTGGATAGTGTCTGCCCAGTATTTTGAGCTGAGCGCTGTAATTCCGATATTTTGAGTTGAGCGCTAAAATACCCTCCAACGTGTGTCCTAGATATTTGAGCTGAGTTTAGTGTTCAATGGTTTAAATAAGAGAAAGAGTGCGAAATTTATTTAATTCAAGAATCCTTAGAAAACCACATTTTTCAAAATGCTGCTTATTCACCGCAGATTTCGGTTTAAACTTGATAAAATTTGGTGCATACAATGGAAAGAAAAGTCATCTTCTTAGTGGATCATCTCGGTGCAAAAAATAATTCTTCTAAAATCATGGTGGTATAGCACAACTTAATAAACATGAATAATCCTCATTAAATTTGCGGTTAGCCTTTAATGATTTTTTTAGGCGTAATGGGGATTAGGGTCATTTTATTTAGTGAACGAATGACGTCAGCAGACAGGCAAACTGTTTTTTGTTTGTTTTTATTATTAGTTTTCCATGCTTTTCTGTATTATTCGTTCAGTTCAAATATCTTTCTTCGTTGACAAGAAAAACAGACAAAAATCACATTTGCTTTTATTTGACTAATCTTCACAGAACAAACTTTATGTACGTATATATACTAACACACCCACTCACACACACACACACACACACATATATATATATATATATATATATGCCGATTGTAGCAAATATTCTTATGACCCTTTTCACAGTAAAATACAATTGGTTCCTATACGGAAAACTAATTTGCCGATCCATTTAAAATGAATCAAAATGAGCAAAGATGTGAAAATTAAAACTTAATAGGATAATATCAGTTTAAAGAAAATGGTAAGAAATAATTTATGGTCAAATCAGGACGAAAACAGTAACTTAAAGCCTGTGTACTCGATTAAAAAAAATTATTAGATAACAAGTTAAGCAACGATAGGCCTATTCAGGCTTTAGATGAGTAACTATTTCAAAACAGCAGATTCTGTTAGCAACCTGAAGACGCACTTAAAGTAACGGTTATCGTTGTAGGAAATGAAATCGGTGACCCGTGTTCAAATCCTGGACGACGCTCTTTTCATTTCATTTCGTGATAAAACCATGGAGAAAGAAATGAATCCATCTGTTCTCTTCCACACCACCAGCTGTGGGTAAAATAGTAGGGCAGACTGGACTCTTTAGCCTTGGTAAGGTAATCAATCTAGGAGAAGGGAAACTCTGATTTGGAACTAACTTCACTCGGCTCGTAAATGGAATTTGAGTCACATCCTGCACAAGAAATCGGTTCTATTTTACACAGCACTAAGAATTCGACTATAGTCGTACACGGCACGCTGTTAGGAAATCTATGATATTTTCACACAGAACAGCGTTAAAAATTTCAGCTATAATCACACATGGTAATGTTATCCCCCATTTCATTGCTTAAAGATAGAGATCATCTTGCAAGTCCAAAGTTGATGATACTCCTTACCTTTAATTCTTTGGCAAAGTAGATATATTTAGATGACTTTTAAAGTGCTCTTCCCATTGAATAACGACTTAGTTCTACCAAAAAGTTTCAGATCATAAACACCATACGTTTAAGATGAATCCGGCAAAATAAAATTGCTAACAAGGACCTTGAGAAAGATGCTGGCTCGAGTGACTCAGCATTTGTATTTATGTATGTGTTCATTTTGCCCTTGACGAGAACACGAAAGAGTAACAAATGGACTGACTAATGTGATATTGTTATCTGGAATATTTATTGAGGTAGACAGAAAGGCAGACCAACTGATGGGCAGGCGGAATCATACGAGAAAGATGCCGCCATGTCTGTGATAGTATAGCCTTAAGCAACGACAGAAAGAAAGAAAGAAAGAAAGAAAGAAAGAAAGAAAGAAAGTGAGAAAGAAGTATGTAAAGGGGACGATGAAAAGGAAAGGTAAAAACACTCCAAAGAAAGAAAGAAAGAAAGAAAGAAAGAAAGAAATTGTTATTGAAGGAAAGGAAAGAAAATGATAAGTAGGAAGAAAAAAAAGAAAAAAGACGTATGTAAAAAAGTGGAGAAAAAAAAATCAATGCGACGAAAGAAAGAAAGAAAGAAGCACGTTAAAGGGAGGAAGAAATTGAAATGTAAAAACAATGCAAAGAAAGAAAGAAAGAAAGAAAGAAAGAAAGAAAGACCTATAAACGGTAAAAGAAGAAAAAGAAAAGTTGAAAGGAGAAAAGAAAGAAATAATATGGTAAAAATAATGAGCTCTAAAGAAAAAGAAATTGAAAGAAAGAAAGAAAGAAAAAAAGAAGCACGTAAAAAGGAGGAAGAAAAGGAAAAATAAAAACTCTTCAAAGAAAGAAAGAAAGAAAGAAAGAAAATAGACATTGTACTTGTAAAATTAAAGTAGTCATTGCTCTGTGTCGGTGGCCTTCCATCGCCAAAAAAAGTACTGTCACTTTTCCTTGAAATGAAAATAGAAAGAAAGAAAGACCTATAAACGGTAAAAGAAGAAAAAGAAAAGTTGAAAGGAGAAAAGAAAGAAATAATATGGTAAAAATAATGAGCTCTAAAGAAAAAAAAATTGAAAGAAAGAAAGAAAGAAAAAAAGAAGCACGTAAAAAGGAGGAAGAAAAGGAAAAATAAAAACTCTTCAAAGAAAGAAAGAAAGAAAGAAAGAAAATAGACATTGTACTTGTAAAATTAAAGTAGTCATTGCTCTGTGTCGGTGGCCTTCCATCGCCAAAAAAAGTACTGTCACTTTTCCTTGAAATGAAAATAAAAAATAAGAAGTAAATTAAAAATTTAAAAAAAAACCTCATCGAGATGGAAAGTCCTCTTCCCTCTTAAACCGACAAGGAACTGAAGTGGATATCATTTCGTCTTTCTTTCTTTCTTTCTTTTTTCTTTTTTAATGTGACTGGATAACAAATATGGCCTCTATATTGTAAATCTCTGACTCTAGCACTAAAGAGTGCCATCAACGTCATCATCATCATTACAACAATCACCATCACACTATCTTTGCCATCTCCTTTTTTTTTCTTTTTACGTTTTTTTTTCTTGTCGTCTGCTTTTCCTTCTTCAATGCACAGACGATTAGTCGTACTTTTAACGAACCGGTATTTCTATCAAGTTGGTGCTGTCATTGAAACTGACCGACCTCGTCTGTCATCACAAGCAATCATACCCCCATGTCTAACAGTTGCATCAAGTGCCCGGATCCTCTTGTATAATGCCATAATAAGGACGTTTTTCAACAACTTTACTTACTTATATACTTGCTACAAAGGTCGACACGATATGATACCTCAATCTCCACCCCACACTCACACACACGAATTTTTCGATAGGTTCTAGACATCAGTGAGATGTGAGATACCTTTTTGAGCTATACTTTTTGCAACCACCCAAGAGGTTTGGAATGGTAGGGAAAATTCTTCTTCTTCAAGACGGTTAAAAGATTGTATTAAATTTAAGGGAAATATTAGCGCTTAGTTTTGTTTATTGTATTAAAAGAAATGAAATACAGAGCAACGCAAAAATGCATTTGCATGTATATATTTACCCAACCCCTTAGCACGAACAGAATGTGACATTGGGTCAATTTTAAAGCTGAGTTTAAAAGGTTTTTCAATCTCCCAAATCAGTTACCATACCAAGGCTAAAGAGTTCAGTCTGACCTACTATTTACCCATAGGGAGAATAGTTGGGTCCATATCATTCCCAAGGGTCTTAGCGCTATGGGAAATGCAATCCTCCTCGTCCAGGATTTGAACTAGTATCGCCGTGTCCATTCCCAACTATTACACCAAGGGCATTGTTATGTGTGTCTGCTTGAGTGGGTGTACTTGTCAAAACTCCTATAGGGTTAGAATCCGACATTTGGTTTAAAGAAGTGAGCTTTGCAAAGAACGGTGCCAAAAATAGCTCAGTTCAGCATCCTCCTATTTGAGTCTCTATAAAATCTAGTACCTATCGAAGAAAATTCCTCCCTGATTTTAAGCTCACGTTTTTTTTTGGTTTTTTTTACCCCACCAAACATAAATGTTATATGTGTGTATGAGTTTAACTGCAGTTCCATATATAGGGGTCCTACGTGCGTGCTTAAAATAGTCCTGTTCCCAGTGAGTATGTAGTCTACTACCACTGGGTCTTGACAAACAACGAGAAATACGTATATATAAAAATGTTATCTTATATTTTTATTCTTCGACGGTGACGCTTGTGTGGAGACGGAGAACAATCTTAGGGAGTTTGCGCCCACAAAGGAGCTGTAAGGAGTCAGAGCAGCCAGTGCGAATTGACTTCAGCCAAATTTCTATACCTTATATAGTCTTAAAACTCCCACGCGACCCACATGGCCACACTTCTTCACCCAGGCAATGCTTGCTCTTCATGGGCCACAGTTTACACCCACGCAATGCTTGTTTTTCATTAGACATGGTTTAAACCCATGCAATGCTTGTTTTCCGGTGGTCACTTTGTTGATTTTATCTACGACCGGATGTATCTGACAACTACATCCACTGGGTTCATTGCAGGTCAAGGTAATATATTACAAGTACTCCTAAAAAAGATGTGTCCTTGGTAAGACACAAAACAGTGGTAAGACTCCAGATCTTAAGAAATAACTACACAAAAAATGTAAATAGCGTGCAATGAACGTGATTCATTTACCTCGAAGCATAAAATTGCCAGGTTAATATGCCGTTAAAATCAACCGATTCATATCATGCAACTGTTGTTAGTGCAATTAACCATTCAACTGCCTTTAGAAAATTAGGATTATTGATTGTGAGTTCGATTTTTCTATCCAGTGAGAACCGAAACTGTCCTTGCCCGCTCATAAAGGTTCTTGCAACCAGAGTGAAATTTCTTTTTATTCTCTGTGTTCTGATCAACATCGCCTCTACCTTTTGCACAACAAATGTTTTTGGTTGTATTCGAACTCGTAAAGCATGAGTTCTCGAATTAGACTACGTTGCACTTTCATCTGTGTGGCTTCCAAATCACTCACGGAGTGAAGCAATGCACAACGTGTCAGCGCACCAACTACCACAATACCATCAATTTTTAGAGGAAGGATAATTTTTATAATTTTTCAAAAAATTTATTTCGCAGTTTTTTTATGATGTCCATATTCTTAACTTCCATACATATTATTTGCTTTTATTTCACTGAAAATAAAGAAAACACTTGCACTGCTAGAATTTTCAAATGAATTTAAATATTGATTTTTTAATAACTTTCAAAGACTTAGGCAAACAATACTTATTGAAAAATACATTTGATAATATATTTCCATGCTCTTTCTTTTACTGAAGCGATATATCTGCGAAATTAAGATAAAATATTTCTTGAAAAATTTCTTCAAATGTTTAATCAGTAAAGTTCGTGACTATAGTCGAGGGTAAGCTGAAAGCTCCCTTTTCAATAGCTACAACAACGAGGTGTAGAAGAAGGTGCTACTCCATCCCCTGGATTGCTCCACTTTACCATTGATCCTTACTTTATAGAGCTGAGTGTTAAGCAAGGCGGCATCAAGTACCACTTTTTGAGTCTTTGGTATGACTTGACCTGGGATTGAACCTCGGTCTCCTGGAACATTAGCGAACACTCTACTCAATAGGCCAATATTTAAAATCATAAAGAAAATCACCAACTAAACTATGGTCTCCAATGGTATTCTTGAATTAATATAATGTATTTCCTTCAAAAACATCTCTCTACTTTTGGCAATCAAAGGCTTTATCATAAAATTTTCTAATGGCTTTCTCGTGGCTAACCTGCTACACTGCGACATCATAGTCAGAAAGTTCGAACCCTAGTCTCAATATTGCGTTCACTTTCGGATTAATATCCTTAGGAAAGGCATGAACTTTCATATCACCGCCAGCTATGATTTAATAATACCACTACTACAAGGATGACTTTGGCATTAAATAACCCACGAAGTTTGATATACCATTAAACAAAACAAAAAAACAGCCAAACAAACGATTAAGTATTCCCTCCTCTCAGGGACAATTTTTTCGTTTAATATAATGTACAAGATAAAAAGTAACATCTTAATATATTTTTGTATTCTAGTTTCTACTTTGGTTTCGTTGGGTTGGGTTTTATAGCATATCAACCACTGTAGGTTACTTAATATCCGATACTGTTTATACGTATATATATATATATATATATATATACGAAGATCATTAAATAAGTTTCCAGACTTTTTTCGTATGGGCACTTTTATTGATAGCACACACATGAAACTCTAGTCCCCTTCGAAGTAACCTCTTCCGGCTGCAATGTACTTGTACCGTTCCAACAACTTCTGCAAAGCCCCATGGAAGTCCTCTTGTGTGAGCGTGTCAATGACCTTCGTCACAGCCTCTTTCATCTCCTCAATTGTCTCATAACGACAGCCTCTGAGCTTAGGGAATAAACAAAAGTCACATGGAGCAAGGTCTCGACTATAGGGAGGTTGAAAAACTGTGTTGATGCCCATCTTGGTCAAATAGTCTGTGACAAGGACGGAGTTGTGAACTGGTGCATTGTCCTGGTGGAAATGCCACTGACCCGATTTGAAGAGTGCTGGCCTATTCCGATGGAATCTCTTCCTGAACTCCCTTAAAACAGCAACATAGTAACCCAAAACCTAACCCTAACCCTTTGGCCAATCAACTCTGGTCTATTGACTTCCTTACTCCTCCCACACCTTTCATCATCCCTCACAGACTCCCTGCCTTCCTTGAATCTCTTATGCTACTCAAAAACTGATGCCCGACTCATGCAAGATGTTCCAAAAGCAGTCTGAAGCATTCCATACGTTTCTGTGGAATTTTTTCCAAGTTTAAAACAGAATTTTATTGCATATCGTTCTTCTAAAGTGTCCTCACGTCCAGATTGCATTTTTGAAATTCACCAGCTGTGATAATCAGACTTTAGTAGGGTGTATTCCAATCGCTGCTGTAGCTGTTCCTTTGAACCTGAAATCATAAAAATTCGTTAGTCATCTCATAAGATATATAGCAATAACATAGTGAATTTTCAAGAGTCTACGGAAATTTTAAATGCCTGCACAAAAAAGTCTGGAAACCTATTGAATTCACCACGTATATATATTAAATTTACATGATTTGTAAACACATTTTGTTGATAACATTTTTTTATGAGCCAGGGCTTATTTTTTGCACACAGTTAAATGGTTTCAAGTATTTCAATATAACACAAATGATTGTTCTTACTATTAATTATTTGTTTGCACATAGTTGAATGGTTTCAAGTATTTTTTAAATAGAAACAATTTAACGTCAGCCATTCGTTTACACACATTTAAATGGACATACATATATGATTTAAAAGGGAATCATTTGTTGGTCATTTAATTTTTAAATGAGTTAGAACTAATTTGTTTGAACCCGAGTATTGCTCTTGTTTCTACATGGAAACTGGTTTTGTTGCATATTGACCTCCGACCCGGCCAAACTGTCAAAATGCGCTTGTGTAAATAACAGGTGCATTTGGTCGAGGAATATCAGGATATAACCTTGATTGTGGACGGGTTGGATTGAGTGTGATTTGTGACACTCACAAGAAGAAGGTATTCGTCGAACAATTATATAACCCGGGTGAAGACAGGAAGTCAGTCAGTTGGAGATAAGATGCTATAGAGAGAACCAGCACCCAACAGAGGGGGCCCTCAGAACCCCCGATTGAGCAGTTGAAGTTCAGAGCTTCAGATTAGTTGGAGAGAAGATGCTGGAATGAGAAACATGTCCCAGCAGAGGCTGGCCCCCAGGCCCCCGGTTAAGCAGCCCAGGAGAACGGGAAAGAAAGGCTGCGATAGCCATAAGAGTGGGGGAGTCAATATGTTGCAGTTCTGTTCAGTCTCCAACTCACCTCTCACACAATAATACCCTTCGTAACCCTTTCGAACCCTTTCAAATAAAGTGAAAGGTATATATTTTCTAAAGAACTGTGTCCGTTCGTCTTTATTGTGTTAAATATGTGTATAGTTGCATATGTATTATATGGCTATACAACAGTTTCAATTATTGCTATCTAACACTAATAATCATATTCAATATTAATCATTTGTTTGTAGCCATTTAGGTTGTTAAAAGTATTGCTATTCAACACTAATTATTCTATCAAACATTATTCATTAATTTGCACAATCAAATGGTTACAAGTATTGCTATGTAATACCAATAATTCAATTTAGGACACAGTTAAAGAGTTTCAAGTATTGCTATTTAACACTAATAATTCCATTGATCATTCGTTTGCACACAGTTAAATGGTTTCAAATATTGCTATATATTACAAACAATTCAATTAATCATTTTTTGCTCACAATTAGATCAAAGAGTTCTATTTGTATCAATTCCGTTTAAATAAAAGTAATTTCTTGCACTTAAATGTTAAACAATTCTCTTAGATCCATAGATCGGGCCCTATCAAGTGCTTCCTCTCTGGGTTAGACATGAGAGCAATGGCAATTAAGGGGAATTCCACATTCCTTAAAGCTCCAGGGCCGGAGTCTCACCATCAGAAGCAGTTTAATGTTGGGTTGCCCCTCTGTAGAGATGCAATCGAGGTATTGTATTGCCCCATGCGACTTGATTTGGTCAGTGATCAAATGTTTAGCATGGCACTTAATTTAACAAATATCAAGATTTCCAGCAGTTATGTCCTGTAACAACGTTGAATTCTTTAACATGAACTTTCAATTGTAGAATATTTAGAAATAATTCATTTCTAGTTATCATATTTACCAACCCCTCCACTCGGGCAGGATATGACACAAGGTCAATTTTTAAGCGGAGTTTAACAGGTTTCAATTCAGAGTTTTCCTTCTCCTAGACTAGTTGCCTCACCAAAGCTGAAGAACCTAGTCTGCCCTACTATTTACCCATAGCTGGAGGGAGAATAATTGAAGTCATACCTTTCCCAAGGGTATTAGTGCTATGTGAAATGCAATTAGTCTCGTCCAGGATTTGAACTCGTGTCGCCGTGTCTATTTCCTACGACGATAACCATTACACCACGGGCACCTCCACAAAATTTATTTCTAGTTATAGGCATTGGGTTCCCTAAAGAAAATTTTACAGCTATAACGATTCTTTACTGTCACTTGAGTTATACAGAGTTACATTGGTACCATAATCTGTGTACTACAAACATCAATAAATCTAATGAAAGAAAATGCTTTCACCCTAAAAAGGCAAGAAACAAACGATGTCATACGGATATTATTACTTATAACCAAACACTTCTAGCAAATACATTTGCTTCACTGAATTTCTTTTGCATAGCCTTGAACAAGTAGCAAAAATATTTGTTCCCTACGTGAACACGGATAAAACAATATCTGTCTATATTTCTGAGATGAGGTATTATGTACATTATTTACATTTTTCGGACTATTGTCCTCATCTTCGTCTCCATGTTTATCACAACGATTCGGCCGTTGTACGCTCCGGCCTTCTTCAGGTGGCTGGAATGTCGAACTTAGCCCTTTATTTCGCTCACCGTGTTAGACTGTTTTAGTTTCACGAGCCATGTTTAATGGATGTCAGTTATCTCCTGTTAATTTCCCCTCTGAAAGTTCTCCACTGCCTTCACTGGGTATTGAACTCACACTCTTTTGAGTATGTCACTGTATCTAACCAAAGCATTTATCCACTGTGCCATGTGTCGACATACCCAAAAGAGTGTGAGTTCAATACCTGGTGAAGTAAGTGGAGAATTTTCAGAGGGGAAATTAACAGGAGATAACTGATAACTGCCATCCATTAAACATGGCTCGTGGAACAAGAACAGTCTACCCCGGTGAGCGAAATAAAGGTGTAAGTTCGACATTCCTGCTACCTGAAGAAGACCAGAGCGTTCAACGGCCGAAACGTTGTGATAAACATGGTGACAAAGATGAGGACAATAGTCCGAAAAATGTAAATAATGTACGGATAAAACAGTTTATGTGTTTCAAACAATATCTCCTCATTAAATGTCAAGCTTCTAAAATTAGAAGACAAGTTCATATACTTCGGTTGCAATAAGTACAGTTTCAATGTTAAAACATTTCCATTGCAAACAAATCGGTTTAGCATAAGTAGGCAGTTTAGTTCTATTTGACCAATAGATATGACCCTATCAGGTGCTACCATTCCGAGCCAGAGTGGAATGGGGAGCGATGGCAATAAAGGGGTACTTCGTATTCCTCAAAGCTCCAGCATTACTGGAATTTCACCATCAGATTGTTTAATGTCATATCCAGAACACCCGTTGGGAGGGGGTCTTACCCCTCTGCAAAGGTGCAGTTGGTGTATCTTAGAGCCCCAGCCGACAGGGCAAATTTGAATGAAATAAGAATACTTGAGTAGGTATCATACCTGACTCTGGTGCTGATACTCCAATTCTGGAAGGTGTGGAGTACTTCTTGATTGCCATTACTCCCAGGTCCACTCTAAACAGGAGTATTTATACTCTTAAGAAGCTACACAGAAATGCAGATATGAATATACAATTAACGCGATTCCTTAACCTTTTAACATAAAATGATCCAAGACGGTTTAATTTACCGTTAGAATTGATCAATCAATAAATCAGTTATGCAGATTCTCTCAAATTATTTGCATTAACCAACCCCTTCGCACGAGAAGGATGTGACATAAGTCAATTCAGTTCAGGGTTTTCCTTTTAGAATGGTTGCCATACCAAAGTTAAAAAGACCATTCAGCCCAATTTTTTATTAATCATCATCACCAATTCGCTCTTCCAACACGGATTCCCCCCCCTCTCTCTCTCTCTCTGTATCTGCCTCAATCATCTGGCAGGTCTTCCAAACTACACCCTATGTCTGCGCAAAGCTGTTGTTGGTAAGTTCTTGCTGGTTGGCCAACTCTGGCACGAACATGTGAAGGGGGCCCATAGAAAAACGTCACTTATGAGTTGACCTTTGCTTCCCCAGAAGTGTCCATCATGTGTTTTGTGAAATGCAAACAGCCTCGTTCAGGGTTTGAACTCGGATCCATTTTTCTAGGACGATAACCATAACACCAAGAGCGCTGGTAAAATATAGCCGGATTATTTAAAGACATTTTTCGTATTACCTTACTGGCATTCCTGCTAGAATTTACTATGCTAAATTAACAAACTTGGATCGAAACTGTATATATAGTGGTGCCGTTGAAGTTTTAACTCTATCACTATTGTGTAACCATTGTCTTGTTATATAATCTGTGAAGTATGACTTGTTGCCGATTGGCTAACAACGTTTTTTTTTCTCCCGGACACCCATGGTGAAAACTTTTATTTTAAATCAGGTCTGCATTACCGATTAAAGAAAGGAATAAGAAGCCTTAAAATAAATAAGGAGGCGTACAAAATGATTAACGTTTTTCTTCTAATTAATTTTGAAACGTTAATTTTGTGTGTCACTTTTGCACCCTACCAAAACATTTTTTGCTTGTTTTTTTTTTTGCTTTGTTTTTTTTGTTTTTTTGCTTTGTTTTTGTTTTTTTTTTTGTTTTGTTTTTTGCTTTGTTCTGTTTTCTTTGGTTGTTTTGGGTTTTTTTTTTTGAGACATTGAATATACCTACAATATGTGGCAATACACACACACACACACACACACATACACACACACACACACACACACACACACACATATATATATATATATATATATATATATATATATATATATATATATTCTGTCAGAAACATTTGGAATGTACAAGACACAGCTGCTTTAAAAGCTAAGTTCCGCTCGATTACTTAACAAAAATAAAACTTGTTTTATACGTAAATGATTTAACAGAAACAACTACTTCGTTGTGTCGTTGTGTTAGTCGTACACCGTTGTTAGTCGTGTCCCTGCTGACATAAAAACATAGTGTCCCAGAATTATACACTATTGATTGTTAATAACATTTTCAACGTTGTACACACGCTCAAGCATATAAAAAACACTATATGCAATATTGCACATAAGTATTTTAACATGAAAGAAATATAACAAAAATTAAACACACACACACACACACACACACACACATATATATATATATATATATATAGAGAGAGAGAGAGAGCGAGATGGAGAGAGAGAGACGGGGGAGCTAGTGTAGTGCTGCTTATAAATATTTCAAAAGACAATTTTCTATTAATCACATGGTTTTTTAAAACAGGAACATTTGGCGAGAGGAAAATAATTTTTTTGCAATCAGCATAACAAAGAATTAATTCAGTCATGTCTTGAGGGTCTGAATACTGAATTTTGGGAAAAAATGTGGATCAAACAAAATTAAATTAACTCTTTGAGGTCGTTATACAGTGGTAATATTATCCCTCAGCCCTACAAACCCAGAAAACGGCAGAGGGTAAATTTAGGTTCTAGATCCCAGGGTTCAAAAGGTTAAAATCTCCGTGGAGATTTTTTTTTAGTTAGTCGTGTTGTCTTTTTAAAATCTTATCCAGAATCGACCAAGATAATCAAAAGTTGAACTCAGATTCGGTGCTTATTTAAGTAAATACTTCTTAAAGTTTTTTTTATCGGTTTGGTTTCCGTGTTTAAGGCATACCAACCTTCATGGGTTATTTAATGCCAAAGCCATAACTGTAAAATAATAATAGTATCTAAGCCTTAGCTGGTGGGGTATAAAAGTTCTCCTAACCTTTGCAAGAGTGTTAACATAATAGCGCGACGTGGGTTCGAACTCATTCACAACAATGTCGTAATCCAACACGTTAACGACTACGCCACGGAGACCCACCAAGATTTTGGGTACTCTATAACAAATTGAGAACATAGTATTTGAACAAAATGAAAATCTATTTATAATGGTCAAAGATTACAGAAGCTGTTTAATATTATAAGCAGTAAAGATCCAAATAAACTTGATCGTTTTACAATTACTTTAAATAACAACGAATTCACCTTGATTGATCAAAAAAAGAGGTTGAAGAATTGTAATATAATGGCCGAGGGATTTCGTTTTATGCCTTTGGGTTTAGTTAGGCTGAGAACCTTTCGGCTCAGCACATTGGTTAGTTAGGTGCAAACATGAGTGCAAGTGTTAACGCGCGTGCGGGGAGGATGTGTCATTCACAGATGTCAAAATAAAAATCCGATAGAAAGGTTGACCAGTGGATGTGAATGACGTCATGCACCGGAAGCGCGCGCGCGCGGAGGATTTTGGAGATTTTTGAAAAAGTCAGTTAGTTGAGCTGAGTTCTGCCTCGGGAGAAGACGGTTGTCTTTCGCTTGCTCGCCGAAGCCAGACCAGTGACCTTTGTGGTGGGTGCCACAAGTGTTGGGGGGTGGGGGGCAGATGGAAAAGCCAGAAAAGAAAGAATGTGTATCTCTCTCCTTATGTCGAAAAACCTTTAAACTCAAAGATAATAAAAAGTTTCGTACCTGAACTAAGAAGTCGTAAGTGTTTTTCGTGTTTCGAGATTCCTATGTTCTATGTATATATATATATGGAGATTATATGTCCATTTCGCATATCCGTATCTGGCTATGGTACAGAATCATTTAAAAATTTGATTTACTTTTCTGTATATATTTCTATTGAGCTTCTTTTTTTTTTTTTTCAATTTAAAAATTTGACATTCAAAATCACCAAAAAAATCCACCAAATTCTTGTCTATTTATGTCGATATAAAGTTTGATTCTTCTCTTATTCATCTCTCAAAAACCAAGCTATCTGTCGTCAATATTTAAACAAGCGGAAAATTTGATTTTAATGCCAAAATTTGCAGAGGTCGTTAAGAATTTTAAGAAAGGAAGAAACGAATATGTATAATAGTTTGGAAAGTCTTCAAATATAAATGTGCCGTCGTCATTTTAATCTACTAGATCGATTCTAGATAAGCTTTTAAAAGGATTTTAAATTTTTAGATTATATTTAAAAAGATATTGCGTGCATTTAGCATTTAAAACATGACCACTTGTCTTGTTAAGTGCAATAAAATGTGAAACACTTGGCAAAATGTTTTTAACACCCTACAAAACAGCAGCTGTACGACCACCGACCACCCATCACGAAAACTATCAAAGTTAAACGAACCAGAAATGCAGGACACTGCTGGAGATGTAAGGAAGAACTCATAAGCAATAGACCCTTCACATGAACGAATAAAGGCAGGACCTAAATACAACAGCTATGTGCCGATGCTGAAGACCTCCCGGGAGCGATGGACGATAGAGACAGGTGAAGAAAGAGGGTTAGAGAGATCTCCGCGAGCAGCATGACATGATGATTTGGTTTGGTTTGGTTTGATTTTATAGCATATCAACCTATATAGGTTATTTAACGCCAAATCCATTTTTATGTAAATAATCTGTTCTATTGAAAACACTTCAGTTTTGCATAAGTACACAGTTTAATTGTCAAAAACATTTCTACTTCAAACTATTTAAGCAGTTATATGAAATAATTCGGTTAAGTGTAAATACAGTTTTAATGTCGAAAAAACAGTTCTATTTGAAATAATTCAGTTAAGCATAAGCACGCAGTTTAAATGTAAGTACGGTTTAATTGTGAAAAACGTTTCTATTTCAAGCAATTCAGTTTACTCAATTCATTTTAGCATAGGTATGCTGTTATTTCTATTTAACCCATAGATAGGGCCCTGTCAGGTGCTACCACTCCGGGCCAGAGTGGACCTGGGAGCGATGGCAATGAAGGGGTACTCTGCATTCCCCAAAGCTCCAGCACTGCTGGAATCTCACCATCAGATTGTTTAGTGTCATATCCAGGACACTCGTCTGGGGGGTCTTACCCCTCTGCAGAGGTGCAGTCAGTGTATTCTACAGCCCCAGCTAACTGGGCAAATGGCTCAATTGTTTAATGTTGAGCACTTTAGTAATTGTAGCATTGCAGTATTCGCGGAGGGTTTTTTGGTTTTCTTTTGGCCACTGACTAAGTACCCCTTGATTTTTTTCAAGGAGTAGGACGAGGTTGGTCTTTTCTTTCTTTTTTACCCAAAAAACTTTTTTCTTTTTCCTCTGGACCGTGATTCGAGATATTTTTTTCTCTTGTTCCTGGCCAGAGTTTTTTTGTTTTTTTCTGGTACTGTGAATACTGGTAGATATTTGATTAGTAAAATATTGAAGCTCTGGTGTTGTCCATTGAGCACTTTCTTTGCTCTTGTTACTATGGAGAGAGCGAACATAAGTTATTCATACAAGAACATACCAATACCTGATAGGCATCAGTATAAGTTAGTTCTGTTGAGGAGGATAGAATCCTTTATAAAAAATATGAGGTGGAAAGCATATTTTTTTCTCAATACAATTAACTATATAGAAAAAGAGGGAAGGGAGAAATATGGGTTTAAAACCACGAAACACCCCCTCCCATATCAAAGAGATGGAAAAATTTGAGGCTGAAATGATAGGAATGGTTAAGGAGATAAAATTTAGGAAAATGCGCAATAATATTCAACAAAAAATGTATGAGGATATGAGGAAATTTAAGGAGTCCGGAAAAATATTTGTAAAGTCAGATAAGTCGGGCAATTTATATAAGATAGAAAAGGAAAGATATAGGCAAATGATATTTAAGGAGGTGGTTAAGAATTATAAGAAGGCACCACCTAATCTAGAAAAAGAGTTAAATAATGAAGCAAAGATGTTGGCGCATAAATTAGGTATTGTTGATAGAGTAGAAAAATACAATACCAAGAATTGTTTTATTACTATAAAAGACCACAAAAGTAATTTCAAGACGAATCCAGAATGTAGGCTCATTAACCCGGCCAAGACTCAAATAGGTAAGATTAGTAAGATAATCGTACAAGAAATATGTGAATCACTTAGAAGGGCATTGAGCATCAACCAGTGGAGGAGCACTAATGACTGTATTAAGTGGTTTGAGGAGTATGAGAAGGATAATAGGTGCTCCTTTATTAAGTATGATATAAAGGATTTTTATCCTTCAATAACAGAAAAGACATTGGATAGGGCGTTAGATTTAGCTAAAGAATATATGGTTATACCTCTAGATAAGGTGGAAATAATTAAGCATTGTCGTAAAACATTGTTATATTATGAAGATAGTGTATGGATAAAAAAAAGGGGAGGGTGGAAATTTTGACGTTTCGATCGGAGCATATGATGGTGCGGAAATTTGTGAACTCGTCGGATGTGTATTACTATATAACATTAATAAGATTATGGACCCTAATAATCATGGACTGTATAGGGACGACGGGCTGATTATAGTGGATAAAAGTACGCCGAGGAAGTGTGATGGGATTAGAAAAAAATTGTATAAGCTGTTTGATGACTTTGGATTTAGGTTAGATGTAACAACAGATTTAAAAATAACTGATTATCTTGATATTACTTTAAACTTATATAGTGGAACAGTATCTCCATTTAGAAAAAAGGAACCAGGATCTGCGTTATGTAAACAGGGGATCTAATCACCCAATACAGGTCTTTAAACATGTACCTAAAGGAATAGAGCATAGATTATCTAATAACTCCTCCAACAGGGAAATTTTTGAACGAACTAAGCAGGAATATGAGGAGGCTCTAAAAAATGACGGATATAGGGTCAATTTAGAATATAAGAATAGGGATAGAATTCGAACACAAGGTAGGAGAAATAGACCTAGAAAAATCTTATGGTTTAATCCCCCTTACAACATGGAAGTAGTTAATAACTTGTGAAAGGAGTTCTTCAAGATATTAAAAAGAAACTTCCCTAGTGGGAGCCAATTACATAAGATATTTAATAAGAATTGTATTAAGTTAAGTTACAGTTGCATGCCAAACATTAATGGAATAATAAATAGGAGTAATATAGCCAAATTAGGTACAAAGAAGCATAAGGTGATTGACAAATGCAACTGTAGGGATAAGGTTAGGTGTCCTCTCGAGGGCAAGTGTAAGCAGGAGTGTGTAGTGTATAAAGTAGAGGTATATAGTCATTCGAATAATAAGAGAGATAAAAAGATATATTTTGGGTCGACCCAAGGGGATTTTAAAACTAGGTACTATAACCATAGAACAAGTTTCTCGCACGAGAGATATAGGTATAGCACTGCTTTATCTAGTTATGTGTGGGAGCTTAAGGAAAAACAAGGAGTAGATCCGATAATGAAATGGGAAGTAATAAAGAAATGCCGCAAATATAGGGCAGGTAATAGAACCTGTAATCTTTGTATGGAGGAAAAATTGGTAATAGCAGATTGTAAAAGTAAGAATATGCTAAACAAAAGATCGGAGGTGTTGAATAGTTGTAAACACAAAAGAGCGTGGTTACTATATAATTAGGAAATGTTATAGGGTTTTTTTTGTTTTGTTTTTTGCTAACTATAAGATTTTTTTTTTTTTTTTTTTTTAATATGCAAATTCGAGGATAGGTGGAGGTTTTTGGTGAATAAAGGCAAAGCAATTTCTCCTTAGAATGGTTTAGGCGAAACTTCCTGATGATCCGTTAAGGTGAAACTTTAGTAGAAGATTTTCGACTAGCGATTTAAGTTAATTCTATATATATATATATATATATATATATATTGCAAGAAGCTGACGATACCAGCAGAAACTATAACAGACGCAGACTATGTAGATGATATTGCGCTTCTGGCAAATACACCAACTCAAGTCGAATCCCTACTGCATAGTCTGAGGCATTGGCTCCACGTCAATGAAGACAAAACTAAGTACATATGTTTTAATCAAAAATGAGACATCTCCACACTAAATGGATGTTCTTTGAAATCAGTGGACAAATTCACGTACCTCAGTAGCCGCTTCTCATCTAATGAGAGAGACATCAGTATGCACCTAGCGAATGCATAGACTGCTATTGATAGGTTATCGATCTTATGGAAGTCTAACCGATCGGATAAAATAAAACGCGATTTTTTCCAAGCTGCAGTTGCGTCAATTATACTGTATGGATGTACCGTACGGACGCTGACAAAAATATAGAGAAAAAAACTAGACAGGAGCTTTACAAGAATGTTACGAGCTATATTGAACAAATCCTGGAAGCAACAGTTGTGCAGACACCTACCTCCTATCTCTAAAACCATCCAAATAAGATGTGCGGGGCACAGCTGGAGAAGTAAGAACGAAATCATTAGTGACGTTCTCTTATGGACCCCGTCACATAGACGTGCCAGTGTTGGATGACCAAGAAGAACAACAGCTCTGTATGGACAAGGGATGTCGTCTGGAAGACTTATCTGGAATGATGAATGATATAGACGATTTGCAAGAGAGAGAAAGAGAGAGAGAGAGAGAGAGAGAGAGAGAGAGAGAGAGTGGCAATCCCTGCTAGCAGCGTGACTTGAGGATGGTGACATATATATTGTCCTATTGCTTGTTATATTCATTAATAAAAGTTGCTGATAGTGTTATGATGATATCTATATTTATTCCCCTCTCTATATATATATTGTATAATTATATATTATATATAATTACACACATATATATATTCATACAGAAGTACATATGTATATTTAATGTAGTTTGCTATTTTTATAGATAAAGTGTTTATTATCGGTGGTAAAACATTTCTGCTAGGATAGTGTAGACTCAGGATCATCTTTGCTTCGTTACTGTCATTTTTTTGCCGATGCATTCCTCAGACCATGAGTACCTTTCCTATATATATATATACATATATATATATATATATATATATATATGAAAATTATGTCTTCTTACATTCATTAAGAGTGCTCAGTATCGACGACTTGATCTGATGATATTGGTGAGCAAGTAACTGCCATCGTACGCCGTTTATTATATATATATATATATATATATATGTGTGTGTGTGTGTGTGTGTGTGTGTGTGTGTGTGTGTGTGTGTGTGGTGATTTTATGAGAAACGCTGAGAATTAAGAATGAATCAAGCCAAACCTATTAAAGATATTGGCTCTCACAAAATAAAGTCTTGTAAAGATATTTATGACCTCCTCTTACAGACAATTGGTTTGTGCCCTTTTAGTCACATTACATTATCTCTATTCTTGCCAAATTTTACCTAAACACGTGTTGATATATCTTTATGAACCCTACTAACAGTTGATGTAATGCATTGTTTCAGTTCATGCTAATTAACAGGAAGACAGGGAGATGATGTATATTATCTCTTTGGCATATCTTCACAACTCGCAAGCTGGTCTTCGTAATGTCCATCTCATAGGTTACATGGGGTGTCCTCGTGGTGTAATAATTAAAGTGCTGGACTTCTGAGTCGTAGTAAAAGAGTTCGAACTCCAGTCGTGCTATTACGTTCACTTTCGGAGAAATACCCCTGGGAAAGGTATGAAGCTCCTTATCCTCCCATCTAAGGGTTAAATAGTTCCACTAATGCCCTTCTTAAAGGATGGATCTGGCATTAAATAACCCAAGAAGGTTGATATGCCATTAAAACAACATTAAAACCAACTATAAATTACAAGTTGGTGGCTATCTCGATGCACATCCAGAGTTACAAAATATTTTCATCTAGATAAATGCGTTGACCCGTCCCCAAGAAGTCAGTATGTCCAACCCCAAACCTTCGAAAATAATTCCCCACCCCACCCCTGTGAATGTTATGCGGACAATTTTTTATGAGCCCTCTTTTACAATATAAACTATTTCTACTCCCAGCATCATGATGAGACTCGACTCTCAGTACCCGGGAGATGCACCAGCAACTGCGCTAAATCTTCATAAAAATGTGTTGCTGTTAGATGCTTTGACTAAACTGTGCACCATGAGTGTCAATATTTTAATTATCATCGGTCTAATAGATTATGGAACAAGTCAATATTGTTTTCAATCGTTTTTATTGGACGCGGGTTCCCAAGTTTTTCAGCCCGAGGGCCTCAATGCTTTACTCAGGTGGCACCGAGTCCGCGATCTTAAAAGGTCAGAAAAAAATAGCTAATTTCACAAGATAAAAATCATAATTTGCATCTGATACATCTTATGTTGTTTGCAATGACATAAAGATGTTAATATCAGGGTTAAATTAAGAGGTTGGCGGAAGGGGAACATCAGACAAGTGATGATTTGACAGTTGCGAATGCAGCGTACTTGAGAATCGTTTATTTTGGAAAATAACTTTTTACAGCTGTATACACAACTAAATATGCTCGCAACTTGCATGGCTGATAAGATTGGGAAATTGTCCTGATTGAAACAGATGTTTCTTATAGAAACTGAGGATGTGGTAAACAGAAAACTTAAACTTCAAATCATTTGAACTTTGTAGATCGATAGGCTCCACCTGCAGTCATAATGGTGGAAGAAAATTAAAATAATTTATATTAAAAATTAAAATAGATAATTTATAACAAAATAATTGTTTCAAACCGGCCAAGTAATTCCTCTATTTTAAAATAAAGAACTGTATACCGTTTATGTAAGTTGAAAACAATGAACCCAATTCATTAATCTATGAGCATAAAATAACCTTAAATTGGCTTACGTGCTGTTAAAATCAATCAATCTTGTAATTTTTTAAGTTAATTTTTTTTCTAGACCAACGCCTCTGTGCGGGTTTGTGATATCAGGTTTTAAAAGCCGGAGACTCGTTAGGCATAGATAAATAAAAGAAAAGTACTTTATGAACATTAGTGATAACCTTTAAACTCTTATGTCGTACGGGTACGATATTTTTGTATGAATTTATTAATGAAGGTGTGAGAAGTAAGAAGTAGATGATATAAAGTCAAAAGAATGTCGCCAGAAAATATCTTTCTTTTTCTTTTTTTTTTCTTTTGGTATTAACTATAAACGTAGATGTTTAACCTCGAAAAAACGGAACAAGAATTTCCGACATGATATATCAGATTATTCGGCCTTTATTAATACGAAGTAGATTTCGCCTATTTTAATTCGCATCTTCATTTTAAATCGACGATTGACTGAGTAATTGATTGATTTTCCTTTTTTGAATCTAGCAGCTTAAAGGTGATCAATAAATATTATTATTACTAACGGAGGTATTCGGCTAAGGCAGGTAGAAAGTCAGTTGATTGATCAATTGATTGATGGATTTTAACGGCACGTCAATCCGTCGAAGGTTATTTTATATCTACAGGTTAGGGAACCGTGTTCATTCATTTATATTTACGTTTTTCTTTTTCTTTGTTTAATGGCATATCAACTCTTTTTAGGTTATTTTATGCCAAAGCCATTCTCGTAGAAGAACAGTAGTGTTACTATTAACCCATAGCTGGGAGGATAAGGGGTTTCATACCTTTCCCAAGGGTATTTGCCCGAAAGTGAACGTAATAACGCGACTGGAGTACGAACTCACGTACTACGATTCCGCAGTCCATCGCTTTAACCATTACACCACGAGGACACCTCCCCTTTACATTTCTATATAACAGTTTCTTAAGAGTTGTTGCACACAGTTATATATTAAGTATTTGAATCTAAATTAAATAATTTGAACACAGTTTTATGGATTTAAGTATTTCTATCTAATACTATTTATTATATGATTTTAAGAAATCATTCCGATTTAATAATATTCACACAGTTATATGGTTTCAAGAGACTGGTAATAATACAGTGTAAACTATAATAGCTTCAAGTAAGTATTTTTAATACAAATAATTTGCACACAGTTATATGGTTTCAAGAGACTGGTAATAATCCATTGTAAACTATTATAGCTTCAAGTAAGTATTTTTAATGCGTATAATTTGCACACAGTTATATGGTTTCAAGTGACTGGTAATAATCCATTGTAAACTATTATAGCTTCAAGTAAGTATTCTTAATACAAATAATTTACAATTATACATGAAGTATTCCCATCGAATGCAAACAATTTTTAAACAGGTCTATTTCACCAATAAAGGAGACCCTAACAGACACAACCACTATGGGTCAAAGTGAACCTTGAAGTAATGACAATGTTTAAAGCAACAAAGAAGTGAGAAGACATGAAAAGGGAGAAAAAGAGCATACAATTTTACCTGCAATTTCTTTAAAGAGTGTGATGTAGGCGAAAAAAGGTAAAAAAAAAAGAAAAAAGGGAGCGATACTACCAATAAGATTTTGATAGAGCACTTTTTCTTATTCATTCATCACAATATTTTTGCTAGACCCCTCCACCATAAACAGGATTCGACACAAAGTCAATTTTTAAGCGAAGTAACGCCTCGAACTACCGCCTTAGAGCCAAATATTGGCGTAATGGATGAAATTACCCAACCCCTCCGGCACGAGCAAGGTGTAACACAAGGTCAATTTCTAAACGAGATACATCAAGGTTATTTTCTGTTATCTATTTAGACCATTCACCGCACCAAAGCAAAAGCACGTAATCCATCTAATTATTCACCCATAGCTAAGAGGCCCTGGAAGAAATGGATTCAGGCCTTTCTTAGAGCATGAGTTAGATAGGAATTGCACTTTTCTCGCTGGATCCATTTCCTTGGATGATAACAGCTGTGGCAGACGTGCCTCCATTGTTTTTTTTTTAAATCCGTCGCTCACTTTGAAAGGAAAATATGCTAATTTTAGGGAGTAATGGCTAAAGTGCTAAGCTGCGGACATGAATAAAGCGTGTTCGAACTCCACTCGGAAAATGTCATCAGCTATGTAATATTCATCTAATAGGCATGAAAGAAATTACATAACCAAGGCATGAAAGCAATTATACAGTCAAGCCATGAAAGCAATTAGGTAGTCAAGGCATGAAAGCAATTACATAGTCAAGCCATGAAAGCAATTATACAGTCAAGCCTTCAAAGCAATTACATAGTCAAGCCATGAAAGCAATTACATATTCAAGACATGAAAGCAATTATGCAGTCAAGCCATCAAAGCAATTAAATAATCAAGCCATGAAAGCGATTACATAGTCAAACCATGAAAGCAATTATGCAGTCAAGCCATGAAAGCAATTACGTAGTCAAGCCATCAAAGCAATTACATAGTGAAGGCATGGAAGCAATTATACAGTCAAGCCATGAAAGCAATTAGGTAGTCAAAGCATGAAAGTAATTACATAGTCAAGCCATGAAAGTAATTACATAACCAAGCCATGAAAGCAATTATACAATCAAGCCTTGAGAGCAATTACATAGTCAAGCCATGAAAGCAATTATACAGTCAAGCCATCAAAACAATTACACAGTCAAGCTATCAAAGCAATTACATAATCAAGCCATGAAAGCGATTACATAGTCAAGCCATGAAAGCAATTATACAGTCCAGCCAAGAAAGCAATTAGGTAGTGAAAGCATGAAAGTAATTACATAGACAAGCTATGAAAGTAATTACATAATCAAGCCATGAAAGCGATTACATAGTCAAGCCTTGAAAGTAATTATATAACCAAGCCATTAAAGCAATTACACAATCAAACCATGAAAGCGATTACATAGTGAAGCCATGAAAGCAATTATACAGTCAAGCCATGAAAGTAATTACATAGTCAAGCCATGAAAGCAATTATGCAGTCAAGCCATGAAAACAATTAGGTAGTCAAGACATGAAAGCCATTACATAACCAAGCTAAGAAAGACTGGAAAGTGAAGTTAACGGCAGGAGTTGAAAATCCAAAGAAGACCTACTCTCGCCACTTCTATTTGTAATAGCCATGATGCCACTTAATTAGATAATTAGGAAATGCACAGGGAGCTAAAAATTTGTTAAATCACAAGAAAAACTAATCCCCGTTATGTGCATGTAGCATATCAAGGTATTTGTAAAAAAATGAAAAAGAACTGGAGACCTGATAAAAACAATAAGAATATACAGCCAAGATATAAGAATGGAATTTAGCATTGAAAAATGTGTCATGCTCATAATGAAAAGTGATAAAAGAGAAACGTCAGATGGAATAGAACAAGCAAATCAGGAAAGTATTAAGACGTTTGGAGAGAAGAAAAACTGCGAGTACTTGGAAACATTGGAAATGAAAATCATCAAACAAGCGGGGATTAAGGAAAAATAAGAAAGAAGTACATTAGAAGAACAAAAAAGCTTCGCAAAAGAAAAAGCTCTACAAATAAAATTCTATTATTATAAACTGGACGTTAGCTGAAATACTTTTTTTTTTAAAGACGGATACTAAAATAAGGACACTAATAATCTGCTACAAAATACATCCCCTAATATAGGATGTCTCTAGATCAAGACAGAAAATGGAGGAGGCTTAATCTGATTAGAATTAACCTTTGAAATAATTACTATATGCTTAAAGAGATGGTGACAAACTACAACAGATTGGATATTTCAGTTTGTAAACACACGTGAGCCGGTCTATTCATTGGAAAATATGTAAATACAATGGATTACTGAAATCTGAAAAATGGAATAAGTACCAATGGGAATCAATAGCAGAACCCAAATGAGGAACTATTCTCTGAGACTTTGGTTTCCAAACTGAGAAAAAAAATAAAGAACAATAGAGCAGATAGAAGGATGAAGAAATATAAGAAAAACATGCCTTTAATTGAAATATCAGTTCCAACTGATTATAACATTATTCGAAAAGTATTATAAAATAACCGGCTCATTTGCCGAGAGGGTAGAGTGTTCGCCAATGGTCCGGGAGACCTGAGTTCAATCCCAGAGACTTTAAAATGGTACTTGATACCTCCTTGTGTTACATAGCCGTAATACATATACAACCATCCACATATACATGCGGAAACATAGTCAACACAATAATGATAGTTCTTTAGAAAAATATACCTCTCACTTTATTCGAAAGGGTTGCGAAAGGCTTATGTGTGAGAGGTGAGTTGGAGACTGAACAAAGACTGCAACATATTGACCCCCAGTTCCTTTGTCTTTTGCAGCATTTCTTTCTCGTTCTGCTGAGCTGCTCAACTGGGAGCCCTGGGGACCCAGTTCTCTGCTGGGTCTGGTTCTCACTGCCTCGAACTGCAACAACTGACTCCAAATTCCAAACTAACTGAACTTCCTGTCGCACTGGGTTATATTATCGCTTGACACCCACCTGCTTCCTGTGAGCGTTGCATCTGCACCCAATTCAACCCGTCCACAGTCAAGGTTATACCCTGATATCTTCGACCGGATGTACCTGTTCCTTGATCGACGGCTGGGTCGGAGGTCAGTATGTTACAGTTGCTTAACACTCAGCAATATAAGGTACGTATCGGTGTAGTAGCTATTGAAAAGCCTTCTGGTCACTCTTATTATAAAATAAGTAAATATTTGGAAATAGAAATTGCGTAAAAGTGTCACCTTAAAACTACTATCGTGCCAATAATAATGAGAGACCTGGATAATTAGAAAAAAGGGACAGATAAACAAATTAAGATATCAAGTAGACCTAGCTTATATACAATACAAAAAGTTGCACTTTTCGGAACTGCTCATCTACTTAGAAAAGTAATAAAAGTGATAGAACGGGTAAAGGATTATAAGAGCGGAAATAGAAGTTAAAAATTAAATACGAACAAATTTTATATGCACAACCCAGCATCAGTCCTAGAAAATGACACATATAAACTCCTTTGGGACTTTGACATACAGACGGATCACCTAATCTCAGCCAGAAGACCAGACCTTATAATAATCAACAAAAAAGAGAGAATTTGCAAAATTGTCGAATTTTCTGTCCCGGCTGACCACGGAACAAAACTGAAAGAATGTGAAAAGAAGGATAAGTACCTCGACCTAGCTAGGGAATTGAAAAAACTATGGAACATGAAGGTGACAATTATACCAATTGTGATTGGTGCTTTTGGTACAGTAACTAAAGGATTACTAAAGGGACTGGAGGACTTGAAATTTGGCAGACGAGTGGAGACCATCCAACATACTGCATTATTGAGAACGGCCAGAATACTGAGAAGAATCATGGAGACTTGAGGAGACTTGCTGTCACTCAAACTCCAGTGAAATACCATCAGCTAACGCTAATGTGAAAAACTCTAATGAGTAAATAATAATAATAATATTAATAATAATAATGATGATGATGATAATAATGATAACTACAAAATGGTACAGGGGGTGTCCTCATGGTGTAATGATTAAATTGATAACTGCAGAATCGCTATCACGTTCACTTTCGGAGAAATACCCTTGAGAAAGGCATGAACCCCTTTATCCTTCCAGCTATGGGTTAAATTATACCACTGCTGTTCTTCTAGAAGGATGGCTTTGGCATTAAATAAGCTTCAAAGGTTGATATGCCATTAAACAAAGCAACCTATCAAGCAACCAACCAACCTAATGGTACATGCACAAACCAGAAAGCATCCAGGTGAATGAAATGCACAAAATTCTCTGGTATTCTAAGATACAAATCGATCACCGTATCTCAGCCAGAAGAAAAGATCTTGGGATAATCAACAAAAAAAAAGAGATCCTGTCGACACGTGGACTTTGCCTTCCCAGCAAACAACAGAGTGAAAATCAAAGAAAATGATTAGAGAACCAAATACTTGGACCTTTCCAAAGAACTAAGAAACTTATGGAACATGAAGGTGGCCGTGATACAAATTGTAATTGATATACTTGGAACGGTCCCCAAAGGCATAGAGGCTAGAAGAAATGGAAATCACAGGAAAAAATTGAGACCAACCTAACTACTATATTACTATGATCAAAGAGAATACTGAGAAGAGTCCTGGAGACTTGAGGCGACTTACTGTCACTCGTAAGGAATAATTACCATAATAATACAAGTAACAATCAAGCGAAATCTCACAGGAGAAAACTTGGACATGACTAAGAAAGGGAAACCTTAAGAGATAAACCGAATTTCTTATCTTCATCATCATCATCATCATGTCGTGCTGGTAGCACGGATATCCCTGACCCTCTCTCGCCACTTTTCCCTATCGTTCATCGCCTCTGGCAGGTCTTCTGGACTACATCCCGTATCGTCACATAGTTGCTGAATGTATGTTCGAACTGGTCGTCCTGCTTTTGCTCGACCATGTGTGGGGGTCCATAAGAGTACATCACTTATGAGCTCGTCCCTGCTTCTCCAGCAGTGTCCTGCATGTCTGGTTCGTCTAACTTGAATAGTTTTTGTGATATGAGGCAGGTGGCCGTACAGTTGGTACCTTGTGGGGTGTTGCCGCCAGGACTTGTTCAATATTGCTCGCAGCATTCTTGAGTAATTGCCGTCTAGCTTCTTCTCCAGCCGTTTTGTTAGCGTCCATGTAGTGCATCCATATAGCAGTATCGATACGACCGCTGTCTGGAAGAAACTGCGTTTCATTTTATCGGTTAGGTCTAATTTCCATATAATCGATAGCCTATTGATAGCTGTCCATGCCTTCGTTAACCTCTTTTTAATGTCCTTTTCGGTTGATGCGACGCTGCTTCCTAGGTAAGTGAATTTGTCTACTAGTTTAAGAGGGGTTCCGTCTAGAGCGGAGATGTCATCCGTTTGATTATAGCACATATATTCCGTTTTGTGTGCATTGATATAGAGGCCTATGCCTGTGGCTGCTCGTTCCAAACTATGCAGAATCTCTTATGATAGCAGAAAAAACAATGCCATAAAGGTTATGTCAAAGAAAAAATGGACAAGACACAACAAAATATCAGATGTAGATTATGTGGTGACAGAGACGAAACGATCAATCGAATAATAAGCGAATTTAGGAAATAAGCGCAAAGAGTGTATAAAACTAGACACGACTGGTTGGGGGAAGTGTTCCACTTGGAATTGTGCAAGAAGCCTAAATGTAACCGTGCGAACAAATGGTATATGCACAAAACAGAATCCGTCCTGTAAATGAGACGAACTAACTTCTTTAAAATTTTGAAATACAAACGGATCACCTAATCTTGGCCAGACGACCAAACATAATGATAGTGTCACGTGGTGTCCCACTGAGTGAAGAGAAATAAGGAATTTCTACTATCCCTCGTGTTTGAATTAGCAAGCTTTCAAAGAATGACCGTTAAGAGAAATAGTAATGTTGGTCAATCCCGAAGTAACAAATCCAGTCAGAATGCAAAACAACAGATGTTCGCACTTTGTGACCGGATGGGTAAAAAATGGGATACAGGGACATAAAGTAGCCCTAATGAATCGCCTGACAGGGGAAGGAAGAAGATAGAAGCCAAATGATTGGCTAGAACCCTAAGGTGGAAGTGGGAGCTCCTTCCGTCAGCGGAAATAGGGAATAAGAAAATCAGTTTTGGGACAGAGGTCGTGGTGAATGGATCTAATGCCAAACTCCGGGTGAAGCAACAAAACCGGGATTTGTGGAACAGTAGTTGAAGTGATAAGATATATAAACTAATGCCGAAATCACCGGAGGAAGACGGAAAGTATCTTGGACAAGAGAACCCATACCTTCAAGCCAAAGCGATATGCATAAATAAATTCCGTCAACCCGAAAAAAAAAAAAAAAGAAAATATTCTCCAAAGTAAAGTCGTCGTAAAAATAAGTAAACTATATCCAATTATATACTCTCTCTCTCTCTCTCTCTCTCTCTCTCTCTCTCAATTTGAAGAAGGACTAAAGAAGAAAGAAAAGAAAAGAAGAAAGATATTTATGTTTATGTACTATCCGTTGATAATATAGCCGACGCGTTGAATATGTGTATCCGCATGTATAGTAAAAAGATTGATATATTTTAATGTTCCAACGTGTTGAAGTTGTTCATTTGTATCGTCTATCAAAAGTTGCTATTTTATGTTTCTTTTTCAGCTTCTATTCGCCTTATGTTATTCTCGCTTAAATTGTCCTATATGAATTCCTTTAAAAATATTATACGGGAAACCGGAGTTGTCGACTACTATTATTAATATTATTACATCTAAACCTAGAGGTCCATATCTTCCATTGTTCTAGGGGAGGAAGAACTAGTGGCCTTGGTGGGTGTGTGTGTAGTGTGAAATTTGGAAACCCCTTGCCAACGGCGGTCAGTCTAGCCATAAATTAACCCCCACATAATATGCCAGTTCCCACATGCCCGAGAAAGGATTCTGAACAAGGACTTATTCTACGAGGGATCAAGTGCCAGATCGCCCCGTCATCACACGTGCGAAAAAAATAAACTCCCCGTTTGGTGATAACAATATTTAAAGGCACCAGTTCTCATACGCTTTTAAATGGTTGCTCATCCGGGGATCTTTTTATTTTAATTTGCCGTCACAATAGTCAATAAAAGAGAACCTGCTGAATAGTGGACTTTGCTGTTCCGGCTGACCACATAGTAAAACAGAAGAAAGCAAAAAGAGAGATAATTAACTAGATCTTGCTAGAGAACTGAAAAACTATGGAACATGAAAGTGACACTGGTGCCAATTGTAGTTGGCCCAATACAGTCACCAAATGATTGGTAAAGGTGCTAGAAGGCAGTGGCTGAGGATTTGGCATTAAATGACCTTCAGTAGTTTATATGCGATCTTCATCATCATCATCATCATCATGTCGTGCTGCAGGCACGGATATCCCTGACCCTCTCTTGCCACTTCTCCCTATCGTTCATCGCCTCTGGCTGGTCTTCAGGTCTCCATCCCGTATCCTCATATAGCTGCTGTATGTATGTTCGAGCTGGTCGTCCTAACTTTGCCCGTCTATATGTGGGGGTCCATAGGAGTATATTACTTATGAGCTCGTCCTTGCTTCTCCAGCTGTGTCCTGCATGTCTGGTTTG
Source organism: Sepioteuthis lessoniana (assembly GCA_963585895.1). Classification (NCBI taxonomy): domain Eukaryota; kingdom Metazoa; phylum Mollusca; class Cephalopoda; order Myopsida; family Loliginidae; genus Sepioteuthis; species Sepioteuthis lessoniana. The sequence goes on from OY757934.1 coordinate 27,080,376, forward strand.
TCTAACTTGAGTAGTTTCCGTGATGGGAGGTAGGTGGCTGTATAGTTGGTGCCTTGTGGGGTGTTGCCGCCAGGACTTGTTCAATATTGCTCGCAACATTCTTGTGTAATTGCCGTCTAGCTTCTTCTCCAGCCGTTTAGTTAGCGTCCAAGTAGTGCATCCATACAGCAGTATCGATACGACCGCTGCATGGAAGAAACTGCTTAAACCAAGCTAAATCATACATATCTAATAGATATGTAGAAAAAGGATTAAGCATTAAATGACCTACAATGGTTCACATACCATAAAACCAAACCAAATCATATATATTCAATAAATATGTATAAAAAGGATTTGGCATTAAATAGCCCCCAATGGTTCATATGCCATAAAACCAAATCAAATCAAACCAAACCTAAAACAATTTGCACAAATTTACATGGTTTTAAGTAATTACACCTGTTCAATAAAAACAATCCTTTTGTTTGCCCAGTCAGCTGGGGCTGTAGAATACACTGACTGCACCTCTGCAGAGGGGTAAGACCCCCCCCCCAAACGAGTGTCCTGGATATGACACTAAATAATCTGATGCTGAGGTTCCAGCAGTGCTGGAGCTTTGGGGAATGTGGAGTACACCTTCATTGCCATTACTCCCAGGTCCACTCTGGCCCGGAGTGGTACCACCTGACAGTGCCCTATCTATGGGTTAAATAGAACTAATAGCATATTTATGCTAAAATGAATTGTTTGAGTAAACTGAATAGCTTCAAATAGAAATGTTTTTGACAATTAAACCGTACTTACATTTAAACTACGTGATTATGCTTAACTGAATTATTTGAAATAGAACTGTTTTTTGACATTAAAACTGTATTTACAATTAACTGAATTGTTACATATAACTGCTTGAATAGTTTGAAATAGAAATGTTTTTGACAAACTGTGTACTTATGCTTAACTGAATTGTTTTAAATAGAACAGATTATTCACATAAAAATGGATTTAGCGTTAAATGACCTACAAAGGTTGATATGCCATAAAACCCAACAGACCAAACCAAACCAAACCAATCCTTTTGTTTGCATACATTTATGTGGTTTCAAGCATTTCTATCCAATACCAATAATATTCACACAGGTTATAAAGTTTCAAGTATTCCTATATCATAAACGATATTACAAATCCGCATCAGAGAGGACCTAGTATAACAGAGTGGCGTCCCTGGGTGTTTGGGTCATTGAATGGCTAGTTCTTGATTTGCAAGAATATCAGCGGAGAAAGTTTGGTCTCATTAAAATTGGATTGAATAAGAATAGTTCAGAAATGATAATTAGGAATGGTAAACAGAAATTATAATAAGCGTTAGTGAGAATTGAACCAAGAATAGGTCTAGTAAGTAAGCAAAGTTGGTGACTACAGTCGAAAGCTCCCTTTTCTATAGCTACTACACCAAGGCGTAGGAAAAGGTGCTACTACTTTCCTTTGATAGGTCCACTTTAACTTTGATCCATACCTTATAATGCTGAGTGTTAAGCAAGGCAGAATCAAGTACCATTTTTTGAGTATTTGGTATGAATCAACTTGGGATTGAACCCCGATCTCCCAGACCATTGGCGAACTCTCTAACCGCTAGGCCAATGGATAAGCCTTGTAAATTATAGAAAAGTTCGGTATAATCAGTTTCACTCAGCTATACGTATAACCCATTGGTAAGACATGATTAATCAGTCTGAAATTGAATATTGACCATCATCATCATCATCATCTCGCGCTGGTAGCACGGATATCCCTGACCCTCCCTTGCCACTCCTCCCTATCATTCATCGCCCTAGGTAGGTCTTCAGGACAACATCCTGTATCTGCTGAATGTATGTTCGTGCTGGTCGTCCTGCTTTTGCACGGCCATGTCTGGAGGTCCATAAGAGTACACCTCTTATGAGTTCGTCCCTGCTTCTCCAGCAGTGTCCTGCATGTCTGGTTCGTCTAACTTGAATAGTTTTCGTGATAGGCGGCAGATGGCCGTACAGTTGGTGTCTTGTGGGGTGTTGCCGCCAGGACTTGTTTTAGATTGCACGTTGCATTCTTGTGTAATTGCCGTCTAGCTTCTTCTCGAGCCGTTTTGTTAGCGTCCATGTAGTGCAGCCAATCAAAATTTATCATCCATTTCCTTGGTCTAGTGGATAGAGTATTCGCCAATGGCGCGGGAGACCAGGGTTCAATCCCAGATCGAGTCATACGAAAGACTTAAAAATGGTACTTGATACTTCCTTGCTTAACACTCAGCATTATAAGTACATACCAAGGTTAAAGTGAAGAAATCCGGGAGAAGGAGTAGTGCCCTTCCATACACCTCAGTGTAGTAGCTATTGACAAGGGAGCCTTCAGGTAGCCCTCAACTACAGTCGCCAACAACTTATCATCCATCTAAATTCCTTTATGATATTATGAGGTCATTTGGGGTTTTTTGTTGGCCAGCTCAGTGGTCCTTATTGGTTGCTGTGTATCCAAGTAAAACCTCATGACATTGAACAAGGAAGCTTCTTGCAAAAGATGAATACACATTAAAATATATTCAGTATCGACCATAATATTTATCTAATTGTATCATCCGTTGAAATTCGTTTATGATCTGAAGAGTTCATTTGAAGAGTTCATTTGAACTAAGGGGTCCTTGTTGTCAACTGTGTATTGGAGCAAGACCCTTACGTCTTTATCTGTGAATCATGATAGGACGAACAAGTCAGTGTTTGTGTCCAACCGTCGCCTGTCTTCCAGTTATTGTGGGTCATCCTGAAAGTATTCTATTCTCTTTGACAATCTTCAGCAGACTTCATCCGTTACTACAACAAAGAATCAACATCTCCAAGTTAAAGTATAGCATTAGCATATCACTGCCTCAGCTAAAATATGTAGAATGGTGTGTAATGTTCTTAATTTGATTCTTTGACCAGTATTTTGTTCCAGGATCACTTTTTCGTCAAACCAGTGCGATAAGGTCAAACATGACCCGTTCAGCCTTTAAAAAATTACAACACAGCAACCCTGGGAAGTGATAATGTAAATGGTACAGAATCCCTCTCGCAGAATCCCTCTCGCAGAATCAGAATCGATTATGCACTTCAGGCGCCCTCTCACTCAAGAGTCAGTACCCCAGGTTCTGTTTTGCTGGGAGTAATGGCAATGAAATGTAACTCCCTAGGGCGCAAGATATGAAACCTCATCACCAGATGCTGTTTAGTGGTAATTACAGAACACTCTTTTGGTGGTTGAGGTCTTATCCTGCAATAGGGAATGTAGTTGGTGCGTTCCCGGACCAGTCGACCCGGTAGACGTTATGTCCATTGCACTATCTTTTACGTCTTGCAGAAACACATCTTCCTATGAATAAGAGTTTATTGTTAGAGACCCATAGTCGATGAAAGCTACTCTTTTCGCAAGAGAAACGATGTATTTTACGTTCATATCATCCATTGACTCGGTGTGTTTTCCAAATTTGGTATCTCTAAATCAAACATTTGATCTTTATAGAGAAAAACTCTATATCTTTACAGAGAAAAACTCTCCTGTCTACCGGTTGGGATTAGACCGTGGTATCTGTTCATTTCCCTCACTCATGTTTTCGTCTTCAAGCAGTGAGTTTGTATTAAATCAACCCCTCCCCTGAGAGGAGGATGTTATAAAAAGTTAATTTTTAAGCAGCGTCTAGCTGGTTTGAATTCAGAGATTTACTTCTCCTAGACTGATAGCCATTCCAAAACTAGAGAAGCGTACTTAGCATAACGGTTTTTATTGTATAGAATGGAATCAGTAACCCAAGATCAAATACTAGACAAAGCTATTTGCGTTTGACTTTGAGCTAATGCCCTAGTGAAAGATATAACCCATCTATTCTCCTCAGCTATGGGTAAATAGTTGTGCCGACTGTTTTTGTTTATTCTCGGTTAGGCAAACAGTCTAAGAGAAAAACTTTGAATTCAAACCTATTTACCGCGCTAAAAAGACTGACCATGTGTAATATCCTGCTCGTAGTGAAAGGGCTTAATCAACACACACCAAGGCTAAAGAGCCCAGTCTGTCCTACTCTCCGTACAAATTGTAATGCTGTTTCGTCCAGGAATTGAACTCCACTCGCCAGTTATATTTTTTACAATTTTTCCCGTTAGCAAACGAAGCGAGTACAGTCCTGGAGATTCTAATGTCATGGCAATACCTTCTACGTTGTACTAAATAGTGTTCAAGTTATTTCGACGCCATTGTTACACTTATTCCGAGACAAATACTGTTGTTGTCCTTGCCTTTGTGTACCTGCATTGCTTCCCTCGTAAAACTGACCACAGGTAGCATACTCCCCACAAGGGGGTGTATTTAAATATTGACAAGCAAACACTTGTGAATGATTATTATTATTTGAAGTTGAAGAGGTAGTAGTAATATCTTAGAGCGTGGGACGATGAAAAATTCCTTTTTAAAATTGGCGGAGCAAAAGTAACAATTGCCGTAAGCCATTATTGTTTCTTTCTCCGGAATAGTAAATAATCTATTTTCTTCCTAATGTTCATTGCAAAAAAAAAGTGCACTGAATGAATTATACACAATGGACCGTAAGTCAGCAGCGCCACTGTGTCTCGAAAACCGACAAATCTCAAGGCGTGGCAAATTTCAATGGCGCGACTCAAGAGTTCCGACGAGTTGATGTTTCGTGTCAATATTTACTTCTTTTTTAATTTTTTTTTAAGCCACCATTTTCTATAAACATGGTTTAGACATTTTAAAAAAGAAAGTCACTTGTCAGTTCGTTGGCGGGAATAATTTATTTTCACTTTTAAACACGCCAAATTCTGCTTGATTCGAAGATAAGAAGCATTGTTGAATAAACTGGAACTAGGTAACACGATAGCTTTGAATTTGTCGAAAAAAGGGTCAGCTAGCCAAAACTCAGATTCATAAGGGCGTACAGTCACAGAAAAGATCTATCTTGGAGAAAAGTTGTTTATATAATCAATAAGGCCAAAAACGGTGGAAATCGTAAAGCAACATTTTTAAATGGCCGTACGAATTCTTTAATAACAATTGTTGCTTTCTGGTTAGTGAATGCTTGTAATATTAAATAAAGGACAAACCACGATATGAGAGGAAATAGAGATATATTCTCAGGAAAAAGTATATACAATAGAGAGACTATTAGTAGACAAGAACATAGGATTAATGAATACAGAATAAAGATATAGTCCAACGATAGTATTGGCTTCCGTTATTACAGTTGCAAGTAAGGTGATCTAGTGTGATCTCCAGCCTCCAACGCTCTAATACTATTCCTATAAGAAGCTGCTCTTCACCTTCTCGTCTGCCCTAGTATTAGTAGCTACTGCTATATATGGCAGATGGACTAGTTCATTGTGCAGAAAAAGGTGGGTGATACCCAACAATGATAATAATGGGACTTTGATATACAAACGGATCACCTAATCTCGGCCAGAAGATCAGAACTTATAATAATCAACAAAAAAAAAAAAGAAAATCTGCAAAATTGTCAACTTTGCTTTCCCGACTGACCACAGAATAAAACTGAAAGAATGCGAAAAGAGAGATAAGTACTTCACAAACAATTGTGATGGATGTCTTTGGCACGGTAACTAAAGGATTATTAAAGGGCCTGGAGGATTTTGAAGTTGGCGGCCGAGTGGGGACCATCCAAACAACAGCATTGTTGAAAACAGACAGAATACTGAGAAGAGTCCTGGAGACTTGAGGAGATTTGCTGTCACTCAATCTCCAGTGAAAGACCATCAGCTTACACTGATGTGAAAAACTCTAATAATAATAATAATAATAATAATAATAATAATAAGCAAATACAGCTAACTTGCACAAAAGGAGTATAGAAATAGACACGACTGAGTGGTAGAGATGATCTACAAGTAATTGTGCAAGAGATTGAAATTTCGCCATATTAGCAAATGGTATATACATAAACCAGAATCTGTGTCAGAGAATAAGATTCATATAATTCGCTAGGATTTTAAGATAAAAACAAATCACTTAATTCCAGCCAGAAGAGCAGACATGGTGCTAATTTACAAAAATAAAGCGGGAGTGGGAATTTTGCCGTCCCAGAGGACCAAAGAGTAAACATCAAAAAGAGAGAAAAAAGTGCTTAGATCTTACCAGTTGTAGCTGGTACACTTGGAATAGTTTCAAAAGGTTTCGAAAAAATACAAGAGGAATTTCAAACCAAAGACGCAAGACTATTCATGCCACAGCATGGTTAAGATCGGCTAGAATATACAGAAATAAAACCCAAGAGACTTTAAAAGACTTGCTCTGACTCAAATTCTTGTAAAACACCACCAGCTAACACTGGAATTTAAAAAATCGATAATAGTAATAATAATGAAAATAATAATGATAATTAGTAGAACACGTGATAAGAAACAAACTAATCAATTTGGGCTGTTCAGATTGAATGTTCCGGTTATTATTTTAAACTGGGAGGTGCCCGTGGTGTAATGGTTATCGTCGTAAATGGAAATGGACACGAGTTTAAATCCTAGACGAGACTGATTGCATTTCACATAGCACTAATACCTCTGGGAAAGGTATGTGTCCAATTATTCTCCCTCAAGTTATTGGTAAATAGAAGAGCAGCCAAGTTTCTTCAGCCTTGGTGAGGTAACTAGTCTAGTAGAAGGAAAACTCTGAAATCAAACCTGTTAAACTCCGCTTAAAAATTGACCTTGTGTCATATCTTGCCCGAGCGAAGGGGTTGGTAAATATGATTATTTTTAACTGTTAATAAATAAATACCGAAAATTTTACGCATATATTTTCTATTTTTGATCTCTCTATCCTCCTTTCCTTTAATTTCATTTTTTTCTTCCATCTTTTCAGTCTATTAAAGCAGCTTATATGCGCTTGATGTATAGCATTATTGTTTCTTCCTTCGCCTTCTCCCTCTCTCTTCTCTTTTTTTTTTCTTTACAGCGAGGAGAAAACGAAAAAATAAGCAAATAAACCTAATCTTGCCAGACAGCAGAAAAAGTTGCTGAACATGAAGGTGACCGTAGTACCAATCTTAACCAGATCCCTTAGGACAGAATCCAAAAACCTGGAAGATAAATTGGTGAATAGGAGATCAGGGGAAGAATCAAAACCATTCAAACCACGGCACAGCGAAAATCACCTAAAATATTAGAAAAGTCCTGGAGGTCTAAGGAGACTTGTTGTCACTTAGACTAGAGTGAAATATAAACAAAGATGGTGTGAAAAACTTGCACGGAAGTGAAATAATAATGACTATTATTATTTTGCTCCTTGAGAGTTTTTCACGTCAGCGTTAGATGATGGCCTTTCACTGAAGTTTGAGTGACAGCAAGTCCCTTCAAGTCTCCAGAACTCTTCTTAGTATACTGCCCAATCTTAACATTGCTGTAGTTTGGATAGTCCCCACTTATCCTGTTATTTCTAAGTCCTCTAGTTTCTGTACCTATCCTTTAGTGACCGTACCAGGAGCACCAATTACAATTGGTATCACCGTCACTTTCATATTCCACAGTTTGTTTTCAGTACCCTAGTAAGGTCGAGATACTACTTTTCGCTTTCTTTCAATTTTACTCTGTAGTCCACGATTAAAGCGAAACTTAATAATACGCAACAGAATAGCAAACGTAAGTTATGTGATAACAGGAATGAAAGAAAGATTTAATAAGCGAATAGAGCAAATTGACACAAAAGGAGTACAAGATTAAGCACGACTGAATGGGAGATATGATCCACTGGAAATTATGCAAGAGACTGAAATTTGACCCAACGACTTGGTGATGCAGAATCTATCCTTGAAAATGAGACGCATAAAATTCTCTAGGATTTTAAGATACTAACGGACCCCCTAATCCCGGTCAGAAGACCACACCTAAGGCTAATTAACAAGAAAAAAATTAAGTTGAGTTGTTGCTTTGGTCACACTGTTGTGAGACCAATAAATATACAGTAAGATCTCGTTTTTCGCGGTAGATGGTTCCTAAACATTCGGGAATCAAAACATGCGTTTAACAACGACAACCAAAAAAGAAAAAAAAATCACCAGGAAATTGATATTTTTATTTTTAAAACATAATTAAAGTTTTGAGGTAGTTTTTTTCTTCTTCATTTTATTGCTTTTGCTGAAGAGCGGAATAACACCAAAAATTATTTTTTAAAAAGACATAAAAAAAGAAAAAAATTTGCAACATGGTAAAATTTATTTTAATCAGTAGTATATCCACCATTTCGACGCGTTTAATGAAAGAGGGAGTTCTCATAGCATAGTAGCTAACGTGCTGAATTGCGATATCGTAGAAAGCGAATTCGAAGTTCAGTCACATTATTACGTTCTCTTTCGTTGTGTATCTGAAATTCGAACAGCCAACATTCGAAGGATGCCGATTAGATCCCCCTTGTTGGTCATCAAGGGAGCATCTGCCGATCTTGACGCTCAAACTTGTTGTCTGGGTCCCACGTTAAATTAGGTTTATATTTGTCATTTTTCAGGTCTATTATTACATTTATACCGTAACCAAGGTTGATTATTATCTGTGTTCCTGACACAGATGTGACCACGTACTCGTATAAATAAGAGGACACTTAATCGAGTCACAAAAAAATCCTGTTTTAAATTTACTAAGTTTTAACTAAGTAAAAGTACAACGGTCACCTTTTATTTTTAAAGGCCTGTTCGCCTTACATCTTGCTCGGTTACTTTAACTGCTACTTGGTGATTGGATAGGCTTATAACTGATACGGCTGTTTAGTTGTTTAAACTTTAAGAATTATATAGTATTCGTCAATGCTCAATCTTTGCCCAGCATTTCAAGCATTCCAAATCCTTTTCACCATCCAGATCTGTCACTTTTTGTTTAATGGCTTTTCGTCAAAAAGAGTTTTAGTCACGTGACTTGGAAATAGGAAGAGGACAATGTTACTACTACATTTATATTCATTTTCCCACGATTTTTATTTTTTTATTTTTCCCTTCTCTTTCACCCTTCCCTTATACATACATGCATAAATATATCAATTTTGAAACTAAAAAAGAAAAGCATTAAGTATTAATTCAAGAGATAATTTACAAACAAGTGATAGTTTTTAGCATTTCAACGAAGAAAAATTAAAAATTCAGAGGCGAGCTTTTTACCTTTTTTTTCTGTTTTAAATGCTTCTCAATTAACTTACGGAATATTTCAAATATTGTCAAAAGAGTTCTAGTTTGATGATTGGGAATGGGAAGAGAACAATACTACTACCGCTACATATATGTTCCTTTTCCAACATTACTACATTATTAATATTATTATTTACACCTTTAGAGTTTTTCACATCAGAGTTAGCTGATGGTTTTTCAATGGAGTTTGAGTGACAGCAAGTCTCTTCAAGTCTCCAGGACTCGTCTCAGGGTTCTGACCGTTCTTAGCAATGCTGTCGTTTGGATACTCTCTACCCGTCCGCCAACTTCCAAGTCCTCTAGGCCTTTTAACAATCCTTTAGTTATTGTGCCTAACGCACCAATCACAATTGGCACAATCGTTACTTTCATGTTCCACAGCTTTTTCAATTCTCTAGCAAGGTCGAGGTACTTATCTTTCTTTTCACTTTACTTCAGATTTATTCTGTGGTCCGCCAGGACAGCAAAGTCGACAATTTTACAAATTCTCTTTTTTTTTTTTGTAGATTATTATCTTCGTGGTGTAATGGTTAAAGCGATGGACTGCAGAATCGTAGTAAGCGAGTTCCAACTCCAGTCGCGCTATTACGTTCACTTTCGGGCAAATACCCTTGGGATGGGTATCCTCCCAGCTATGGGTTAAATAGTATCACTACTGTTCTTCTAGGAGAATGACTTTGGCATTGAATAACGTAAAAAGGTTGATATGCCATTAAACAAAGAAAATAAACCAAAACCAATACTAAACTGAATTGTTTGAAACTTTTATTAAAATGACTTCATTCGGAGTTAAATGACGCGAAAGGGGTTGATACGCTGTAAAACAAAACAACCAACCAACCAACCAGCATAAATTCACCTAATCCCGTCTAGGTGACCAGACCTAGTGGTAATTAACAAAAAAAAATTTGTCATCAAGTGGATTTGCTGTTCCAACGAACCCCAAAGTGAAAATGAAAGAAAGCGAAGAGATAGCAGTTTGACTCAGCAAGAGAACTGAAACATCTGTGGAACATAGAGGTGACGATGATCCCAACTGTATTTAGCGCGTAAGAAACAGTTCCCAAAGAGATGGCTGGGAGACTGGTGGAAATGGAGATCAGAAGAAGAATTGCAACTATTCAGACAATAACATTAAGATCGGCGAGAATATTCAGAAGAGTCCGAGAGACCCGAGGAGACTTGCTGTGACTTAAACTCCAGCGAAAGACCACCCTCTAACGATGGTGTAAGAAACAACTCAGAAGTAGCGAAATAATAATAATAATAATAATAATTCTGAGATTTTGAGATACAAACAGATCACCATATCTCGGCCAGATGACCAGACCTCGTGATAGTTAACAAAAAATTAAAAAAGAGAACGAACCGAATAGCGAACTTTGCGGTTCTGGCGGACCACTGCGTAAAACTAAAAGAAAGCAAAAAGAGATATATAAGAACCTAGAAAACTGAAAACTATGGAACGTGAAAGTGACGGTGACACCAATTGTAGTAGGAGCGCTCAGTACAATCACCAAATGATTGATAATGGGACTGAAGGACTTGGAAATAAAAGGACAAGTGTAGACTATCCAAATGACTGCATTATTAAGATTGGCCAGAATACTAAGAAGAGTCTTGGAAACTTGAGGAGACTTACTTTCACTGAGTGGAAAACCATCAGCTACCGCTGGTGTGAAAAACTCTCAAATGAGTAAATTATTTATAATAATGGGACATCTCGTGGGGTAATGGCTAACGTACCGCGCTGAGATATGGTAGTAAGCGAGTTCCAGTCACGCTATTACGTTCACTTTTAGACTAATGCCCTTCAGAAAGATATAAACCCTATGACTCGGGCTATGAAGTAAAAAAAAGTACTGTCTTTCTACAAGAGTAGTTTTTGCTTTAAATAACCAACGAAGGTTGATATGCCATCAAACAAAGAAATAAAACCAATAATAATGATAGTAATACAAAGCAGAAATTGTCTTAACCAAACCAAAAACTAAGATTCTTTATGATTTTTGGAATCAAACAACTGCAGATGCAAATATTGCTTCGAAAGAAATGAAAATAAGATGGTAAGCAGGTCACCATTCCAGCACACGCTAGTCGGTAAAACCCGAAAAAAATACATGGATCTTACCAGAGATCTGAAAAATATGGTATATGAAGGTAAGAGGCGTACCCATCATTACTGGTGGGCTTTGTTCATGCTAAGAATCGTGACAAAAAACATAAGAAGTTTAAATCGAGACAACTGTTTAGGCAATCAGATTTTAAAATATCCCAAGACAACTCTCCCAGAAAATTTTCACGAAATAACTTTAATCAAATTTCCTAAATTATATCTTTATTTTCTGTCAGGTCTTTTCCTATTCCGCTTGTTATTTCTCGGACACCTATCTATAAAACTACGAGCTATGCCCCCAGATAACTTTCATTTGTTTTGTCTATCAACTAGACTTCGAGGCATCTTCTGGAGTAGAGTAAAACCTCCTACCACCAAAGATACGTGCTGAGTTTGCAATTGAATTATATCCGATGATGAGGCTCCAATAATATAAATCTGAGGAGTGTGGAGTACCTGTTCATTACCAAAGCCACAGTTATAGGACCTATTAGGGTTCTATCTATAGGTGAAAGAGATATGTTTGATATTTATCATTAAGAATACTTGATACCATGTACCAGCGTGCAAACAAATTGTTTTTAATTAGAATAGTTAACTGAAGGCATTATTGTTTACTAAGTATTATAATAATTATTAGTTACTTCAAGTCATGTAATTGCTTGCAATTTATTAGTATAAGAATAAAAGAAACAATATAACAGGATGAAAAGAAATGACCATTATTGAATAAAAAGGTTGGTTGGTTGCTTGAGTTTTATGGCATATCAACATTTGTAGGTTATTTAACGCCAAATCCATTTTTATGAAAATAGTTCTATTTCAAACAATTCAGCTTAGGATAAGTACGCAATTTAAATGTAAGTACAGTTTAATTGTCAAAAACTTTTCTATTTCAAGCTATTCAGTTTAGTCAAGCGGTTCTAATTCACCTTATTCAGTTTAGTATAAGTTCAGATTTTTTTTACATACAGTTAAACGTCAAAACAGTTCTATATTAAACAATTCAGTTTAGTGTAAGTACAGTTTCAATGTCAAAAAACAGTTTAATTTCAAACAAGTCAGTTTAGCATAAACACGCAATTTAAATGTTAGAACGGTTTGATTGTAAAAAAAAAATTATTTCAAGCTATTCAGTCTAGACAAACAATTCAGTTTAGAATAAGTATGCCGTGTGTTCTATTTAACCCATAGATAGGGCCCTATCAGGTGCTACCACGCCGGGTCAGAGTAGACCTGAGTGCAATGACAATGAAGGAGTGCTCCGCATTCCCCAAAGCCCCGGCATCACTGGAATCTCACCATCAGATTGCTTTGTGTCATATCTAGGACTTTCATTGTGGGGTCTTACCCCTCTGCAGAGGTGCAGTCGGTGTATTCTACAGCCCCTGCCGACTGGGCAATGAATAAAAAGTGTTACATTAAATTATTACAATAATTTTTAAATAAGTCATTAGCATTACATAGGAATGAATGATACCATATAACAGTCAACAGATTATTTCTCTCACATAAGAATACTTGATACAATCATCATCATCATGACGTGCGGCTAGCACGGATATCCCTGACCCTCTCTCTCCACGTCTCCCTATCATTCATCGCCTTCGGCAGGTCTTTGGGGTTACATCCCGTATCATCACATAGCTGCTGTATGAATGTTCGAGCTGGTCGTCCTGCTTTTGCTTGGCCATATGCGGGGGTCCACAGGAGCACATCACTTACGATCTCGTCTTTGCTTCTCCAGCAGTGTCCGGCATGTCTGGTTCGTCTAGCTTGTATAGCTTTCGTGATAGGTGGTAGGTGGCCGTACAGTTGGCGCCGTATGGGGTGTTGCTGGCAGGACCTGTTCAATATTGCTCGCAACATTCTTGTATAATTGCCGTCGAGCTTCTTCTCCAACCGTTTAGTCAGCGTCCAAGTAGTGCATCCATACAGCAGTATCGACACGACCGCAGCCTGGAAGAAACTGCGTTTCATTTTATCGGTCAGGTTTGATTTCCATGTGATCGAAAGTCTATCGATAGCTGTCCATGCCTTCGTTAGCCGTGTGTCGATGTCTTTTTCGGTTGATGAGACGCTGCTTCCTAGGTAGGTGAATTTGTCAACCAGTTTCAGGGAGGTTCCGTCCTTTGTGGAGATATTGCCTTTCTGATTATACAATACATTTATGTAAAACATCTGATTATTATCACACTCAAATAGAAAAGGGGTATGTAAGGAATGATTACAATGAAAATATAAATAGTTATGATTTAGAGGTGCCCGTGGTGTAATGGTTATCGTCGTAGGAAATGGACACGGCGACACGAGTTCAAATCCTGGACCAGACTGATTGCATTTCACATAGCACTAATACCTCTGAGAAAGGTATAAATTAAGGTATGAATCCAATTATTCTCCCTCCAGCTATGGGTAAATAGTAGGGCAGACTGGGTTCTTCAACCTTAGTGAGGCAACTAATCTAGGAGAAAGAAAACTCTGAATGCAAACCTGTTAAACTCCGCTTAAAAATTGACCTTGTGTCATATCCCGCCCAAGCGGAGGGGTTGGTAAATAGGATAAATAGTTATGATTACAATCAATCATTTACAAATAAATCAAATATTTACTTAAAAAACCCATAATAGGTTGACATGCCGTTAAACAAATAAACCAAAAGCAAAAGAAAAACTTTCCCTCTCTCATCTTCATTTTTGCTCTTTCTCTATTATAGCAAAACCTTTACAAATTAATCTAATTTTGACATTGGATATGCTAAAAAGCGTCGCAGAGTTCTCATAGCGTAGTGGTTAATGTACTGGACTGTGACATTACAGTAAGGGAGTTCGGACTCCAATTTTTCTTTTACTTTCACTTTCGGACTTTCTCAGAAAAATAATGAGCCCCCTTAACCTCGCCAACATTGGATTAAATAACACCACTGTTGTTCTTCTACAAGGATTGGTTTGACATAAAATAACCCACGAAGGTTGATATACCATTAAACTAAGAAAACAAAACAAAGAAATTGAATAAATAAAGAAAACGAAAGATAAAAACAAAACAAAAAAGACAGTAAGGCATTTTATTTTTAGATCTAAATATTTTTCTCATAAAACCTTATTCACATGTCATTTGGATTCGGTGTGATATTATCAACCACTTAGCTATGAGCTCAACGCCTTTTTACTTGTTTCGACTAGATTTGAGATGGTTAATGGGCTATGGACGATAGGTGACCGTCCGAGTGAGTCTCTTATTGACCCCTACTTTTGACCTTGTGTCAGACTAAGCTAAGTTCAGTAAATCTGCTGTGTGGTTCTGATTTTCTTTTCTAGCGAATTACTCCTATATATCAGCCTATGCCGATTATAGAGATTGGCAACATCTTTCAAGCAGCAAGCCACGGTTCTGTGACAATAAAGTGATATCATATTTAATAAAAATTACTCCAAAAATAAAACAATAATGAAGAGTCAAATGTTTTGCAATTAGGAGCTATTTTGCGGCACATTTATTACATGACCGAAGTTCAAGCCGTGATGGACGCTACCTGCTGGGGTTGGTGGTAGTGTAGTAGTAATTGGAGCACTGACATGATGTGCATTTCTTCACTCAGTTTGGGATTTCAAAGACACACAAATAAATGTAAAACGTAGATTATTTCAGGAACTTTTTCTTTAAAAGTTTGAATTAGACCATAACACCGCCGAAACAACTAAAAAAAAACATTTGTTGTAAGAAAGCTAATCACAGTACAGTGACCAGGTGATCGGGTTGCAAGTACCTCGAGCATCAGGCAAGGTCGAGTGGACCTAAAATCGTGTATTCCGAGGCCTAGCTCGAAAGCTGAGAGGTCAATCTGGTGAGTAATACACAGACAGTAGCAAGCGAGCTCAGCAATCCACCACCTAGTGTGGTGTGTCATCTTTACATCCCTCGCAAAAGAATCCGGGGTCTACCGAATTGTGCCTCACGTTACTAAAATATTGGAAAACTTTCAACTCATTCTAATATATATATATATATATATATATATATGTTGAAATGATAGATTGTGGTGAACCTGAGAGATGATAAAAATAAGTGGAAAAGTGGGGGAGGATGACTCCATCACTATACACACTAACAGTCAGTCAAAACCAAAAAAGCCCCCAACCACCTCTTAAACCCACATCTACCTCACTCTCCCTTTCTCCCCTTACAAGCCTCTAATCTTCGGGCCCTTTTTATACCTTTATTTTCTTCATTATTTTATCTATTTTCCTCATTTGCTTAAATGTAGAAAAACTAAAAAGAAAAGGTTAGTCTAAAGAAGTTCTTAGAATAAAAGAATGAAATATCACTACTACAAAACCTTTGTAAGTGTCTTATTTATCCATCATTCCACTTATTTTTATCATATATATAGATATATAGGGGAAGTCCTCTTGGTGTAGAGGCTTACGTACTGAACCAACCTCGAAGTAAACGAGTTCGAGCTTCAGTCATGCTATTCTTTTCATTTTAGGATTTTTGCGAAAGGTATGAAGTCCTTTATTCTCTGGCCTAGCCGGCTGGGCCTGCAGAATACACCGACTGCATCTCTGCAGAGGAGTAAGATTTTCCCAACAAGTGTCCTGGATATGACACTAAACAATCTGATAATTAAGCTCCTGTAATACTGGAGCTTTGGGGAATGCAGAGTATTCCTTCATTGTCATTGTTCCCAGGTCAACTCTGGTTCGGAGTGGTAGTCCCTGATAGGGTCCTTTCTATGGTTCCAATAGAACTGATCTGTGTACTTATGCTCAAATGAATTGTTAGAAATTAACTGTTTTGATATTCAACAGTGTGTAAACAAAAAAGTGTATTTATGGTAAACTGAATTGTTTGAAATAAAAGTGTTTGTATGTAAAAAAAAAAAAAATGGATTTGGCATTAAATAACCTATAATGGTTAAAACAAAACCAAGCCAAACCAAACCAAAAGCTTATTCCCCCAGTTATGGGTTAAATAGTACTACTAATGTCCTTCTACAATAATGGCTTTGTTATCAAATAACCCACGTAGGTTGATATGCCATTAAACAAAAAAAAAAAAAAAAAACGCTTGTGCGTTTAGGCAGGAGATTTTCTTATTTGCATATTTTATTCAAGATAACAGACAAGGATTCGTAGTTGAACTTTTCATCAGCCTTTTCTTGTTCACAATTGAGATGTCACAAATAAGAATGAAGGGTATTTGACAATTTTCCGAAATCATAAAACACATTTCATCGGAGGTGCCCGTAATGGTTATCGTCGCAGCATATGGACACGGCGACACGAGTTCAAATCCTGGACCTGACTGATTGCATTTCACATCGCACTAATACCCTTGGGAAAGGTATGAATCCAATTATTCTTCCTCCAGCTATGGGTAAATAGTAGGACAGACTAAGTTCTTCAGCCTTGGTGAGGTAACTAGTCTAGGAGAAGGAAAACTATGAATTCAAACCTGTTAAACTCCGCTTAAATATTGACCTTGTGTCATATCCTGCCCGAGCGGAGGGGTTTGGGTAAATAGGATGAAACACATTTCAATAACAAAATCAATGGCATGACACTCGACAATGACCAATGAAAGACTAAAGTACATGGATTCGGATCGTGGCATCAAAGTTTTCAGACAATCATTAATCAGTCTTCTTGCGCAGTCGGCTAGAGCTGTAGCATACACCGACTGCAGTTCTGCAGAGGAGTAAGACCCCGCCCTCAACGAGTGTCCTGTGGTCCAGTCGGCTGTGGTTGTAGAATACACCGACTGCTTCTCTGCAGAAGGGGTAAGAACCCCAGCAACGAGTGTCCTGGATTATGACACTAAACAATATGATGGTGAGGTTCCAGGAATGCTGGAGCTTTAGGGAATGCGGATACACCTTAATTGCCATCATTCCCCAGTCCACTCTGACCCGGAGTGGTAGCATCTGATACCTATGGGTCAAACAGAAATAAACCGTGTATTTATGCTAAACTGAATCGCACGAAATGGAAATGTTTGCTACGTTTAACTGTGAGTAAACAAAAAAACTGTACTCATGCTAAACTGAATTGTTTGAAAGAGAACTGTTTTGGACATTGAAACAGCGTCATCATCATCATCATCGTGCCGCTAGCACGGATATCCCTGACCCTCGCTCGCCACTTCTCCCTATCATTCATCGCCTCTGGTAGGTCTTCAGGGCTATATCCCGAATCCTCACATAGCAGTTGTATTTATATTCGAGCTGGTCGTCTTGCTTTTGTTTGGCCATATGCGGGGGTCCATAGGAGTACATCACTTATGAGCTCGTACTTGCTTCTCCAGCAGTGTCCTGCATGTCTGGTTCGTCTAACTTCGATAGTTTTCGTGATGGGAGGCAGGTGACCGTATAGTTGGTACCTTGTGGGGTGTTGCCGCCAGGACTTGTTCATTATTGCTCGCAATATTCTTGTGTAATTGCCGTCTAGCTTCTTCTCCAGCCGTTTAGTTAGCGTTCCAGTAGTGCATCCATATAGCAGTATCGATACGACCGCTGCCTGGAAGAAACTGCGTTTCATTATGTGTGAAATAGAACAGTTTTTAGACAGAACTAAACTGTGTAATGATGCTAAACTGAATTGTTTGAAATAGAACTGTTTTGACATTTAAATGTTTCTAAACAAAAACTATACTTATACTAAACTGAATTGTTTGAAATTTAATTCGGTATTAAATGACCCGAAAACAAAACAACCAACCAACCAACGACTCAGTCTTCATCGTCGTTTATAACATCTCACTCGGGAACAAAAATAGGTTGATAGAAAAACTCAACTTGAAATATTTACCTGTCATCTCAAATGATTTATAGATAGATAGATAGATTAGAAGAAAGTGATAGATAGATAGATAGATATGGAACAAGCTAAGATAAACGTACAGACGGATAGCTTGAGTCTTGAACAAGGTCGTACGTATGGCACACCTAGTGAGGATTGAACCCATTATTCAATAAGGTTTTCTAGACTATATTCTTAAACATCACAACACGACAAAGTAACATAGATAGATAGATAGATAGATAGATAGATAGATAGATAGATAGATAAATAGATTTGTGTGGGAAAAACAATGTTGGACATTTATCTATAGTTTTCCATATCTGGAGATATTTAAAATACTGCAACTTGTAAATTGTCTTCTTGATGATAAACAATTCTCAATCATGCCCGTTTAATTCACGCATGCGCGTATGTAAATATCGTAGCTGTTTTCTCACAATTGTCACAATTTGTTTATAACTGGTGGAAATAACCACCCATTTAATAAGAGAGTCTCTGTGGGGAAATGCCTAAAATGATAACTTGTAACCTTAAAGTAAACGAGTTCGAACTCTGGTGGATCTTTCGGAATAATACTGTTTGAATGATCCCAGTAGCTATGGATTAAATTTCAAATTTTTTCTTTGGCATTAAATAACCTGTGAAGGTTAATATGTCACTAAAGAAACCAAGCCAACACTGAATATGTAAAAAAATAATTTAAGTAATTCATTTTTATTGGTTGAGAAAACGTTTTGAGTGAAACTCAGGATTGTGAGAGCGCAATACTCTCCATACTCCCCAGATCTCCAAGCTCCCAGCAACTTTTTCTTGTTTCTTAAAAAGAAAATTTCATATCAATAGCAAGAGATCTGATGGAGTGGGGAACATTATACATTTTAATCCTTATAAAAAAAAATACGACGGCACACATTCACATTATATTAAAAAAGGAATTTTGTGGTGTTTCGACCAGTTTCAAACTCACTGGAATAAACGTGTTGAATGCTAAGAAGATTATTTTTAAATAAAATTAGCATTTCGTTCGTTTCTCATTTCTGTCTAGAAAAATAGTGTTTTTCTCTGTCCTTTTTTTAAAAACATATTTCGTATGCTGGTGTAATTATGATGTTAAACGTATCATGTAGAAAGTTAGTAATGGCTGTGTTATACAGTAGCTTAGCCGTTTTTGGTCTTGGCCATATGAGTACATTAATGAGAAAACTTGGTGCATTGTCTCACTTTCTCGTTTTTTTTTGTTGTTTTTTGTTTGTTTTTTTTTGCTCTTCTGTATCACGTGTGATATCATCTCTTCCAATCTTATACAAATAATTTGCACACAATTGTATGGTTTCAATAGTTCCTATCTCATAATAGCCCAGTCAGCTGGGATGGGACTATAGAATACGCCAACTGTATCTCTGCAGAGTGGTAAGACTCCCCACCCAAAGAGTGTCCTGGATAAAACACTTAACCATTTGATAATGAGGATCCAGCCCTGCAGCTTTAGCATATGCGAAGTTGCTCTTCATTGCCATTACTCCCAGGTCCACTTTGACCCGTAGTGCCAGTATCAGTAAGGATCCCATTTATGGGTCAAACTGAAATATGTAACCATTTTCTAAACTTGAAACCATTTAACTGTGTGGAAATAAAACTGATAGTGTTAGATAGCAATACTTGAAACCATTTAACTGTGTGCAAATAAAACTGCTAGTGTTTGATAACAATACTTGAAATGATTTAAATATGTTGAAATAAAACTGCTAGTGTTAGATAGCAATACTTGAAACCATTTAACTGCGTGGAAATAACACTGCTAATGTTAGATAGCAATATTTGAAACCATTTAACTGTGTGCAAATAAAACTATTAGTGTTAGAAATTCATTGAACCATTAAACTGTGGGCAAATAAATCTCTTAATACCCACTAATGGTTAACGGTATCATAGCAACAGACCCCGTGAGTTAAATAAAGGATGTGGTTCGAAGTTCAGGCTCCCGAGTTCGACAAGAAACACCTGAAAAAGGCCGGAGGACACATCGGCCAAAACGTTGTGAATATAACAATAAAGATGAAGACAATAGTCCGAAAACCCAGAATGATAAAAATCATCAATAGTGTTAGACTGTAATGCTTGAAACTATTTAACACTGCAAATAAAACTATTAATGTTATTTTGCAATTCTTGAAACCTATTAACAGTGTGCAAATAAAACTGTTAATGTTAATATTGCATGTTTTGGGCGTGAATAACTTGGCAAAACCCATCCTTTTTCGCTTCTACGACTGGTTTGAATTCAGAGATTTCTTTCTTCACGGCCGATTCCCATACTCAGTGTGAAGCGCCCAGTCTGGCTTAATATTTGGTCATAGCTGGAGGGGAGATAGATGGGTTCATACCTTATCCAAATGTATTAGTGTTCATAGTTTGAACTCTGCCGAAACCACTTTGTAAGATAATAACCGGTACGCTGTGAGCACCACCTGATATTTAACAGCATCAAAATTGCTTGTGTAATCGTGCATGATACGCCTCTCTGAGAACTAAATTTTAGCCTAAGATTAGAGCGTCGCATCATACACGATATAAAAACATCGTGTGTGTAAATAGTTGGTCAAGGCTAAGCCTAGGCCATCTCATAGGCCTACAATTTCTATCTGGAAAAGGTCTCAGTTTATGTCTTAAAAAAGTAACATGATACACGAGTATATACAGTAATTTATCCCAGGAAAAGGTACAGGAAGGTTGGTGTTCCTGCCTTTTTAAAAATTAAATGGCCAGCCAACAGATTTGGTTTGGTTTGATTTCTTTGTTTAATGGCATATCGACATTAATAGGTTATCTAATGCCAAAGCCATCCTTCTAGAAGAACAGCAGTGGTACTATTTCACCCATAGCTGGGAGGATGAGAGGGTTCATACCTTTCCCAAGGGTTCGAAAGTGAACGTAATAGTGCGACTAGAGTTACTAAGATTCCGCAGTAACCATTACACAACAAAGATACCCCCAACCAGATTTGAAAACCGTTTCGCTGGGTTTATTTTCGAATTTTCATTCCACCAAACTCTACCGCCCGCTACATCAATCACGTGAACAAAGGCAAAATAAAATTGAAATTGATTATTTAATCGTAATTGGTTGTGTCATGTTCACCTAAACTACATTCCTCAGTTAAATGAATAAATAAACCAGTCCATGAAAGGCAATTAGGAACCGCCAAAAAAAAAAAAAAAAAAAACAACCAACAAAACGAACTCTGTCATTCCAACTAACACAGATAAATATTCCGAATATTTGTGTCTAAAAGAAAACAGGTCTCATTACAAATGATTAGCGCCCCTTTACCATTTTTCTTTCTCTTATATTCACCCTATGATGTCTGTCACGTGTGTTGTTTTAAAAGTATCGACATAAATAAACCAAGTGAATTAATGGATCAGTCAGAGGCTAATAATTCAACTTGAATGATTTATTTGGATAAATAGTTTACTTCCTGTAATGTGGTCTTTACATTTCTCGAACTCATTGTATTTCATAATAGTAATCGTCTCGAAGAGGATAGGTCGATGTTGAAACTGTTGTCTTAGATATGTAAGTATATTAAAATGAAATATAATGAAGTTTGTTGGTTGGTTAGTTGGTTTTACGTTGGGTCAGCCTTCCTGAGTTATTCGATGCCAAAGTCTCCATATACAGTAAAAAATGTATCTTCCCAATCATTTTTAACAGGTAAACACTTCATACTTAGTTACAATGTAAATGTTTTAAGATCAAACGTATTTAGTTCTGGTTTGGTTTGGTTTTATGGCATATCAACCACAACTTGTTTATCAATATCAAATCCTGTTTATACATAAAATATATATTATTTGGCATGGTTCGGTTTGGTTTATGGTATGATATTTGTCGCTGCCTCCCACCAGACAGGACTTGACACAAGGTCAAAAGCCCGAGGGCGATTAAAGTGGGGATAAAGAGGAGGGGAAGGTCGGGAACGAGCCGAGACTCGAACCCTGCTGGTCTGTGCTGCTCAACGACCCACTTAGTGCAATGTGGATCAAATGAGGCAAGCAGTTTCACGAATCCAAATTTTGATCCGAGCACGTATGCCGGGTTATAGCTTAAACTAGACAACAAGGTCTAGTGCTATACAATGGGGACAAAGGTTGCAGCTCGCCCACCCAAAGGTGGGGGCCTTTCGGCCTCGAATCTGCTATTGATTGATACCCCATCCGACACGAATGCCAGAGGGCCCAGTCAAAAAGCCAGGAAAGTATGGTTTGGTTTTATGGTATATCAACCACTATTGGTTAATCAATGCCAAATCCTGTTTATACATATATGTTATAACGGAACTATACACTCAGTGACTCTTTTTAGTTTGACACCGGTTAAGATATAAATGGACGGTGTCTGACTACTTGAGGGAGAAAAAGCGTTAATCGCTCTCCGATAGACTTGCCAACTCTTCGGCTTGTACCTGTGGAATACATTTATTGAACCAACGATACAACATAAAATATATATTATTTGGTTTGGTTTGATTTGGTTTTATGGCATATCAACCACTATTGGTTAATCAATGCCAAATCCTATTTATACATATATATATATATATATATATATATATATATATATATATATATATAATATATTTAAGAGTTGACTTGATTTGATTTTATGACATATCAACCTCAGTTGGTTATTAAATGCCAAATCTTGTTTATACATATATATTAAATATATACATGATTTGTATACACATTTTGTAGATAACATTTTTTAACAAGCGTGAGCTCTTTTTTTTTTTTTTTTGCACGTAGTTAAATGGTTTCAAGTATTGCCAAAAAACGGCCACAATTTAACATCATTCCTTTGTTTGCACACTTTCTTCTATTTGGCCCGTAGATGGGACCCTATCAGGTGTTACCGCTCTGGGTCAGAGTGGGAGAAATGGCAATGACGGGGTATTCGATATTCTCCAAATATCATCGTCATCATAGGATTTAATGTCATATCAAGGACACTAATTGGGTTGGGGGTCTTATCCCTCTGCAGAGATGCAGTCGGTGTATTTTACAGCCCCACCGACTGGGTCGCCAACATATTAAGACAATTGACAATCATATTAAACAAGTAAACACGGTATACTTTGAGGAGTCCCCGTGGAGTTATGGATAAAGTGTGGGACTGTGGCCTTGAAGTAAGCAAGTTCGAACTCTAGTTACGCTAGTATGTTCACTTTTAGACTAATAACCTAGGGAAATCTATGAACTGCCTTATCATATTTGCCCAAACCCTCCGCTCGGGCAGGATGTGACACAAGATCAATTTTTAAGCGAAGTTTAACAGGTTTGAATTCAGAGTTTTTCTTCTCCTAGACTAGTTGCGTCATCAAAGCTGAAGAACCTAGTCTGCCCTACTATTTACCCATAGCTGGATGTAGAATAATTGGATTTCCCAAGGGTATTAGTACTATGTGAAATGCAATTAGTCTCGTCCAGGATTTGAACTCGTGTCACCGTGTCCATTACCGAGGACAGTAACCATTACCCCACGGCCACGCGACCCTTCTCCAAATACCCCCAATGACAATGCGTTGCCCTCCCCAGACACTGTGGAGTTTTGAGTTTTATGTAAACTATAATAAAATCATATGTCATGTACCCAACTCTCAAAATTTTCTTTTTGCTTTTTACTGCTGACCGTGAAGAAGTTCTATTTCTCACTGCAGATGGAACTCCTTGATCTTCAGAATTCAGAAGATTTAAAGTCCAAGTTTCTAGTTTGCCACATCCTCGATTTCTCTAAGATCCATGTGTTTTCATATGGAAAATTCCGCAATATTATCACTCACTCCCAGCCTTTGTAATCATAAGGCCATACTTGGACTAATAATCATATTGGCGAGAAACTCAATTGAAAATATTTGTAAAGTTTATCTAAAGTTATCTCCCTTGCATGGATTACTTAATATGCTGATGTATAAATTGGTAAGGTGTGACATTAATATGTTTTCACATTTTGGTGTAAGTTGTAAAGAAATACCATTATAATCGCAGATGGAACACTTTGATCTCCAATGTTCTGAAGATTTGATGTCCAAGATTCTAGCTTGCTCCATTCTTGATTTCTGTAAGAACCACATGCTTCTATCTGGACAATTTCCCAACCTTATCACCCACACCTGTAAGTAGTGAGTATGTTTAGCTCTTCAAACTGCCGTGAACAGTTCTTCTCTAAAGCATGCCTAGAATACACTGCATTCACAAATGTCAAATCATCACTTGTCTGACGTGTTTCTTCTGTCAACCCCTTCATTTAACCCGGATATTACATATTTTGTTGAGTTCAAACAGCATTCAGATGTCTCATTAATAAATTATGATAGTTACATTGCGATTTCTATGTCCCTTTTAAGAACTTTGGTTGCCGGGTCACGAACTACTCAGTTACCTGGATCGCGTTCTCATGCATTACGGGTCGCCACCCACAGCTAGCAGGTGACCTCGTTGTAAATGGGTCGATGTGTTCTACACCCTCAGCCGACGGGCCGCCACAAACGTATACATTCATATAAAGTAAAAGTAAAGTTGGCGACCGTAATCGAGGGGGATCCGAAGGTTCCCTTTTCAATAGCTTCTACACTGGGGTGTTGGGGAGGGCGCTACTCCCTTCCCTGGATTACTCCACTTTACTCTTGATCCCTGCCTTATAGTGTTGAGTGTTAAGCAAGTACCATTTTTTAAGTCTTTAGAATGATTCGGCCTTGGATTGAACCCCGGTCTCCTGGCGAATACTCTACTCATTTGGCCAATAGCTCGGTACAACTAGAAGCATATGCATTTTTTTACCTAAATATTAGTACCCAGGGGCGAACATGTTTCTTGTGTCCCAAAGAAAGTTGATGGTGAAGGTATTTATGTAACTCGCAACACAATAATTTAAGAAAGAAATCATTTTAAAACGTGAATCAACGGGAGTAAACAGACGAAAAATACAAAATACAAACACATTACACACGCGATTTACGTAAATCAACATTATGATTATTACTTGGTAAATTCAACTGTTTTTATGTCTTTTTAAAAACGCAGCTCTGTAAACCCTACTAGACACCCTTCAACCTGTATCTCAGACCGGTACACAAAAGTTATTATAAAAGTTATATACAACTATTAAAATACGTTTACGTCATTCTTTTCCAAACTGTATAAAACTGATAATGGTACCACGGTGAACTGCAACATTGGAGTACTGGCCAGAAAAAAGTGACAGTATCTATTTAACAACCCTTCTATTAAAAGCAAGATGCGACTTAAGGTCATTTTTTACTTATCCTGTTGGTGACCCTTAGAATACGTCGACTGCAGAGGAATAAGTCCCCCACAAAAGGGTACGGTATGGGTATGGTATTAAATGACATCCAGTGGTGAGGCTCCAGTTCTAGCGCTCTGAGGAATATGGACTGCCCCTTCATTATCATTATGTATTTACCAACTCTTCTGAACGGACAGGATGTGACACAAGGTCAATTTTAAAATGGCTTTTATGAGGTTGGACTTCAGAGCTTTCCTTCTCTTATGCTGGTTGCAATAACAAGTTTTAAAAGCCCAGTCTGCTATAGAATTTACCCATCAAGAGGAGATGTTGGTCAGATTTATACTTTCCCGACGGTATTATCGCTATGTGAAATACAAATAACTTCTTCCAATGAGTTGAAAGTGACAATAAGCAACAGTCACCTGTTAACCCAACTATTATGTAAGCGACTTATTCATTTTTTTCTCGTTTATTTCCGTCATAAAATCCTGCATCAAATTGCAAGTTCTTAACCAAAGTTTAAATAATAAACTAATTTTTTAAAAAAAATTGTAATCAAAGAACAAAAAACAATACACGTGAAACCCTGTTTAATATTTATTGAAAATTCTTAATTATATTGACACGAAATTTGTTCCTTTGACGATTCAATATCTACCGTTCGTTACAGTTGTCCTTTCCTTTCTTTAGACCTTTCATCTTTACATTTTTGCAGCAGACCAAAGAATTTTTTTCATTTAATTAAAACAAAAAATTCTGCTGATTTAATTTTGTCTCAAATAGCAAAAATCAGATTTTATTCACGAAACATATTAATTAATATCCGGATATAATTATAAACGTCATTACATGTCGGTAAACATCAAAGAAAAAAATGCGAACCATGTATATATGTATGCAGAGTATGTCTGTATACTAGTCGTTCGACAACCACTGCAATGAGACTAAATTTGCTAAAGTAATGCGATTTAAGTTATATTTGAACCAAGGGAAAAAACAACAGAAGTAACAGAAACATCTATATCAATAATCAGCAAGTGTTTGTTTTTCTGTCCAGTGAAGACAGTCAGCTTCAAGTAATCAAGGTACATTATAATGTAAGAAGGTACGTTATAATGTAATGAAGGTACGTTATAATGTAATGAAGGTACGTTATAATGTAATGAAGGTACGGTCTGATGTAATAAGTAAGTCCTTAGTCGAGGGTGACCCGAAGGCTCTTTTTTCAATATAGGGGAGGTCGCTACTCCATTCCCTTGATAGATCCAATTTATCCTTTGATCCTTACCTTATAATGCTGACTGTTACGCAAGGCGGCATCACGTACCATTTTTAAGTCTTTGGTATGACGCGAACTGGGATTGAACCCCGGTCTCCCGAACCATTGGCGAACACTCGACTCAATAGGCCTATGGCTCGGTTTATGATGTAATGAATAAATGTTATGTTGTAATGAATGAACGGTATGATGTAATGAAGATATGTTATGATGTAATGAAGGTACGTCATGTGGTAATGGATGAACGTTATGTTGTAATGAATGAACGGTATGATGTAATGAATGAACGGTATGATGTAATGAAAATACGTTATGATGTAATGAAGGTATGTCATGTGGTAATGTAGGTACGTCATGTGGTGATGGATGAACGTTATGTTGTAATGAATGAACGGTATGATGTAATGAAAATACGTTATGATGTAATGAAGGTACGTCATGTGGTAATGAATGAACGTTATGTTGTAATGAATGAACGGTATGATGTAATGAATGAACGGTATGATGTAATGAAAATACGTTATGATGTAATGAAGGTACGTCATGTGGTAATGGATGAACGTTATGTTGTAATGAATGAACCGTATGATGTAATGAATGAACGGTATGATGTAATGAAAATACGTTATGATGTAATGAAGGTATGTCATGTGGTAGTGAATGAACGTTATGTTGTAATGAATGAACGGTATGATGTAATGAATGAACGGTATGATGTAATGAAAATACATTATGATGTAATGAAAGTATGTCATGTGGTAGTGAATGAACGTTATGTTGTAATAAATGATCATTTTTATGTAATGAACCTACGTTATGTTGTAATGAATGAACGTTACGATGTAATGAATGAACCTTATGTTGTTATAAATGAAAGTTAGGATTTAATGAAGCTAAATTATGATGCAGTGCATGAACATTATGTTGTAATGAATGAATTTTGTGATGTACCGAATGTTTGTTATGATTGTACGTTATGATGTAACGAAGGCACCTTAATATGTGACGAAGGTTCTTTATGATGTAATAAAGATGGGTTATGATATAATGATGTTACGTTATGCTATAATAAACGTACGTCATGCTATAATAATAATACGTTATAATATGATAAAGTTATGTAATAGTAAAATGAAGTTATGTTATGATGTAAACAGTATGGTTGGTTGGTTTTACAGTACGTCAGACCGTAATGGGTTATTTTATGCCGAAGTCAGTTTTAACAATTATAATCTTCAATTTCATGCAGTAAAAAATCTATCCTCACAATTATTTGAAACTGGTAAACACTTTATACTGAGAATATTCTTTTTTTCAGGGTTGATATATAGATAAAATTTAAAATCATTTTAAACGAGCAA
Organism: Sepioteuthis lessoniana; assembly: GCA_963585895.1. Lineage (NCBI taxonomy): Eukaryota > Metazoa > Mollusca > Cephalopoda > Myopsida > Loliginidae > Sepioteuthis > Sepioteuthis lessoniana. The sequence goes on from OY757934.1 coordinate 27,108,424, forward strand.
ATACTTTATACTTAGTTGCAATATCAATGTTTTAAGAGATAATGTATTAATAAAGTTCACAATCCTTTTAAACAGAAGAGCACTTTTTAATTGCAATAGCAATGTTTTAAGAAGCAACGTATTAATGTACGTCAAACCATTATAAAGCCTTTATATCTGAAGAACCGATGTATTAATAAGGTTCACAATCATTTTAAACTAATAAAAATTATATACTTAGTGGCAATATCAATATATTAAAAGCCAATGTATTGATATAGGTTAAAACAATTTAAACATTATATCTGGCCGGTTGATTGGTTGTTTGGCTGTTTTTAAGACAAATTAACTTTTATAAATTATTTAATGCCAAATTTAGTTCATATATATATATATATATATATATATATAGTTTGCTGGTAACATAATTTTTGTCTTGCGAGTCAACGAATCTGGCTCATGAATTACGTAAACATTATCTCAAACAGTTTATTTGATCTATTGATTGGATCTTAACCTGTCAACCATTTGGGATAAAAGTGGACATGGAAGTAACGTCGAAGTACGAAGAAGAACAGGTGAAAAGAGACAAATTCCCTAAGAAAATAATCTGTAAATGAAATTCTAAAAGAAAGGAGCAACGAGAGTACCGTGTTTTAAAATGGTGTTGATTCGTTTTCCCTATAAGATAATAAATGTCACTTTTTGTGTTCTTCTTTCGGAAAAGTAATCCATTGTGCAGTTCCCAATTGTAATCACCCTGATGCATTGGTGTGTTTCGTGGTCAAACAGTGTGTTTTCCACTTACAACCGCCATTTATATCTGCATCAAACTTTAGTCACAGCCGACTGGGAATAACCAACTTCTTTTGTCACACTCCACCCTGAAAAGCCTTCTTGAATTAATTTCAAGGTCCTTTTCAATCGTGTCATTTTGTTGGAACTATTCTTCTTATCAGTTAGGTATTCCCAACAACTGGTTGCAGTTTGCGAAAACTATTAATTATAGACCAATTCACATGTGTAGGCTTCTGCTGGTATTTGTTATAAAAATACAAATTAAATTAAATAATTCTAAAATCGTTTCCTCAACATTGGCTTATTCCATATTTTCCTCTGCATAACTTTGAAAAAATTTGCCATTAATCTAAATAACCAAGTTATTTCAGGCATATTTTATGCAGTCAACTTGTTTAGCTAAACTAAAATGTTTTGCGTCTTATCTGTTTTTAGATTATTTACTGCTAAATAAAAATAAAGACAGGTATCTTCTAAACGAAATTATTCCATAATTTTTGCCTGGGGTATTATATATATATATATATATATATATATATATATTATCCACTAATGATATCATACGCCTTAGCCATCATCAATTTCAGCATTAGTGGAGGAATTTGTTAGATATGTCTTTTTACATATACGTTATCGGCTACCTTAAGGGCTCAATTCATGAGAAGAGCTATTGCATTTTAGCTTATGTGGCAACCGGCAAATTCTCCCGCAAAGTGCTCAACCCACGGGGTGGAGTGGGGGGATATATATTGTCATCCACAGACAGACCGTTTCGTTGTCTCAAAACTCATCATATATATATATATGAGTGTCATTCGATATAGGGATTCTCTTGAAAAAAGTAGAATACTTTTTCTTCATAATTTTTCCTTAAAGGTAAACTCTGCCGTTTGGGGGAATTGCTTAATAGGAAAATATTTTAAATTCGAAAAACAAACAAACATTATTTTTGAGGCAATTCAAATCAAACAGAGGTTTGAATTGAGGTTTATCATCAGATTTTTAGTGGCTGAGAAGTACTAACGATAGGAAAATTATAGAATAGCGTGTGATGTGTGTCGAGAGAATCGTGTTTTAATCAAAGAAATGAAAGCATGAAAAGACAGTCCATAGATTGGAAACTCACCGACACTCTTGTTAAAAAAAAAGGAGCAGTCATTAAAGAAGGTGTTGCGGACCGTGTTCTGGGAGTTGAAAGAACTGTATTGATTGATTTGAAAAGGTCACAACTGTAAATTATGTATTATCAACTCCTTAAATATAATTCACCTTATTCATTAAATGATTCTCTTACACCTATATACATATAGGTATGTGTGAGTTTAAAGGTTCAACTCTTCTTTAGTCAGAATCGTCATGATGATATGGTTGGATGAAACCTTGGTAGATTCTTTCTGACTCTGTAGGCATTTATCTTTCGTTCTACTCAGTGCACTCAGCACTCTTACGTTTAGCATAAGGAATTCTGTTGGTGTTTTTTTTGGGGGGGGGTATTGACTAGGCATTGTGTTATTGATTGATTATAATTTTCAAGTATGTTTTTAGTCTTTTCTTTTATTTTTATGGATTTTCTTTCCCGGATATAAGTTTGTGTAATATTTTTTATTTGTAAACTGTATCATGTTTTTTTACGCCATCAGGAAAAATAGAATAATTATAAAAATTAATTAGATATATATAAATATACATTACCCAGTCGGCTGGGGCTGTAGAAAACACCGACTGCATCTCTGCCGAGAGATAAGACCCTTCCCAAACGAGTGTCCTGGATATGACACTAAACAATCTGATGGTGAGGTTCCAGTAATGTTGGAGCTTTGAGGATTGCGGAGCACCCCTTCATTACCCCTTCATTTTTTTAAAGACATTTTTTAAGATATCTTTAGAAGAATAGAGATAGAAGAGCAAATGAAGAGAAAATCTTTGTTGTCTTATGTAAACGTAGAAAACGTTGCAAAGAAACATCAAGCCGATGTTTTCCAACGCTAATTTACTGAATAAAAAAGTTATTTCTAATAAAGATCTACATTTTAAATCATTCTTGATAAGCTAAAACGAATAAATTCTCTTTTTACAGTACATGACTGCGTTTCTTTTCAAATTGAGCCAACGTGTTTTCGTTGGTCCTAAACTTCACCTCGAGAAAGAATATTTCAAGTACCGAATGTGTTGAAAGTATTAAGGGCTCAATAGAATCCGAATGTTTACCAAAAGGCTCGAACCCCCAGCAGCTATGTCTCTTCTTAGAAAACAGTAGTAGCTTCATATATATATATATATATATATATATATATATATATATATATATATATGTCCACACACCGACTGTTTCTTTGTATCACTACTCTTCAGTGTGACTAGACACACGAGATGCTTCAAATGGGGATTTCGACAGTCAGATATATTCATCATCATGTCGTGCCGCCAGCACGGATATCCCTGACCCTCTTTCGCCACTCCTCCCTATCGTTCATCGCTTCTGGTGGGTCCTCAGGGCAACATCCCGTATCCTCACAGAGCTCCAGAATGTAGGTTCGAGCTGGTCGTCCTGCTTTTCCTCGGCCATATGAGGGGGTCCATAAGAGAACATCACTCATGAGCTCGTCCTTACTTCTCCCGCAGTGTCTTGCATGTCTGGTTCGTAAGAGCTCGTCCCTGCTTCTCCAACAGTGTCCTGCATTCTCTACGTAAGTGAAGGAATCTTTTACGTATATATTTTACACATACACTATCGGCTACCGAGTTGCTCAATTTATGAGAACTTTGCATTTACGCATTAACTCACAAGGGGGGGGGGAGCATATATATTGTCATCGACAGACAAACTGTTTAATTGTGTCAACTCTTCAGTGTGGCAAGACACGCGAGAAACTTCAAGCTGAGATCGAAACCTGGCTGGCTTTACGTCAGTCGGATATCTTACTCCAGAGCTATCGTCATTTTCATATATCAGTGGCGACTCTGAGAATAGGGATTTTCAAACTCAGCCCTAACAGCTATTTTCTCAAGTCTATCTATTTCAAAGCTATAAAATATCATCTCAAAACAAGTCATTTGTCCATGACATTGGTTGGACTCAACAACCTGACTCGAACCATCATAAATTATTATTTTAACTCACTAAGTTTGTTTGTTTTTTGTTGTTGTTGTTTGTTTTGTTTTTTTTTTCATGTCTAAAAATTTTGATCTAAGGAAATTTTGCTGACAATGTTCACAATAATGTAACACTAAAAAAAAAAAATAATAATGTGATTAGTTATTTCTGACGCATGAAAATCAAACCTGAAAACAAAAGTTTTTTGCTATTATGACGAATACATTTATTGCAGAAAGAATTAAAATAATTTTTAAAAATCTCAAATGTTTGTTTTGGTTTTAGGACATATCAACCAGAGTATATTATTTAATGCCATTCCATTATATATATAATATATATATAATTGTAAATACATTTTATTGATGACATTTTTAAACCAGCCAAAAAACTTTTTTTTTGCACGCAGTTAAATGGTTTCAAGTATTGCTATGTAACAGAAACAATTTAACATGACTCATTTGTTTACACACATTTGAATAGATATACATAATAGGTAAGAAATTAGTTTGTAGATAATTTCATTTTTGAATGAATTAGAACTCATTTGTTTGCAAACTGGTATCGTTATTGTTTCTATACAGTTAAATGGTTTCAATTATTGCTATCTAACACTAATAATTCTATTAAATATTAGTTATTTGTTTGCAAGTAGTTACAAGTATTGCTGTTTAACACTAATTAGACTATTCAAAATCACTCGTTCATTTCCATACAGTTCCACGTATTGTTATGTATCACTAACTATTCAATTAAACATCAGTCATTTGTTTACACGCAGTTAAATAATCAAACAGTTGTATTTCTAACAATTCAATTAAGGATAAATCACTAGTTTGCTCAAAGCTTAAATGTCAAACAGTTCTTTTTGACCCATATAAAGGACCTTATCAGGTGCTACCACTCCGGGCCAGAGTTGACCTACGAGCAATGGCAATAAGGGGTACACCGCATTTTTCAAAGCTCCAGTATTATCGGAGCCTCACCATCAGATTGTTTTGTGTCATATCCAGTACACTGGTTGGTGGGAGAGGTCTCACCTCTCTGCAGAAATGCAGTGGATGGGCTGAATCTCCATTGTTTTTTACTTCTCATTTTTCAAAGAATATATTTTTGTTTCAATTTATTTATTTTTACTATGTTAATATTTTTCGGTTAGAAGAAGAAGAAGAAGAAGAAGAAGAAGAAGAAGAAGAAGAAGAAGAAGAAGAAGAAGGAGCCTAAATTCTAAATTATACATATAGTAAATTATGTCAAAAATAAAAAAACGAATAACATTGATTACCTTGAGTCACTACTGATATAACACTGACCCAACCGATAATCTTAGAAGCACGTACGTGTCTTCAATTGCAGAACACCTTATAAAAAACGTGACTGCGCCGAGAAATTTAGTGTGAACTTGTTTTCTATGGTGAACAAGACACACTCTTCATTCCATTTAAAAGTATTGGTGACAATTTATATTTTGTTCAGCAGATCGTCTCTCTGTAAACAGACAGAATTTCTACATAGACTTAATATTATTTCGCTATAGTCTTCAATACAAAATTTCTTTTCTTCCACCCTACATATTTCCCCTAGTTATTTTTTATTCGATATTATCAGCGATTTAGCTCTGTTGAGCAAGGATCGAAACTGGTTTGCTTGCCTGTCATTTTCTTCTCTTTTCAAGCTTAAATCCTTGGGTCTATTTGTTGTTATTATCAAGTTTTGTACCGTGAAAAAAGTATATATATATATATATATATATATATGTGTGTGTGTGTGTGTGTGTGTGTGTATGTGTGTGTAGATAAATAGAATTGTGGAGAAGAAATTAAGGTATTTGTTTTAAGTAAGTAAAGAAAAACGTCGCTATGAATCTAAAGTAAGAAAATTAAAAAAAAAAACGACTGAGTTGGCTACAGTGATGAGAGTTTTAAGGGTTCTACAAAATCTAAATGTTTACTGACAGACTCGAACCCATATCAGATATGATTATTATTAGAAACCAATGTATATCTCATTAGAAGAGCTCTGTTTTTATTGTTGTTTTTAGTTGGTTTTTTTGTTTTTTGGGATGGGGTTGTATGCGCGTGTCTGAAGGCGTTTGTAAATAAATGTGAATGTTTCTGCACACGCCTATCTTTCCTCTTCGGGTATGCCCGTTCAGACGCGCACCCAATTCGACGTAATCCGAGAAAGGCACCGGAAAGCGCCGAGTCACCTCATATTAGGGATCAAATGGCCTCAAGGCAAGCGTTACTTTTCTTTTATATGTTAGGCATGTTTAAGTAACTCCAAACGCAATCATGGAATTATTGATGTGCGGTTTACGTAAATAATGGATTTCCTTTTGAGGAATGAAGGCCTCTTCCTGTAATAGGGTGTCACTTAAAGGTCACAGGGCCGCTTTAAAAATATTTGGAAATGATGCATTTAAGCAGTGACCTCTGCTGCGCTGTTTCCCCTCAAATCGAATGCGCTAAATCAAATTATATTTTTGTTCTAGGTATTATACTAAACTGCATCTGATGGTGAGGCTCTAGATCCGGGGAGTATGGAGTACTTCTTCATTGCTATTACTATCAGGTTCATTCTGACCTGGACTGGTACAAGCTATTAGGATCTCATCTATGTGTTAAGTAGATCTGTTTCAAAAATTATTTGTATTCGATAAGATGGTGTATAAAAAAGATAATCTTAAGACGCAACGACAAATAGACGTAAATATGAAAGTACAATGAACAAAATTCCCTAACTACTAGGCATAAAAAAAAATATTGCATCTGTATAGATGGGTAAGACTCTCTCAACGAGTGTCTTTGATATGACATTGAACAATCTGATGGTGAGGCTCCAGTAATACTGGAGCTTTGGGGAATGCAAAGAACCCCTTCATTACCATCGCTCCCAGGTTCCCACTGGCCCAGAGTGGTAGCAACTGATAGGGTCTAATGTATGAGTCAAATAGAACTGTTTGTCTTTTAAATTGAGTGCAAATAAATGACTAATGCTGAATTGAATTCTTATTAATAAAACGTTTTGATTATTTAACTGTGTGTAAACAAATGACTGATGTTTAATTGAACTGGTAGTGCTACATTTGTAACATACTCATATGCAGATGCACACGGAAACATATTCAACACCATAAAGACGAGCGGACACAGTTCTTTAGAAAAAATATACCTCTCACTTTATTTGAAAGGGTTTGAAAGGGTTACGAAAGGTTTTACTGTGTGAGAGATGAGTTGGAGACTGAACAGAACTGTAACGTTACACCCTCACGCCCCCACCACATTAGATCAGTCTTCTAACCATTCCACTTCTTAGCCGGCCGGTGATCAACTAGTGGCTGAGGGGGTAACGCACATTTCTTTACCGCTACACAAGAATACGATCGAGGGAGACAGGAGAAAATAAAACAGACGAACAAACACGAACAAAGCTTGGGGTTAACCAAGAGCAGAAGGAGGTGTATGCAACACTACATGCATGTGCGGACTAGCGCTAGCGTGGGTTACTAGCGAAAATTCCACAAGCACTGGAATGCCGACATCTTTTGACTCAATCTTCTTCGCTGTGGCTGGACCCTCTCTTCTCTGCTACTGTCTCCGGAGTCCGGTGTTGACTGCCCCTGTCCGTGGTTCCACGCTAACTCTCTCTGCTGTCCCGCCGCCAACTGCCTCTCAGCTCCTTTGTCCAGCCAACTCTCATTCGCGTCCCCTTACCACTTCCGGATACGGCGAGATTTCAGGTCCAAGAATCCTTTGTCTGGTTTCGCACCAAAACAGACAAAGGAATCGTCTGCTTTGGCGGGCTACCCATATAGAGCGACAGAACTGCAACATATTGACCCCATCTTCTGGCCATAGCAGCATTTCTTTCCCGTTCTCCTGGGCTGCTCAACCGGGGTTCTGGGGGCCCAGCTTCTGCTGGGACATTGTTCTCATTCAAGCATCTTCTCTCCAACTGATCTGAACTTTCTGTCACCGGGGTTATATAACAATTTGACATCCACATACTTCTTGCGAGCGTCATAATTGTACTCAATTCAACCCGTCGACAGACAAGGTTATCCCCTGATCCCCTGATATTTTCGACCGGATGAACCTGTTATTTACACTGATGCATTTCTTCTTTTGATAGCTTGGCCGGGGTCAATATGTTACACATTGCAATACTTGGAACCATTTAGCTTTGTTGGCTTTTGCAGAACTGAATTATTAGACATAGAATTGGTGCATCAATTAAGTGAGTGTATCAACAAAATGTGTTTACAAATCATATGTTTAATATATATGTATAAAAAGGATTTGGCATTAAATAACCCATAATGGTTGATATGCCAAATCAAATCAAACCAAACTAGGCATAAAATAACCCGAGACGGATTAACACGCCGTTAAAATCAATTTCAGTGAAATCAAATTTGAAATCGAAATCAAAGTTAGAAATCGACAACTTTCATCATCTATGCTAAGCAATTGAAATTTTCTTAGGTTCTAATTGATATGAAAATATTACCATCAATCAGAGGTAAAGATAGATTAGATCTCTGATTTAAAGTTTTTGTTCTTAACAATTAATATTGATAACCAAAAGCCATCTACGGTAGATGGGTACTTTAGTTGTTGATAAATATTTAAATACTTCTGTTGTCTAAATTTCTGAGACGAAGCTTGTTGATTTTTATCATTAAGGTTTTTCGGACTATTGTCTTCATCTTTATTGTTATTTCCACAACGTTTCGGCCGATATGTCCTCCGGCCTTCTTCAGGTGTTTGTCGAACTCGGGAACCTTCACGGAACTTCGAACTACGTCCTTTATTGAAACCACGGGGGTCGCCTGTTCTGATTCCGTTTGCCATAACCGGGTACAAGTGTTAAGTATTCCTGTATATTACTCGCCTATGGTTAATGTTAAATACTTCTGTTTGTAATTGTCTTTAATTGGAAGCATTTTGAGATGAGGCTTCTTAATCTGAGAATTAATTTTTTATTTACTGCGGACTTTTTGTCCTCATCTTGGTAGTTTTTGTGTTGTTTCTTCTTCACAACGTTTCGGCCAAATTTCACCTCTGACCTTCTTCAGGTGATTAACCGCGACCTCGGATAGGAATGTTGAGTCTTGTAACCGTATCCCCAGTAATTACTGCCTTCCCTAGTTGTTGTCTATGATAGACTCGGCATTCCTATCCGAGGTCGCTGTTAATAGAAAAGTAGACGGGGAACTTTAGCCTTGGTACGGCAACCAGCCTTGGAGAAGAGAAGCGTAGAATTCAAACCAATTGTACTCCACTTAAAAAGAATTAACCTTGTACTGAACCCAATCCGTAGAATAGGTTGGCTGGTTGGTTATCAAAAACATTTCTATTTCAAGCTATTCAGTTAAGTCAAACAGTTCTATTTCAAGCAATTCAGTTCAGCTTAAGTACACAGTTTTAACGTCAAAACAGTTCTATTTCAAGCACTTCAATTTAGTATAAGTTTAATTGTCAAAGATATTTCTATTTCAAGCTATTCAGTTTATTCAAACAGTTCTAATTCGGCCAATTCAGTTTATTTTAAGTGTAGATTTTCTTTACACACAGATATCAAAATAGTCCTATTTTAAACAATTCAGTTTAGCGTAAGTACAGTTTCAATGTCAAAAACAATTCCATCTCAAACTATGCAGTTTAGCATAAATACACAGTTTAAATGTAAGTACACAGTTTAATTGTCAAAAACATTTCTATTTCAAGCAATTCAGTTAAGTCAAACAGTTCTAATTCAAACAATTCATTTTAGTATAAGTATGCAGTTTAGTTTTATTTAACCTATTGATAGGGTCCTATCAGGTGCTACCATTCCAGGCCAGAGTGGACCTGGAAGTAATGGCAATGAAGGGGTGCTCCAAAGCTCCAGCATAACGGAAATCTCACCATCAGTTTGTTTAGTGTCATATCCACTCATTGGTGGGGTATTTACCGCTCTGCAGAGGTGCCATCGGTGTATTCTACAACCTTAACCGACTGGGCAATGTAGAATAGGTTTTAGTTAAATACATATACTCAAGTTAAGCCAAACAGTTCTATTTCAAACAATTCAGTTCAGCTTAAGTACACAGTTTTAAAGTTAAAACAGTTCTATTTCAAGCACTTCAGTATAGCATAAGTTTAAAGTCAAAAATATTTCTATTTCAAGCTATTCAGTTTATTCATTTCGTTTTTTTTAAACATATCTAATAAAGAGATTGGTTTGTTTTCTTTGTTTGATGGTAAGGGGTGGGGGAAGAGTTCATTCCTTTCGCAGGGTTATTCTTCAGAAATTGAACGACTGGAGTTGAAGCACATTATGATGTTGCAGTCCACTATGGTACCTACTGTGTCACGAGGACAATTTCCTAATAAGAGGATAGTGTGTAACGTAAAGCTCGGTGTATATATTAATTTACTATATGTGTATTTATACACACACACACACACACACACACACATATATATATATATATATATATATATATATATATATGTGTGTGTGTGTGTGTGTGTGTGTGTATATTGACACACATTCATGCATTTATCAAAGATTCTATCTTTGATGAAGATGATATCCTTATTTTCAATGATGAGACAATATATTATCCGTCTTCAAATTATCTTACACAGCCTCCTTTATCTTTCCTCGGTTCATCTCTTTTTTTTTTTTTTTTTTCTCCGATCTTAACATCCCCTGACTGAGCAACGCACCTGTCACAACTTACCACAACGACATATCCTCCATCAGTCTCTCGCATGACAAAATGCGAACTCCACAAGCCAGGATGGACAACGACGTAAAGTTTGTGACAGGGAAAACAAATATCAGAACGAAAATTCTTCGAAAGAACTATTTCATTACCGCCTGAATCGAGCGTCTTGAATTCCAGCTAAAATAGAACGACATACGGTTGGTTGAGTATATGCCATAGATCTAGAAAAATGGCGCTTGCGCGAAGTTGCGTTGAGAGGCAGGGGCTTTTATGTATTTTTGTTCTTTTACTCATGAGACGACTTTAGATTTACAAGGGCTTGCAGTGTTGCTCAAATTAAAGTTCTTTCTGTCTTAATAAATTTTAATTTAACCCATTAGACAACCAAAAAGAATTCTTGATACTTATTCACCTTATTGTCTATTCGACTGCAAATTGAAAAATAATTTCTCAATGCATGACTTAAAATGTATCTCTCTGGTCCCGTAACCTGCTTTGGTTGTAGGGTGTGCTACTCATGTTGCGTCTCATGTGCAAGAATAGTCTGGTGGAGCCCATCCCTCCCCAGGTCTACAACTGGTTTAAACTCAGAGTTTTGTTTCCTATAGCCTGCTTGCCGAAACGAAGGTTAAAGAGCCCAATTTTCCCTACTATTTTACCCATAGCAGGAGGGAGAATAGTTGGATTCATACATTTCCCAAGGGTATTACTGGGCCATTAGTCTAAATAGTAGAGTGTTTGCCAATGGTCCGGGGACCGGGATTCAATGCCAGGTCGAATCATACCAAAGTTTCAAAAAATGGTACTTGATGCCGCTTTGCTTAACATTCAGCTTTATGACGAAAGGATCAAGGGTAAAGTGGAGCAATCCAGGGAATGGAGTAGCGACCTCATCTACACCTGGGTGTAGTAGCTATTGAAAAGGGAGCCTTCGTGTCACCCTAGACTATGTACAATTATTAGCGCAATGTTCCGTGTAAACAGCTTCGTTCAGGATTTGAACTCGGGTAGCTAAGTTTATTTCCTACGATGATATCTGTTATGCCTCTTCATCATATATGCCAACGTGCATAAAGACGTAGAGGATGCTAATTTGTTTTGTTTTGTTTTGTTTTTATTTAGCCGTAAATAAATTAATAACAACTAAGACGCAAAACATTTTTCATTTCTCAAAACTAAAGAAATATTCTACATCAAAGTGGTTCCAGTTTTCCCAAATGACACTTCATAGATCTTCTTTAGTAGCTTGAACCTTCTCATAGATCCTATTTTAAACTTTCAACCTTAAATTTTCAATTGGATTTATTTGCTATTCCTGAAGAAAATTTTTGATACTCTTTATACGATTCATTTCGATGGCACCACATAAAAATTCCAGCATTATCGCCTTGGTCACTGCAGATTCTTGATTCGTCGCTGAATATTACTTTCATCCAATTGTCCACACGGCACGAATGTTTCTCTTTAGTCTGCTCAAACGTCACTTCGCTCAGTTTGTATATTAGATCTGGTTTCCGTTTTGCCTCTCCCTGTGTACTAGAAAACCCCATTTTATTCGCCAGATTTCTTATAGTTCTGTTACAAACATTGACTCCTGTTTTGACCGATTCGTTTTTCATTTGTTTCACAGTAGTTTTCTATTCTGACGTTATTCTCAGATCTTTCGTGATTCGCCGATGTTTTCCTGTTTTAATCACTCCATTTCTTTTATATTTGAATTGAATTTTAGACACAGCTGACTGGGACTAACCAACTTCTTTCATTACATTCAGTTGTGGATTGCCTTCTTAAATTAGTTTTAAGGTTCTTTTTCATTGCCTCAATTGACAGTCCTTTTGCTTTCTTTCAATTGATTATGCCTAACCGCTAGTTGAGGTTTACTACAAATGTCTTTTAATTGTTGATCGATTTGCATATCTTGGCATCTGTTGGTATATGTTTTTGGAATGCAAATTAAAATTAAATTCTATAATTTTTTCAACCATACTGGATTATTTAATGATTGTGGATAGTAACGAGGACGACGGATTTGGTTTGGCCGCTGCCGCTGATTAAATTGTTTAACCAGTTGCCTCTCTTTTGGAAGTCAGGAAGACAAGAATATAACGAGGGAGAATCAAAGGTTTTGCAATATTTTAATACAAGCTAGTTTGCAGTACGTTTATCACGTGATCGAAGCAGTTCGAGCCGTCATGGAAGGCACTCACTGCGGTTGGTAGTATCGGGGTAATAGTTGGTGCGCTGACGCGTTGTGCATTGCTTCACTTGAATGATTGGAAAACCACACAGATGAACTTGCATCATCATCATCACCATCATGTCGCGCTGCCTTCACAGATCTCCTTGACCCGCTCTCACCACCGGTCTCTATCGTCCATTGCTCCCGGGAGGTCTTCAAGGTTACATCCTGTATCGGCACAGAGCTGTTGTGTATAGGTTTTAGCTGGTCGTCCTGCCTTTGCTCGTCCATGTGAGGGGGTCCACAGGAGTGCGTCGCTTATGAGCTCGTCCTTACTTCTCCAGCAGTGTCCCGCATGTCTGGTTCGTCTAACTTGGATAGTTTTCGTGTTGGGTTGTATGTGGCCGTACAGCAGCTGTTTTGTTGGGTGTTGCTTCCAGGATTTATTCAATATTGCTCGCAGCATTCTTGTGTAATTGCCGTCAAGCTTTTTCTCCGTACGTTTAGTTAGCGTCCTTGTAATGCATCCATATTGCAGTATAGACACCAACGCCGCTTGGAAAAAACTGTTTTATTTCATCAGTCGGGTCTGACTTACATATGAACGATAGCTATCGTTAGCTGTCCATGTCTTTGCCAGTTGTGTGTTCATGTCTTTATCGGTTGATGAGACACTGCTTCCGAAGGTAGATGAACTTGTGCACAAGTTTCTGAGAACTATCGTTTAGTGTGGAGATGTTGCCTGTTTGATTAAAGCACATGTATTCCGTCTTGTCTGAGTTGACATGTAGGCCTATGCCAGCAACTGCTCGTTCCAGACTATGTAGCAGGGATTCGGCTTGGGAAAGTGTATTTGCTAAAAACGCTGTTATCGGCGTAGTCCCCGTCCGTAATTGTTTGTGCAGAGCGTCTTCTGATTCTTTCCTTTGCCAGCTTGAAACCGTTATCTTTTATTCATATTTACCAACACTTCCGCTCGAGCAGGATATGACACAAGGTCAATTTTTAAGCGGAGTTTAACAGGTTTGAATTCACTGTTTTCCTTCTCCTAGACTAGTTGCCTCGCCAAGGCTGAAGAACCCAATCTGCCCTACATAGCTGGAGGGAGAATAATTGGATTTATACCTTTCCCAAAGGTATTAGTGCAATGTGAAATGCTACCAGTCTCGTCCAGCCGTCTCCATTTCCTACGACGATAACTATTACACCACAGGCACCACCGTTATCTTTTATTATATCAATAGACGTTAATTGCAACGTAGTCTATTTCATGAACTTATTCATTACGAGTTGGAATTGGACCATAACGCCACCGAAACAATCAAAAACATTTGTTGTGCGGAAGGTGAAGGCGGGGTTGATCACAGTACAGTAACAAGATTGTTTCGTACCAGGTTGCAAGAACCTCAACGATCAGACAAGATCACATAGGCCTCAAATTGATCCGTGATCCAAACCATAAAAACAAATTTGGCGAGTAAGTACTTGGAGAGTATCAAGTGAGTTCAGCATCTTATAATCCCCTTTCATGACCCTCTCTCGCCACCAGTCTCTATCGTCCATTGTTCCAGGGAGGTCTTCAAGGATATTTCCTGTTTCGGCACAGAGCTGTTGTATATAGGTTCTAGCAGGTCGTCCTGCCTTTGCTCGTCCATGTGGAGGGGTCCACAGGAGTATATCGCTTATGAGTTCGTCCTTACTTCGACCAAAGTATCCGAAGCTGCTGAATTGTTCCTCACGTAACCAAAATATTGCAAAACCATTGATTCACCCTAGAAATTTGTTGAATACGCTTCAAATTCTAGATATTTAAAGATGTCAAACACGTCCCGTATTTATGATTTATTTACGTACAGATTTCTGTGAACAATTTGTAAGAGACATAGATCAGGAAAGTAAAGAGGCTTTATCACAGAATTATTCTTTCAGGACAAAAACTCATTCATAAATTAGACATATTCTTTTTTTTTTCGGATAGGCAACACAAAATAAATAGCGCAGTCAGCTAGGGCTGTTGAATAGAACGACTGCATATCTGCAGATAGGTAAACCTCCTCCAATTAGTACCCTGATTATGACACTAAACTATTTAATGATGAGTCTCCAGTCAAAGGATTTTGGAGAATATGAAGTACCTCTTCATTGCCATTGCTCCCAGGTCTACTCTGACCCGGAGTGGTAGTACCTGACATGGTCCCATAGAACTGCTTAACGATTTAAATGTTTGGAAACAAATTACTAATGTTTTATAATACTTGAAACCATTTAACTGTGTGCAAACAAAAGCAATACTAAATTCTGTGCAAATACTTTAGCTTTAACTTTTGAAAAATGGAATTACCGACAAACTATTCTCTTATTAATCATATATTTGATCATTTAACTATGTGCAAACAAAATACTTATGATATATTGTTAGTGTTACATAGCAATACTTGGAACCATTTAACTGTGTGCAAACAAATGAGCGTTGACTCGTTTAAAAACTGTTATCTACAAACTATTCGTTTACAAATCATATATTTAATATATAATATTATGTATGTATGTGTGTATGTATGTATGTACGTATGTATGTATGAAGAGGATTAAGAAATGATACTGAGAACTATTTTTCTTAGATGGCAATACTTGAAATCATTTAACTATGAGCAAGCAAATGATTGATGTTAAACAGAATTATTTATATTAGATAGGAATACTTGAAACCATTAGAATTTGTACAAACAATTGATAAATATCAAATAAAATCATTAGAATAAGATATCAATGCTTGAAACCATTTGTGTGCAAAGGAATAAGTAATATTGAATAGAAGTATATGTGTTAAGTAGCCATACTTGAAAGTATTTAACTATGTGAAAATAAAACTATAAATGTTTGATAGGAATATTTGAAACCATTTAACTATAGCCAAACAAATGAGCTCTAACTTGTTTAAAATATAACATGCAAACTATTCGGTTAAAAATCATTTATATATATATATATATATATATAAGCAGTATTTGGCATTGAATAACCGAAATGGGTTGATATGTAATAAAAACCCAACCAACCACTCAACCAACCAGGCAGGATTATGATAAGTGGTGTAACCATACATTAGTATTAATACGGCTACATCTTAAAAGAATTCCCGTAAGTATTACTAAATATTTGTTGTATCTTTTTGCTGCCGTTTTAAAGGAAACATTCTTTTGCCATGTCATGTGATTGCTTCAAACAGAAAAACTGTTTTCACTAACAACCTTAAAACATTTCCCCCATGTTAGCAGAAAAATTCTATCGTCCCTTTTCGTTTCCGATAAAAACAAATATATTCATTATCATTTATTTGAAGCAATGTAATTAATGATGCTTTTAGTGAAGGAATTAAGGCCCTTAATTGAATTTTAAATAATAGTTTTCCATTGTTTGGGGCTTAACGAGAATTTATTTTCTCAATTGGATGTATAGTATTTTTTCTCTATTGTCAACTGGTAAATGACTTGAAAGTTTATTTCAGTTTTAAGACATTTTCTTTATTCTTAAGTTGGCTGGGGCTGTAAAATACACCGACTACATCTCTGCAGTGGGGTAAGACTCCCTTAATGAGTGTCCTAGTTATGACACTAAACAATTCGATGGTGAGGCTTTAGTAATGCTGAAGCTTGGGGAATGCGGAGTACCCTTTCATTGCCATCGCACCCAGGTCTACTCTGGCCCGGAGAGGTAGTACTTGATTGGGTTCTATCTATGAGTCAAATAGAACTAAACTGTCTGCTTGTGCTGAACTTAATTGTTTGAAATGGAACTGTTTTAACATTTAAACTACGTACTCATGCTCGACTGAATTGATTGAAATAGAACTGCTCATGTGTATAAAAATGGATTTGGCATTAATAACCTGCAATAGTTGATATCCCATAAAACCAAACCAAACCAATTATTTCTAATTAGCATAATGCCCATCATAAACAACAGACTTGTTTACCTAAGAAACGGCTCTCTCTCTCTCTCTCTCTCCCTCTCTCTCTCTCTCTCTCTCTCTCTCTCTCTCTCTCTTTCATTTCTTGTTTCCTCTCCGTCTATAATTTGCCGTATGTCTTTCTTTCTTTTCAACGTGATTACGTTTTTTTTTTCTTTTTCTTATTCATTCTTCGGCAAAATTATTCCCTCTTCCCTATTATCTCTTTTTTTCTTTCTTTCTATTTTTCTTTCTTTTATTGCTTTTTTTCCCCTTTTTTTCATGATTTCTATGCTGTTTTTGTTGTAGATTTCTTCTTTCCTTCTTTCTTTTATTTATTTGTTTTTTAGTTTTTTCTATACTTACTTTCTGTTTTTTTTTTCTTTTTAATATTTTTTTCCGATACTTACTAGTTTGTTTATTTTCATCTTTTTAAATTTTTTTTTCACGTACTTTCTTTCGTTTTTTTATTTATCTATTTTATGCTTTCCTTTCTACGCATTCTTTCTTTCTTTTTTTCTTTCTTTCTTTTATGCATTTTCTTCCTATGTTTTCTTTTTCTTTTCTAAGTTTTTCCTCTCATGCTTTCATTCTTTCTTTCTTATGCTTTTTTCTTATGCTTTCTTTCTTTCTTTCTTTCTCTGTGTTTTCTTCCCATTTCTTCTTTTTTATGTTAATTTCTTTTCTGCTTTGACTTTCTATGCTTTCTTCTTTCTTTCTTTCTTTCTTTCTTTCTGTTTTCTACCCATACATTTTTCTTTTGTTTTTTTTTCGTTTTTCCTTCTTTCGTTTGTTCGTTCTTTTTTTCTTTTTATGTTTTTTATTCCCATGCTTTCTTATTCTTTCTTTCTTTCTCTCTTTCTTTCTTTCTTTCTTTCTTTCTTTCTTTCATGCTTTGTTTTTCCATGCTTTCTTCTTTTTTTTCTTTCTTTTTTCTTTCTTTCAATCATTCATTTTTTCTTTTCATTCTTTCAATCATACATCTTACTCTCTTTCTTTTGTGCTTTTTCATTACTTGCCTTCTTTGTTTCTTTTTATAATTTTTCTTTCTATGCTTTCTTTGTTCTTTCGTCCTTTTTTTCTTTTTGTAGTTCTGTCTTTCTTTTCATGTTTTTCTTCCTTTTCTTTCTATAGTTTTTTCCTAGTATTATACAATCCTTTCGGTGGGGCCAAATATGTACTGACGGTTTCTTTTCCAGAGGAGTAAGAACTGCTCCAACTACCCCCCAAAAATCCCTTCTCAGTATGACACCAAACTGCATCTGATGGCGAGGCTCTAGTTTTAGAATTCTGTGAAATGTGGTTTCTTTCCTTCATTTCATTACTCCCAGGTCCACACTAACCTGGAACGGTAGAACCTTATATGGTCATATCTTTAAGTCAAATAGATCTGTCTAAGGTAACAATAATTTAAACCGGATTACTGTGTGTAGACAAATTATTTTTTCACCTTACGTGAGTTCGAAGTCCAATCTCGCTCTTACCTCCGGTTCAATATCAATGCGAAATATAAGAATCGGGTATTTGTCGAGCGCACTAGGTAAGCACGAGAGCGATACCAAGCGTCCGATGGTTCCAAAAATACCGTCGGCATTCCCTCAAAATGAGGCGTCTCAGGCGCTAGGTAAGAAATCTAGCCCCTCCGGAGAGGACAATAGCCTGTGGAGACAGACCCTTGAGGCTCAAGAAGCTCTGGTCTCAGCCGCGAGACGCGAATACTGAGCCTCCTCGGTATCCGCGACAGGCAGCTTCGAATAACTGACACCGGAGCTAGGACACACCCGACCTGATCCGCGTACCAGGGAACACAGCTTGGCAAAGTGTGTCTCAACCCAGTGGCCTAGGCTGTAACTTAATAGAGACCGTGTGTAAAAGATAAGAATCCCCTTACCCACCCCGCCAGCTATGAGATGAATTGTATTACTATTGTTCTTCTGTAAGAAAGGCTTTGGCACTAAAAAGCTCACGAACATTGACATACTATTAAACAAAACAAAAAAAAAAAAACAAGTTAAACTAAATCTCTTTGAGTGTTTTTCACACCAGTTGTTTTTTCACAGAAGTCTGAGTGACAGAAAGTCTCCTCAGACTTCCAGAACTTCTTCTAAGTATTTTCGTTGATCTTAACACTGAGAAGTCTGGATGGTCTCGATTCTTCCAGTGATCTCCAGTTAACCGGGTCTCCTTTCCTGGACTTTCAGAACAGTTCCAAGTACTCGAACGACAGTTGGTATCCCTTTCACTCTCATATTCCATACTTTTTTAGTTTCTTGGATTATTTATTTTTTATCATTATTATTATTATTATTATAGTTTTTCGCTTCGATTCTAACCGATGGTTTTCCACAGGAATCTGAGAAACAGCAAGTTCTCACCGGTCTCTAGGAATCTTCTAAATATCTTAGCTGACTTAAGTAGTGCTGTGGTCAGAATAGTCTCGATTCTAGGTCCGATCTCCACTTCATCCAGTTTCTTTTTCAGCTTCTTGAGGATTGTTCCAAGTGCCCCGATAATGATTAGTATGACTATCACTTTCATGCTCCACTGCTTTTTTTTTTTAGCTCTCTCGTAAGGTGTTATGGTGATATACCCCATGACATCACTGCATGGACCTTCCCCGACACTATAAATAGTAACTGACTTGATAAAAGAGTCAAGCGAGTCTAGTCAGTTAACGGTAAACGTTACTGTCGCTATTTCCGTAAATATATACTCCAGTAAACCTTACATCTCTTTGTGTTATTCATTTCTGGCCCTTCAAGGTCACAACACACAGTCAATTCAATTGTCTTCTTTCCCCATCAATCTATGGTCCACGATTATTATAAACTACAAATACCTACTCGAAACAAGTTAGTTCTTACAAGTTATTAATATTAAATAGGAATACATGAAAGGTATTCCGTACACCGTTAAATGCTTTCAAGTATTCATATTTGTTGCATCAAATAGGAATACTTGAAAGCATTTAACGGTGTACGAATTATTAGTATAAAGAATACTTACTTGAGGCGATAATTGTTTACAAATGATTATCATTAATTAGTTGAAACCATATAATTGCTTTTAAAAAATTGACTTCAGCATATTCAATGCTCAAAGTCATCCTTTTTGTAAGTAATTATACGGTTTCAAATAACTAATGATAATCATTTGTAAACAATTATCGCCTCAAGTAACTATTCTATATACTAATTATTGGATTATCTAAACCCAACAAGAGTTGGTATGTCAAAAAATAAGGAAACACTTAATTTCTCATTCTTTCTTTCTTTCTTTCTTTCCAGTATCGTTCTCTTGTCTCTTTTTTAAATCCTTTCTTTTTTTCTTTCCTTTCATCCTGCCTTCTTACCACACTTCCTTCAACCTTTTCCATCATTCTTTCTTTCTTTCTTTCTTTCTTTCTTCTTTTCTTCGTTCCTTCATTTCTTTCCAGCATCGTTCGTTAGTTCTTTCTTTCTTTCGTTCTTTCTTTCCGCCATCAACCTTCTTTTCTTCTTCGATCCTTTCTTTCTTTCTTTCTTTCTTTCTTTCTTTCTTTCGTCTTTTCTTCCTTGAATTTTCTTTTTCTTTCTTTCTTTCCGTTATAGTACTTTTCTTTCTTTTTTTTTCAATTTTTTCTTTCTTTCTTTCTTTCCGTTAGAGTACCTTTCTTTCTTTCTTTCTTTTTTTCTTTCTACGTTCCTTTTTTCTTTCTTTCTTTCTCTGTGCTTTTCTTTCTTTCTTTCTTTCTATATATATATATATATATATATATATAAAGAAAATAGCAAACAAAAATATCAAATAGGATGAATTTATTATTATCGAAAGTCAACACTGAAAGGTTTCGTTTAAATACACCTTCATAGAAACTTTAAGATTGTGAAATATTTTGCTTGACCTACGATGGATGTTTTTATAAAAACAATGGCAGAGGAGAAAGTATATACAAAGAAGGACGCATAAAGATTCAATCAGCGTTCCTATACACACACACACACACACACACATATATATATATATAGTTGCTCAATTTGATAGAGTCAAAGCTGAGAGACATTATTCATCTGTATATTGGCCTAATGAGTAATGTATTCGTCAATGGTCCCGGAGACTGGAGTTCAATCCGAGGTCTAGTCATACCAAAGACTCAAAAAATGGTACTTGATGCTGTCTTGCTTAACACTCAGTATTATGAGGTAAGCATCAAGGGTAAAATGAAGCAATCCAGGGAATGGAGTAGCGCCCTCCCCTATACCTCGGTGTGGTAGGTATTGAAAAGGGGACCTTCGGGTCACCATTGACTAAGGTAGAGTTATTCAAATTGTTTGCTTTTTCTTATCAAATTTTTCCTTATTTCTCCTAAATTTGGCGCGCTGAAGCACACACACACGCACACACACACACACATATATATATATATATATATATATATTGAACAGATGAAAATAAGTAAATCGGGCTTAAATGTTTGGCAAGTCAAAAATGCTTGCCAGTAGAACAGATTAAATCTAAAAGAAATTAAAATCTGACCTCTTATTTTCCATCTCATCACAACGTTTATCAACAAGTATACAATCCTCAAATGAAACTTAATAATATATATATATATATATATATATATATATATATATATATGCAAGAATGTATCTATAAGATCCTAGCGTGACATAAAATTATTTGGTCCATTTTGAAGGTGAATGATATTATGATATAATATAATTTAATATATATATATATATATATATATATATATATAGTGTATCACAAAAGTGAGTACAACCCTCACATTTCTGTTGATATCTAAGTGTATCTTCTCATGGGACAATACTGACAAAATGACACTTTGACACAATGAAAAGTAGTCTGTGTGTAGCTTATATAACAGAGAGAGAGAGAGAGAGAGAGAGTGTGTGTGTGTGTGTGTGTGTTTGAGAGAGTGAGAGAGAGAGAGAGATTAAATATCCGTACATATATCAAAATATAAATTGAGATATTTTCGTATGCCTTAATTCAGAGACAGATATGAACATACTGAGATAGATAGATAGATAGATAGATAGATAGATATATATAGTTTGGTTCAATTGTGTTTTATGGCATATCAACCATTGATGTTTATTTAATGCAAATCCATATATATATATATATATATATATAATTTGTAAATGAAGGGTTGTGGGAAACATTATTCTAAAAGTATTCCGAGCTCATTCTTTTGCACACAATAGGATATTTTAAAGTATTGTTTATCTGATCTTAATAGGTGGAGGGTGTCTTCGTGGTGTAATGGTTAAAGCAATGGATAGCGGAATCGTTGTAAGCGAGTTCCAACTCCAATTGGCTATCATGTTCACTTTCGAAAGGTACAAAACCCCTTATCATCCCAGCTATGGGTTAAATAATATCACAACTGTTCTTCTAGAAGAATTGCTTTGGTATCAAATAATCTATTCCATTAAACAAAGAAACCAAACCTGACATTAATAACTCATATTCATCCGTTTTAAGACAATTGAATTCTTTCAAGCATTATTTAGCATTAAGTATTTTATTTATTAAGTATTTTCACCTAATAAAACAATTTGCACAAAGCTGTAGAATTTCAAGAACTTCGTTATGATAATAGTCCTAAGTAAATGATTGAACAGTTCTATTGGAACCATAGATGAGGTTGGAGGTGCCCGTGGTGTAATGGTTATCGGCGCAGGAATTAGACACGAGTTCAAATCCTGGACTGATTGCATTTCACATTGCACTAATACCCTTGGGAAAGGTATGAATCCAATTATTCTCCCTCCAGCTATGGGTAAATAGTAGGGCAGACTGTGTTCTTTAGACTTGGTGAGGCAACTAGTCTACGAGAAGGAAAACTCTGAATTCAAACCTGTTAAACTCCGCTGAAAAATTGACCTTGTGTCATATCCTGCTCGAGCGGAGGGATTGGGTAAATATGATTGGAACCATAGATGAGATCCTAACAGGTACTACCACTTTGACTCAAAATGGACCTGGTATTAATCACAATGAAGAGTTACTCTACATTCCCCAAAGCTACAGGACTGAAGCCTCATTATCAGATGCAGCTTATTGTCATACACTTTTTGGGGGATCTTACAATTCTGCAGAGGTGCAGTCGGTGTATTTTACAGCTCCAGCTGATACAGTGGTAATTTACTAAGCTTTTTGCTTAGATGTGGCACAAGGCCATATGAAAGGGGCACCCAATGAGACTCGAGCTCCAGCTGATACAGTGGCATCTAACTTAATATTATTCTTTTTTTTTTCTTTTCTTTTTTTGCATACAGTTTATATGGTTCCAAGTATTGCAATTGACTCTCAGCCACGGCCTTCTAGCACCTTCAGGATAAATAGAATTGGGGACTTGTTTGCAACAAGGGCACTTGAAGAATAGACTCGTAACAGGGCTTGACGTGAAGAGTCGACTGATCAGATCAGACCTCTCCGACTGCCTGTCTAGCCCAGTAAGGACCAATGTCGAGTGTTGCAAGTTACATGACCACTTGGCTTGCCAGGTCAATGATAACTCAGCTACCAGGATCCTGTTCTCAAATATTACGGATCAACACCCACTGTCAACAGGTGGCCTCGTTGGAAGGGACTTTTACCAGTCTAAAGAGGTACAATGGGCGTATTCGATAGATAGATAGATAGATAGATGAACAGACTAAGATAGGTCAGTGCGACTAGAGAGATAGATAGATAGATGCTTGAAAATATGCAGTTGGGTATGTCTGTGTATATCTTTTGGTTCATCTCCTATCGGATTTGGTTGTTGTAATTCATTTTTTCTTTTAAAGCAAATTAAAAAAAATTAGCAAACACCAAGAACAAAGCAAAAAAAAAAAAAAAAGTAGACCAAAAAACAAAAACAATAAACCCACCAGCAGTAATGTCTTTTATTATTAGCTATAGAATCCGTGCGTAACTTTTAAAAGTACAATATTGTTCCAAGATTTTACGCCGTTCAAAATTAAATGAGGCGTTATAAAGTTTCGCCAGTTGACGTTTACGACCACCAGCGATAAAAGGGCGTGGATGTAGGGAAGGGTGGGCTTGAAAGCGCCCTCGTGTTAAAGAGATTCTGGAGAAAGGGCGGTCGCAAGATAGTCGCCAGTGGGGTTAACAAAAATGGCAGCTGGTCCGGAAGTGAGTTCTGCTCGTACTTATCACCCGTTACATCATGGACACAGCAAAAGAAAGAAAGAAAGAAAGCAAGAAATAGATAACGAAGGGAAACAACCATAGAAAATGTACACCGGAAGCTCTGCACGCAAAATACAATGCAATCTTTATCATAGATAACGAAAAGAAAAAAAATGGGGGTATATGGGGGCATAATCTTCTTTAAATTGCTTACAAGAATTACGCAAGTGTTTCAGCATTAAAATTGAAACCACATCTTAATAAAATTCACCAAATATCATTTTTGGGTTTTTTCGTTGAGGGGTGTTTTGTTTTTTGGTTGTTATTTTTGTGTTTTTCGTTTAATTGTTATTTTTTGTTATTTTGTTAGTTTGTTTTTTTGTTGTTTTGTTTTTTGTTTTTTGTTTGTTTGTTTGTTTTTAGCGGATCAGGGTTTGTTTTGTATTTGTTTTTGTTTTTTTAATTTTATTTTATTATTGGTTGTAACTTTTCGGACTGTTGTCCTCATCTTTATTGTGGTAAGTTGAAACACAAAGTTTCGACCGCCATATCCTCCGGCCTTCGTCAGTTGTCTTTTGTTTATCTGGGCATAAAAATATTTCAACCCGGACAATCATTTTTAAAGTTTGACTTGATCAAACAAAGCCTTCAAGAACTATTAAGATCTGATTAAAATAATGACATTATTGGGTTTTTTATTTTATCTATTTATCTATTTATTTGTATTTTATTCTTTTTTCTTTTTTCTTCTTTTTTGTTCGGTTTGTCTGCTATGTCAGTATTCAACATCGGCTAGACTTATAGCCACGAAACTGGACATGTGAAAATGCTTTGAAAATCCCAAAACGTTTTAATTTCGATGTTCTTCCTTTTTCTATTCAGTTCTTCCTTTCTTTCTTATATCTCCATTTCTTCCTTTCTTTCGTTTTCATGCCTCCATTCCTTTCTTTCTTTCTTTCTTTTATATACCTCTACTTCTTTCTTTCTTTCTTTCTTTCTTTCTTATACCTCTATTTTCTTTCTTTCTTTCCTTTTATATCTCCATTTCTTTCTTTCATTTTTATATGTCCATTCCTTTTTTCTTTCTTATACCTCCATTTCGTTCTTTGTTTTTCTTTCGTTCTTTCTTTCTTTCTTTCTTTCTTTCTTTCTTTTTATACTTCCATTTCTTTCATTCTTTCTTTCTTTTTTATACCCCCTTTTCTTTCTTTCTCTCTTTTTTATATTTCCATTTCTTTCTTTCTTTCTTTCTTTCTTTTTATATGTCCTTTTCTTTCTTTTTTTTACATCCCCATTTCTTTCTTTCTTATTTATTTTTAATACCTCCATTTCTTTCTTTCTTTCTTTTTTTCTTTTTTATACCTCCATTTCTTTCTTTCTCCTTTCTTTCTTTCTTTTTTATACCTCTATTTCTTTCTTTCTTTCTTTCTTTCTTTCTATTTAGATGTCCATTCCTTTCTTTCTTTCTTTTTTATATATCCATTTTTTACTTAATTTATCTTTTATACCTCTATTTCTTTCTTTCTTTCTTTCTTTCTTTCTTTCTATTTAGATGTCCATTCCTTTCTTTCTTTTTATATCTCCATTTCTTGCTTGATTTATTTTTTATACCTCCATTTCTTTCTTTCTTTTTTATACCTCTCTTTCTTTCTTTCTTTCTTTCTTTTTTATATTTCCATTTCTTTCTTTCTTTCTTTCTTTCTTTTTATATTTCCATTTCTTTCTTTCTTTCTTTTTTTCTTTCTTTCTTTCTATATCTCTCCATTTCTTTCTTTCTTTTTTACAACACTATTTTTTTCTTTCTTTCTTTTTTATACCTCCATTTCTTTCTTTCTTTCTTTCTATTTTTATGTCCGTTCCTTTCTTTCTTTTTTATATCTCCATTTCTTTCTTTCATTTTTATACCTCTCTTTCTTTCTTTCTTTCTTTCTTTTTATATCTCCATTTCTTTCTTTCTTTTCTATACCTCCACTACTTTCTTTCTTTCTTTCTTTTTATACCTCCATTTCTTTCTTTCTTTCTCTCTTTTTTATATTTCTATTTGCTTCTTTCTAATTTTTATATGTCCATTCCTTTTTTCTTTTTTATATTTCCATTTCTTCCTTTCATTCTTTTTACATGTCCATTTTTTCTTTCTCTCTTTCTTTCTTTCTTTCTTTCTCTTTTATAATTCCATTTCTTCCTTCCTTTTTTTCTTTTTCATACCTCCATTTCTTTCTTTCTTTCTTTTTCATATTTCCATTTCTTTTTTTTTCTTTTTTATATCTTCATTTCTTTCTTTACTTATTTATTTTTATACTTCCATTTATTTATTTTTTTATTTCTCTTTGAAATGAGTCAGCGGAGCGTGGTGTAATGGTTTTTGGCTTTAGGAAGTGGACTTTTGGTGTCAAGTTCAAATCCTGCTCAAAGCAGTTTGCATATCGCTTTCGAATTAATACCCTTGGTAGAGTCATGTATCTTTTTCTTTTCTCCCCCAATTAGGGGTAAATAGAAGAGCAGACAAGGCTCTTTAGACATGGTAAACCAACTGGTCTAGGAGAAGAAAAAAACAGGGTTGTTGGGGCTAGCAAATCTACTTCTTAAAAACTTACTTGTTACGAAACTGTAGAACCCTCAAAGACATGGTGTCGCTGCAACCTTATGCTTTCAAGAGCGCAGAACACTTGCATAAACTGAAATGGATAATGCGGGCATTGCAATTCTATTTTCAGTCTGTATATAGTTAGATCTATCTGTGATAGATAGATAGATAGATAGATAGATAGATATGACCAGACTGAGATAGATAGATAGATAGATTCAAAAAGAAAGAAAAATGAGATGAAAATTCTCTCTTTATACAATTTCAAACCAACTTTCTATACACTTAATAACTTAATTGTTTTGCTCTCTCTCTCTCTCTCTCTCTCTCTCTCTCTCTCTCTCTCTCTCTCTCTCTGTGTGTGTGTCTTAACTTATCTATGTACAGACACATGCCCAGACAGAAAGATACAAAAACAAATACACCAGTCCACGAACTTACACACACATACTTAAACACATCTGTTTGTATATATATATATATATACATATAAAGCAGAATAAATACTGATTTAGCTGGGGTTTATGATTAATACATGACAGTTTCTCTCTTTTGTGATTGTATAAACTCAACCATCTCCACTCTAAGTGCGTCGTATTTCTGATCGACGTGTAGCTGGGTTCGAACCCAATTCCTATGGCACAATTTTTTTTTTCTTCGTCAATCGTCTTACGTGATATTCAAAAGTGTTCTGATTCATAGAGGCCAATTTCTGAACAGGATAAGTCGATCCCTTCTTTGGAAGAACAACGATGCCAGGGATTAAATATTCCGGCTTAGTGACAGTATATCAAATGAAATACAATCAACTCTAATATAGCATCTATAGTTATACAAAACTGTATACAGCGTCTGGATTGACTATATGTGAACCGGTCTTGAGTGAACTTTAGCAAGTTAGTGAAATGTTGGAGTTATTCCCTGATAAAGGCTTAGATATGTGAGTTAATGTTTTTCTCTCTCGACTGACTGCTATAATTGCGTATGTGCTGTACGGCACAAATTGAATTATTCTATGTTGGTTTGCTGAAGATCAGTTCAAATTATAAATGCCCACCATTCGAACAGCTGTGTAGAGAGTAAGATTTCATGCGCGGGTCTAAACTGAGCTCCACGTCGATCTTAAGCAAACAAATATAGAATACTTTATATTTACTATGCATAGCTATATGACACATACTCTTTACATGGTCACAGATCTTAAGCACGCTAAACCGGTTTACAGATATCCACCAAGCCAATATAGAATACTTTGTTTACTATGCTACTTAATGAAGATTGTTGAAGTTTGCACAGAGCAATTCCATCAGAGTTGTACACAGCGTTTCATCTAAAGAAGCAACATTTCAATAGAAGAATATATCAATTTATTGAAGGGTGTAGTAGAAGAATATCCCACTGGGCTGCGGGTAGGATATGTAGGTGAGATTAACGTGCAAACTGACAGAATATGAACAACAGAATTATATAGGTAAGATGCAATATTTTTCCAGTATTTTTAGCGACAAAGTTAGGGGTGCGTTTATACATTTTGCGTGAACATGTCCGTCTGTTGCTCTAAATACTGTAGAACTTTGTATTTAAAGACATTATGTAAACTATATAATTTATAAATCTTAATCACTATGAACCAATAAAGAGGTGAACAAATCCTAAATTAAATTTATGCACTGAATTTTTTTTTAAATCTGTACGTAAACGAGAATTTCTTCGGATGGAGACACAGACTACGTCGATATTGTAACAGATGTACTGCAAGGCGACACATTAGCCCCATACCTCTTTATCATCGGTCGAGACTACGTGCTTATAACATCTATCGATAAAATCAAAGAAAATGGTTTCATACTAACAAAAGAAAGAAGCAGAAGGTACCTCGCAAAAACAATTACCAACGCCGACTACGCCGATGTTATAGCAAATGCACCTGCCCAAGCTGAATCCCTGCTACATAGTCAGGAACGAGCCGCTGCAGGCATCGGCCTCCATGTCAATGCACACAAGACGTAATATATGTACTTTAATCAAACAGACGACATCTCCGCACTAAACGGTAGCTCTCTGAAACTAGTTGACAAGTTCGCCTACCTAGGAAGCAGTGTCTCATCAACCGATACAGACATCGACACGTGACAAGCAAAGGCATGGACAGCTAACGATAGACTACCGGTCATATGGAAGTCAGACCTGACCGATAAAATGAAGCGCAGTTTCTTCCAAGCAGCAGTCTTGTCGATATAACTATATGGATGCACTACATGGATGCTAACTAAACGTATGGAGAAAAGGCTTGATGGCAATTACACAAGAATGCTGCTAGCAATATTGAACAAGTCCTGGAAACAGCACGCCACAAAGCAGCAGCAGTACGGCCACCTACCACCCATCACGAAAACCATAAAAATTAGACGAACCAGACATGTGGGACACTGATTGAGAAGTAGGGACGAGTTCATAAGTAATGTACTAGTGTGGACCCCTTCGCATGGACGAGCAAAAGTATGACGACCAGCTCGAAACTACATACTGCAGCTCTGTGCCGATACGGGATGTAGCCCTGAGGACCTGCCGAAAGCAATGGACGATAGGGAGGGGTGGCAGATAGCATGGCATGATGATGATGATGATTCCATAGTCAAAAGTTAGGGATGGGTGTTTACGATAATAACTATTTTTAAGATGATAATAGCTGCAGTCTCAAATTTGAGAGAGGCCATCGCATGAAATCTCTTTGTAACAATCCAATGATATCAAGCAATACCTCTGCCAGAAACTTTCTATAACAAGGAAAAACAGTTTCCAGAGTCAATTCTCTTCGCTATGCTTTAAGATGTCCTGGGTATGACACTAAATTGCATCCGGTTGTGAGGCCATGGTTTTGAAGCTCTAAGAAATGTGGTATACCCCCTTTTACCATTACTTCCTGGTCGACTATTTCATTGAAAAAAGATTTTTTATTCAAAATATCTTAAACTTTTACTTATAAGGCTGAGATCAGAAGGTGAGAAAATAATCAATCAATCAATATATATATATATATATATATATCGTCATTATAAAGTCGTGCTGATTGTACGGATTCCTTTGACTTTCTCTCTCTCTCTCTCTCTCTCTCTCTCTCTCTCTCTCTCTCTCTCTCTCTTGCGATCCGTCTCTATTGGCCACCTTCTCAGCAGGTCTTCTTGACTGCATCAGGTGTCCTCACAGAATGTAAGTCCTTACTGGTCGGCCAATACTGGTGTAAGAGTCAACAGAAGAACGTTGCTTATAAGTTTGTCTTTGCTTCTCCAGTATTACTTGTTCGTCTTACTTAGATGGTTAGTGAGATGGAAAGTAAGAGGCTATACAACTGCTGTTTTATGGGATTCTGCTTCCAGGATTTATTCAAAATGTTGAATAGCAGAGAAAGACAACAACTCTGATGTATTGCTTCTTTTCCTTTTATTACCCGAAATGTACGTATGGGTAGAATAAGAGAGGGTCGAAGATGGCTGAGTTTGCATACACATAGGGGCAATGAAACGGCTCTTCTGCGAAGCCTCACTGCCTTTCCTTTTTCATTCTCTACTTTCGCAAGACTGTTACAGAGCCATATCATCGAATTGAATCACCTTATTTTCTACTTGCTTCTCTACTCCGGGCAGTCTAGCGCAAGGCCAGAACCCAGAGCAACGTGACGTCTCTTCTTGTCTCTGCTGGTTATATAATATTCTGGACGCCCATGCTAATTCTCGTGGTCATACCTACCACCTACACGTTGCATGTGAACACACCTGCTTCTAGTATGCCGCCCACGCAACTTATCCGGTATTTCCACAGGGGAACAACTTGCGTCCCGCTTACTTTAGAAAACAGATGCTCTTCCGATTATACCATTCACGCAACTTATGCGGCATCTCAGAGGAATCTTCCAGTCAATGTCCAACAAAAACAGCACGTAGCATTTTTGTGTAGTTCCCACCTAGTTTTATCTCCCAGGTCTTATTTAGTCCATGTGATAAAGCCATACAATAGTACTGACACGGCTACAGATTGAAAGAATTGACGTTTCATTTTATCAGAGAGATCAGATTAGCATATGATCGATAACCTGCCCAGAATAGTCCATGTCTTTCCTATGCGTATGATGACATCGCTTTCCATAGATGAGATATTACTACCGAGGCATGTGAAATGATCAAAAAGCTTAAATAGATAGATTGATACTTAAGAAGTATAACTGAATTTTATTTTTCTAGTATACAATTATGCAAAGCAACCACCTTTTATTGGCCCATCAAATATTGGTTGATTATAAGCATGTTTATCGGAGTTACTTTCATGGTTTCAAATTTGAACTTTCTTGATAAGGGGTGTTTTGAGAACATCGTTCCTATACCAATGATTTTTAAGAATTTATACGCCTTTTTGCGTACGCTGTAAGCCCTATTTGTAATTCTTCACGTGTTCCTTATGTACATTGGTACTTTGAAGATAACATCTGATAACCTTGGAGCTTACATTTGAGGAATGTGAAGTTTGTAGAACTTCTTCAAGGATAGAAATTCAATGTTCTTTCTGCAGAACAAAAGAGAAGTTTTAAAAGAATTTATTTGACATAATATTCACTATCGGTTGAAAAGGTTCTCTTTTCATGGGTAGTAATTACTGCAGAGAAAGTTAGGCACATCAATAAGTTGTTTTAAAGTAAGTCACCTGTAAGAAAAAATTTACTTTGGAATTTCTCTCTCTCTCTCTCTTTCTCTCTCTCTCTCACTTTCTTTCTTTCTTTCTCTCTCTCTCTCTCTCTCTCTCTCTCCACAGACACACACAAGCACACACACACACACACACACACACTTATAGTATCGCCCATAAATAAGTTTACGCCTGAAAGATGTTAAAACTTTTCGAAAGCAAAAATACCAGGATTTTATTTTTTCTTGTCAAACATTATGTAATTAAAACGGATACCAGTAGGTAATATTTATTACCAAACTCTACAGTGTTGAAATAAAAAGAATTATTTGTAGAAGTTCAAAAATAAGCATGCTCCTATATATATATATATATATATATAATCCTATGTCGAGTCATACCAGAGTCAAAAAATGGTACTCGATGCCTCTTTGCTTAATACTCAGCATTATAAGGCATGGATCAAGGGTAAGCAGAACAATCCAGGGAAAGTAGTAGCGCCTTCCTCTACACCTCGGTGTTGTAGCTATTGAAAAGGGTGCCTTTAGGTCGCCCTCGACTGCAGTCAACAACTTTACTTATATATATATATATATATATATATATATATATATGCTATATTGCTTCCAGTTACAAATATTTTACATTTTTATATTTGTTTCTTGGATTTTTGTCTGTTTGTTTTTGCTTTTAATGGTATGTCAACCCATTTAGGGCTATTTCATGTCTAGGGGCTGGAGAATCTCATTCATTGTTCATTTGTATTTAGATTTTTGTGTAGCTGATTCTTAAGAAATTTTTGCACAAAGTTATATGACACCAAGTTTTCCTATCTAACATCAATAATCATACAGTTTCAAATAATCATTTCTATTTGATTATCTATATAATAATCATCTTGACTTGATAACAGTCATTCGTAGCACAAGTAACTATTCCTATTACAAATAATTGACAGTTATATGATATCAAGTGTTTCTGTCTAATACGAATAATTTTCAAACAGATCTATTTGACAGATAAATAAGTTAAAGTAAAGTTGGCGACTGTAGTCGAGGGTAACCCGAAGGCTCCCTTTTCGATAGCTACTACACCAACAGGATTTTATATTAGATATCATAGAAGGGTTGATATGCCATGAAATCCAGCCAACTAACCTAAAAAGTGTATTAAAAATGTCATCACAAAATCTTTTCACGGTAATAAGAAGACAAATAAAAGTAAAGTTGGCGACTGTAGTCGAGGGTGACTCGAAGGTTTCCTTTTCGATAGCTACTGCACCAAGGGGTAGGGGAGGGCGCTACTCCTTTCCCTGGATTGCTCCGCTTTACCCTTGATCCTTACCTTATAATGCTGAGTGTTAAGCAAGGTAGCATCAAGTACCATTTTTTGAGCCTTTGGTATGACTCGACCTGGTATTGAACCCAGGTCTCCCAGGCCATTGGCGAACACTCTAACAAATGGGACACCAACGATTATTCGTATTTCCGATCAGAGTGGACCTGGGAGTAATGCCAATAAAGAGATACTCCACACTAAATCTCTATAACCGGAGTCTCAACATCAAATGTAGTTTAGTTTCATACTTAAGATACACCGTTTTTGTTGGGATTCAGCCAGCGTATTCTATGATACGTCAACAGATGCGTTGCATTTTTTTTTTTTTTTTTTTTTTGTTTTGTTCATTTTTGTTTTGGTTTTGTTTTTTGTCTTTTTGGCTTGCCAAGCGAAAGAAGAATTTTTTCGCACCTTTTACTTTGTTATTGCAACTGATTATTCCACGACCTAGCGATCGTTAAAAAAATCCATCCTACCGGCAAGGACAGATAATCTCACATTCCCTTCCTTTATAAACTTTAACATTGGTTGAGTCCTCGGAATTCATGAATCAAAAACCTTTCCCGTGGGTAGATACGCCTGTAAGACAGCTGCGCATTTTGGGGGTAAAAAAGACGAATATTCCAATTACTGACCTTTATCTTGATTCGAACACCAATCATTGTCGTAGGAGACCAGTCACTTATCCCGACAACCAAATAGACGCTGAGAAATATGGAAAGATAGACTTTGCGTATTTCCGTTGAAGCAGATCCCATAACATGTAAGTAATAAAACTTGTATTTTATGGAATTCTTGGAATTGCGACTATGACTGTTCCTTGGAAGAGCAACCCAAAACAATTCTTGTAAATATATTGAGACATTAAATTTTCACGCACAAAGGAACACTGAAATATTTCTCAAGGAACCTCTTGAAGCTTTTCATGTTTTCCCGTGTTGTTTTCTAAAACGTTTTCTCTATTTCTATTGTCATTTGCCAATTTAAGATGTTTTCTTTTTTTAGTTTTTTTTTTTCAGTTTTTTTTTGTTTGTTTGTTTGTTTGTTTTTACACAAACAGCAGTTTTATCTAATACTAGCTGAAGTACCCCTTATATATGGAGTAAACGGTCAAGACATACATTGCAAGTGATTTTAATGACAATACGACAATTCATTAGTACTGCCACAATCATTACAAACGAATCGTCGTACCGTCATTAAAATGACATGTAAAAACTATCGCTTCCAGCAAACATACACACCCTTCGCAGGGCGCAAGTGTTTTTGAAGTATTACATTAAATTAAAAATTGTAAATCGCTGAATTTGAAATCATGTGTATAAACTGTTAGGAGGTGCCCGTGGTGTAATGGTTATCGTCGTAGGAAATGGACACGGCGACACGAGTTCAAATCCTAGACGAGTCTGATAGCATTTCACGTAGCACTAATACTAATACCCTTGGGAAGGGTAGGAATCGAATTATTCTCCCTCCAGCTATGGGTAAATAGTAGAGCAGACTGGGTTCTTCAGCCTTGGTGAGGCAACTAGCCTAGGAGAAGGAAAACTCTGAATTCAAAACCTGTTAAACTCCGCTTAGAAATTGACCTTGTGTCATATCCTGCTCGAGCGGAGGGGTTGGTAAATAGGATAAACTGTTAGTGTTAGATACGAATACTTGAAACCACACAACTTTGCAAAGATTATACATATTAGATAGAAATATTTAATATCAAATAAGTAAAGTTGGCGACGGTGATCGAGGGCGACCTGAAGGCTCCCTTTTCAAAAGCTACTACACCGAGATGTAGGGGAGGGCGCCACTCGTTTCCCTGTGTTGCTCAACTTTACCCTTGATACGTACCTTATATTGCTGAGTGTTATGTAAGGAGGTATCAAGTATCATTTTTAAAGTCTTTGGTATGACTCGACCTGCGATTGAACCCAGTGTAACACTATATAGGTGGCCCGCCAAGCAGACGATTCCTTTGTCTGTTTTGGCGCGAAACCAGACAAAGGGTTTTTGGACTTGAAATCTCGGTGTGGCCGGAAGAGGTAACGGGACGCGAGAAGAGAGTTGGTTGGAGAAAGGAGCTGGCTGAGAGTTGGCGACGGAGACGGACAGATGCGGTCGACTCCGGACACAGTAGCAGAGAAGATAGGGTCCAGCGAAGAAGATCGAGTCAAGAGATGTCGGCATTCCAGTTGCTTTGTGGAATTTTCGCTAGTAATCCATGCTAGCGTTAGTCCATATATGATATCGGAAATGTAGTGTTGCATAACTCCTTCTTGCTCTTGGTTAACCCCAAGCGTTTTGTTCGTGTTTGTTCGTTTGTTCTATTGTCCCCTCGATCGTATTCTTGTAGCGGTAAAGAAATGTGCGTTACCCCCCTCGGAACCACTAGTTGATCACCGGCCAAGAAGTGAAATGGTTAGAAGAGTTGATGTGACGTGTGTGGGGGCGAGGGGGGTATCGTCACACCAGGTCTTCCGGACCATTGGAAAACACTCTACCCACCTGGCCAATGAGCCGAATTCAATATCAAATAATAGTATGCAAATAAATGACAAATAAAAATGTAAACTTTTTAAATGATCCTTGATAAATAAAATGAACTTTTTAAATGAGTCTTAATAAAAAAAAAGAATAAAATTTTTAAATGAGTCTTGACAAATAAATTAAACTTTTAAAAGATTCTTTACAAAAAACTAAACTTTTTAAATGTCTTGACAAATAAATATATAAACTTGAAAATTTTTAATGAGTCTTTACAAATAAATTAAACTTTTAAAAGATTCTTTACAAAAAACTAAACTTTCTAAATGTCTTGACAAATAAATATATAAACTTGAAAATTTTAAATGAGTTTTGACAAAATAAACTTTTCAAATGAGTCTTAACAAAAAGTAAACTTTTAAAATGCAGTTTAGCATTGTAAATAGTAACACTTACAATAAAAAATGTGTAAGTGAATCAAATTCCCGCATTTTATAATCCATAAGGAGTTGATGAGCCGTTAAACAAATAAACCAAACCTTAAGAGGCCCTCGAATTTTCTGTGAAAAATAATTGTCCGTTGATATTGTCTTCAAAAAATATATATTCTAAATAAATTTTTCAGTATGGTTGGTTGGTTGGTTGGTTTTTACTGCATTTCAATTCTTGTGTTATTCATGGCCAATTCTTTTTTTAAATTATCCAAGCAGTTTTATATTCCAACTTAATAAAAATAATAATAACTATTTTTGAAGACAATTATATGTATTCCTATCTAATACGAATATTGCCCAGTTGGCTAGGGCTGTTAAATACACCGACTGATTCTCTGCAGAGGAGTAAGAACCACTCCAACGAGTGCCCTGGATATGACACTAAACAATCTGATGGTGAGGTTCCAGTAATGATTGAGCTTTGAGAAATGTGAAGTACCTTTTCATTGCCATCACTGCCAGGTCCACTCTAGCCCGGAGTGGTAGCACCTGATAGGGTCGTATCTAAATGTCGAATAAAACTGTTTGATATTTAAACTGAGTGTAAACAAATGACTTATGCTAAATTAAATAGTTAAAATAGGACTGTTTAATCATTTACCTGTGTTTAAACAGATGAATGATATTTAATTGAATTGTTAGTGATACATAACAATATTTGGAACTATTTAACTTTATTAACTTATGCTAAAGGTTGACATGCGTTAAACCAACTGTTGAACCAATCAGATTGTTTAGTGTCATATCCAGAACATTCTTTGGTGAAGGTTGCTTATCCCTATGCAGAGATGCAGTCGGTGTATTCGACAGCCCCAGCCGGTTAGTAGACCAGCAAAAATTTATATTCAAAAGTTCTGTGCGATAACTGATGGGGACAAATGAAAAGAGAGAGAGAGAGAGAAAAAAAGGATCCGTGCAGTCGGTACAGCTTGATGATAATGATAATGATGCTGCTGCTGCTGCTGCTGATGATGATGATGATGATGATGATGATGATGATTTTTGCTCAATCCATTCTCTGATGAATTAGTTTAACGCAAATTTAGCCGAATAGCGACATAAGAAAATGTTTTATTTCCAAGCAATTTTTACTGAAACGAAAACGAAAGAAACGCTTTTTAATCCCCTTTTATTTGTATATAATTAGTATGTACCGCGCTTCGTCGGTCACATGACCCTTAATAGAAAATCAGCACGAATTCTGTTTGAACTGTCAGAAAGATTTGCAGCCACCGGAGGCGAAAGACGAGTTACTAGAATGTAAGTTAATGCACTTTTGCTTCCTTGCAAAATCTAATATGTTGTACGAACACATTTTTTTTTCATTCCAGTTGGCATGTTCTCGTTTTTACATCTTTTATAGTTGTCTTTATTTTCTTCATTTTTGAATATTTTGGACAGATACTCATCAAGGATATCCAACAAATATTTATTTCAGCTCTTTTTCAAAAAGTTTTGAATGAACAAATACTATTAACAACAAATAAATAAATGTATCTAGTAAATATAAAAATATCTTTAAATCGTTAACCTGAACAGGAGTATTATTGTCAGTTAAAAGTGCAGTAAGGACAACCCGAAGCTGAACATTTATTTTTCCAATGCAAACATCATTGGGGAACAAGAAAATAAAAATTTAATTTTTCAAATCAAATTGTAGCTTACTAGAAGTATTTTCGTTCTCCAAGGACACCTGCATCCGAAAAATAACGTCTATAATGTTCGTCTTCTGATTATCTTTATTGGGCTTTTAACATGAACTATATAAAAATATTTAGAAGGTGCCTGTGGAGTAATGGTTATCGTCTAATGGACACGGCGACACGAGTTCAAATCCTGGCCGAGACTGATTGCATTTCACATAGCACTAATACCCTTGGGAAAGGTATGAATCCAATAATTCTCCCTCCAGCTATGGGTAAATAGTAGGGCAGACTAGGTTCTTCAGCCTTGGTGAGGCAACTATTCTAGGAGAAGGAAAACTCTTAAAATCAAACCTGTTAAACTCCGCTTAAAAATCGACCTTGTGTCATATCCTGCCCGAGCGGAGGGGTTGGTAAATAGGCTATGTAAAAATATTTAATTATTTGCTAAGATACTGTCACGTGGTGTCCCACTGAGACGATAGAAATATGATTACTACTATCCTCGTGTTTGAATTAACAGCGGCAAGCCATCAGAGAATGACCGTTAAGACATCATAGGAATGTGGGTCAATCCCAAAGTAACAAATCCAAGTCAGAATGGAAAAATAGATGTTTGTACTTGGTGACCTGATGGAAAAAGAATGGGATACGGGGTGACATACAGTAGCCCTAACGGATCGCCTGGCCAAGGGGAAGAAGAGAGAAGCCAAATGATTGGCTGGGACCCCAAAACGGAAGTGGGGGCTCCATCCCGTCAGCGGAAATAGATAATAAGAAAGTTAGTTGTTGGACAGGGTTCGTGGCGGACGGATCCAAAGCCAAGTACTCCGGGTAAAAGAAGACGAAAAGAATATCTCGGACACGAAGGAGCCATTTCTTCAAGCCAGTACTAAAAATAGCATAAAGTCTATTAGCCCGTAAAAGAGGAAATATTCTCCACAGGAACTCCATCAAAAAAAAAAAGATAAGTAAACTTTGAAACCGTTTCTCCTTATACCCAATTTTATATATACCCTCTCTCTCTCTCTCTCTCTCTCTCTCTCTCTCTCTCTCTCTCTCTCTCAATTTGAAGAAAAGAAAAGAAGAAAAACATTTATGTCCATGGACTATTCATTTATGATATATTTGACACGTTGAAGGTGTATATCTATGTGTATTAAAAGATTGATATATTTTAATGTTCCCACGTGCTTGAAGTTGTTATTTGCAGCGTCTGCTACGAATTTGTTATTTTATGTTTCTGTTCCAGCTTCTATTCGCCTTATGATATGCTCGCTTAAAATTGTCCTATTAATTCCTTCAAATTCTTATATGGGGAACCGGAGTTGCCGACTACTACAATATAATATTATTACGTCTAAACCTAGAGGTCCATGTCTTCCATTGTTCTAGGGGAGGAAGACTAGCGGCCTTGGTGTATCGTGTGAAATTTGTATAGTGTGAAATTTGGAACCCCTTGCCAGCGGCAGTCAGTCTAGCCATAAATTGATCCCCCACATAATATGCCAGTTCTTATATGCCCGAAAAAAAAAACTCTGAACGAGGACTTATTCTACAAGGGATCAAGGGCCAACCTGCCCCGTCTTCACACGTGCGAAAATAAAGTCCCGTTTTCGGAATTTAAAGAATTTGCCGTCACAATACGCATCTACCGCAGGGCAGACATCAAAATTATTTTACATTTTTTTCTTAAGAGATCATTGCGACTATTCAAGACAGAAATTCTCTTGAAATTTAAAAGATGAAGAAATACCCAAGTGAAAATTTATAAGAGCTAGGGTTGACCAAATTAATTAAAAATAACCAAAATAAAACATCTTTATGCTACGAGGGAGTGAAAAACAATGACAACATAGGGTCAATAAAACTAGGGGCATGCATATTTACCAACCCCTCCGCTCGGACAGGATATGACACAAGGTCAATTCTTAAGCGGAGTTTAACAGGTTTGAATTCAGAGTTTTCCTTCTCCTAGACTGGTTGTCTTACTAGGCTGTAGAACCTAGTCTGCCCTACTATTTACCCATAGCTGGAGGGAGAATTATTGGATTCATACCTTTCCCAAGGGTATTAGTGCTTTGTGAAATGCAATTAGCCTGGTCCAGGATTTGAACTCGTGTCGTCGTGTTCATATCCTACGACGATAACCATTACACCACGGGCACTTCCATGAGTAATGGATAGGTTAAAAGATATGATTTTAACTACTGTGATACCAATTACTCTCTTTGCCTTGTAAGTATCGCATCTGATACGGATAACCAGGTTTACCTGAGACAAAATTGGACATAAGTTTGAGTCTCACTGGGAGCTTATCCTTCAAAATTGTCTTTGATACGTGCTGCTCTTCGGCTGTTTTAGAAATGAGCGAATCAAGTCACAAAAGTAACAATAATTAAAAAGATGAAAGGGAAAAATACTATTGATAAATAATAAGTGAAATTAGCGACGATGAAGTCGACTTTTATTAAAATGACTTTCATACAGAGGATGGACATGCTGTTGACAGAGAATTTCTGGATGTTTGCGGAGACAATTAAATTTATATTGATTGTCATAAAATCTTATATCGATTTTAAGGTTTTAGTAGGATGAATCAAAAGTTTTGTAATGTTTGTTTCGAACGGCAGATGATGTTTTGCATCTGGTAAAATCATGAGGGAGTCGTTCAGTAAGTGTTCATTTCGTACAGTCAAATATTCAATGCCAACATGCACGCCGAACAGCTTGAGAGTGTTGTATATTGACCTACGACCCGGCCGGGCTGTCAAAATAGGAAATGCACCTATGTAAATAACAGGTGCATCCACTCAAGGAATATCAGAATATAACCTTGACCGTAGACGGGTTGAATGAGTGCGATTGTGACGTCTACAAGTTATTATATAACTCGGTGAAGACAGGAAGTCAGTTAGTTTGGAGACCAGACCAGTTGGTGACAAGATGCGGTAGAGAAAGCCAGCGCCCTGCAAGGGGAGCCCTTAGGCCCCCGACTGAGCAGTTTGGGATCAGACGAGTTGCAGACAAGATGCGGTAGAGAAAGCCAGCCCCCAGCAGAGGGAGCCCCCAGGCCCCCGATTATCAGACAAGTTGGAGATAAGATGCGGTAGAGAAAACCAGCACCCAGAGAGGCTGGGCCCCATTCCCCCAATTGAGCAGCCCTGGAGAACGTGAAAGAAACGCTGATGGCCATAAGAGTAGGGGTCAATATTTTGCAGTTCTGTTCGGTCTCCAACTCCCTCTTACACACAACCCTTTCAATAAAGTGAGAGGTATATTTTTCTAAAGAACTGTGTCGCTCGTCTTTATTGTGTCGCTGTGTTCTGCATGCATATGTAGATGTATATGTATTATGTGTTTGTATAGTTGGTCATGTTCATGGCTATACAACCACAGGATGAGTGGCATTGTACGGCAAAATGACTGGAATTGATTAACAGACATCGGACACTTCAGCTGCTAGACAACCCAAGACCTCATACCACTCTAACGACACGGAATAAACCTCAGGAATTTGAAAGAATTGATTTCTGGTTTCTTTTGTTAATAGCATATCAACGTTCTTTGGTTATTTAATGCCAAATCCATTCTTCTAGAAGAACATCAGTAGTACTATTTAACCCATAGCTGGGAGGATAAGGGGGTTCATACCTTTCCCAATTGTATTTGTCTGGAAGTGAAAGTAATAGCAATTGAACTAATACGACACTAAGCTCCTTCGGAAAATTCTTTCTTTCGATCCACGGCTCAGTTCCTGTGCTCGCGACGTTTTAACAACCAAGAGGAGGGAGATGCTTCTATGAAGGAGTTCTTCGACTCAAAGGATAAAAACAGGTATCAGCGTGGGATCATTGAAAGGTGGCTTCACCCAGTATTTAGTTCTAACCTTGTTCTTTCGGAATAATACTTATTCCATTCCTTGGAAAATTTCTTCGACTCAAAGAACAAGAATTGGTTTCAGTGTGGGATCAAAGAACTATCAGAAAGATGCCAATATTTTTGTACGTCGTAATTTAAAACTGTTATATTTTTAACATAACGAAATAAAACTGTTACGGAAAAATAACACACCCGCCGAGTATTAGGAATAGACTAGGGAATTTATTTTTGTGGAAAATAAGTAAAACTAACGGTTGTTAAAATTAGAAAAAGACAGTCATTGAGAGCCAAGAAAAGTTCTGCATACCGCATTCCTGGTGTCATGGCGGAAGTGTTCTTTTCTGTATACTAGCATACACCTATATCTGGGGATGAACTGTCCCTTGAATGGTCAAGGCAAGATAACTTGGACCCTTTTTATAGTGGTCCTAATAAAAACAAAGATTCTGTTTTAGTTGAATATATTACTTTGGATCCTAGTTCTTGAAAGCTGATATTAATTTGAATAATTTAATAAATCAAATAGAAAGTATTATCACTCAGTGGTATAAACTTTTGCGAATTTCCTTTTGAAATTTACGCTCGGAGGTTAACAACTGTAAATAAAAACACTTGAAAAAAATTCAGTTGACATTTCGGAGGTCACGTGATGCATTAAATTTAATCATTAATTATTGTCAATTATCATTATTTCCACGTGCAAGATCATAACAATGTTACTTGCTTACCACAGCATATTTTAGGACACACCACTGATATATATATAT
>OY757934.1:27155155-27172655 GCA_963585895.1 Sepioteuthis lessoniana
TATAAAATAATAATGATTATTGATATATTATAGGAATACTTAAAACTATACAACTGTTTGTAAATTATTAGTATTTGACCGGATTACTTGATATGATATAGCCGTGTGCAAAAAATATCTTCTGAAACAACACCGAAAAAGTAAATATGAATCTACAATGATTGGTTGATTGGTTGGTTAGTTGGATTTTATGGCATATCAACTTCTGTAGGTTATTTAACGACAAATCCATTTTTATGCAAATAATTAGCTCTATTTCAAACAACTCAGTTTAGCATGAGTACACAGTTTAATTGTCAAAAAATTTCTATTTCAAACTATTCTGTTTATTCAAACAGTTCTAATTCAGCTAATTCAGTTTAATATAAGTATATATTTTGTTTACACACAGTTAAATAGCAAAACAGTTCGATATATAACAATTCAGTTTAGTGTAAGTACAGTTTCAATGTCAAAAACAGTTCGATTTTAAATAATTCAGTTTAGCATAAACACGCAGTTTAAAATATAAGTACAGTTTAATTGTCAAAATCATTTCTATTTCAAGCCATTCAGTTTATTCAAACAGTTCTAATTCAAACAATTCAGTTTAGCATGTATGCAGTTAAGTTCTATTTAACTCATAGATAGGGCACTATCAGGTGCTACCACTGCGGGCCAGAGTGGACCTGGGAGCGATGGCAATAAAGGGGTACTCCGCATTCCCCAAAGCTCCAACATCACTAGAACCTCACCATCAGATTGCTTAGTGTCATATACAGGACACTCTTTGGGGTGTGGTTACTCCTCTGCAGAGAAGCAGTCGGTGTATTCTACAGCCCCAGCCGACTGGGCAAAACGTACAATGAACGCATTTGCCTAACTTTTAGGTATAAAATAACCTTAGACGAGTTGAAATGCCTTTAATATCAATCACTAAGCCATCTTGGAGTGGCAGTCTGGTACTTATATGATTCATCTGCACATTCGAATTTGGAATCATATTAGAGGCCCCCTTGGTTCTACCACGTTTACACATTACTGTAAAACGAACTAATCGTTTGTTAATTAATAAACAATGTCAAATCACTCCGCCTTTATGTCCGACATCGGTACACAGGACAAATGAAAATCATAGTTTTAATGTCCTCCG
Source organism: Sepioteuthis lessoniana (assembly GCA_963585895.1). Taxonomy (NCBI): domain Eukaryota; kingdom Metazoa; phylum Mollusca; class Cephalopoda; order Myopsida; family Loliginidae; genus Sepioteuthis; species Sepioteuthis lessoniana. The sequence goes on from OY757934.1 coordinate 27,156,288, forward strand.
GTTATTTCAATTTGACTAAATCACGTTTCCATTAAATAACTTGTCTTCAGCTGCCGGATAAAAAACAAAACTAAAAATGACTACATAATCTTTTTTTCTAATTAAAATAGCTCTCTAACAAGTCATGTCCTGTAAACTTACTTGCTTCCAATTTAATTGCATAAGCATATTGGTATGCATTTCTATATCTTTTGGAATGGGTATTTCTACCCACAAAAGCAACACCCGACTAAAAAGCACCTGGTAAACGCGTACATCTACTAGGTATCCTCCAGGAGGAGAAGTCAAGTGGATGAATCCTCCGTGCCAAATGATAATATTATGGCTATTCTTAGAAGGGGTGACATATTTAATGGTAACACAGAATAATCTTCTGAAAATGGTTTCGTTCCTGTTAACTCACAAATGATAGGTATCAAGTCCCGAGATTTTCCCCGCGTCCTTGAGCCAGTAGGTCTTTTGCACGCACCTCCACCTCGCGGCTTTGATCAGGCTTCCTTGTTGCGTGGGGGGGGGATACAAAAAGTTGGAAATTTGAGACTTTATTGTGGCCAGGCACAGAAGTGCCAATAGTGTAATGGTTATCGTTGTAGGAAATGGACTCGGCGACTTGAGTTCAAATCCTGGACGAGACTGATTGCATTTCACACTGCTCTAATACCCTTGGGAAAGGTATGAATCCAATTGTTCTCCCTTAAGCTATAGGAAAATAGTAGGGTAGACTGGGTTCTTTAGCCTTACTTAGACAACCAATCTAGAAGAAGGAAAACTCTGAGTTGGAATTTAAACTTCGCTTTAGAAATTGACCTCGTGTCTTACCCTGCTCGTACGGAGGGATTTGGTAAATGCATATAGTGGCCAGAGACCAAGTGTACAGTACCTTCGTTAAGGGTCGAACGCATTTGATATAAGAAGATTGACAGAAGGTATATATTCAGGATAAATTATTTGGTCATCTACCACCGCAGGAAAAGTGATAGTCACCTAGTCTCGATGGCCTGGAACTGTCCAATGTTGAGATGCTTAAGGCTTTCCACCCGCTTTTAAAATCACATGACAATTGATACCTGTAAATTAGTATTTTTGTAAAACCGACAGTTTTTTTAATATTTCAAAACTTTTAATCCTTCTTTTAATAATAAACAGAGTTTTTTCACAAATGGGTGATCAGGTTTTTATCGATTTTTATTCAAACTATTTTAACCCCCGTTATTAAGGAGATGCGCTCGTGTTGTAACGGTTATCATCGAAGAAATTAAATTTTACTACCTGATTTCAATAAAAGTTGGCGACCGTAGTCGAGGGTGACCCGAAGGCTCCCTATTCGATAGCTTACTACACCAAGGTGTAGGGGAGGGCGCTACTCCTTTTCCTGGATTGCTCCACTTTACCCTTGATCCGTACCTTATAACGCTGAGTGTTAAGCAAGGAGGCATCAAGTACCATTTTTTGAGTTTTTGGTATGTCTCCCGGGCCATTGGCGAACACTCTAACCACTAGGCCAATGTCTGGTACAATTTCAATAGTCTGTTTTTATTTCTCTTTGCGCTAAAACACTTGGAGCAGGTACGCATCCAACTATTCTACCACTAACTATGGGTTAATAATAGGGCAGAATGAGCTCTTTAATCTTGATATGGCAACTGGTTTGTGCGAAGAAAAACTCTCAATTCAAACCACCCAGTTGTAAACCTGGAGTTGGATGGGCTCCGTCAGGTAATTCCTGTCCTAGACTCGCAGAACGACTAAATCAATTTACGGAACCAGTGAGAGCGTGAATCTTGGTTGAGAACCGGTTGTTTATATTATGAACCGGAAAGGAAATTGTTTAGCATATTATAAAAAGAAAAAGGGGTTGAAAAGCTTCTAGAGGAGAGGTCTTTATTCTAAGCTTACATCCAGAGAGAACAAACATCTCATAATTTTTTCGCCAAGAATTAAACGTGAAGATGTGAAAAATCTGGGTCTGACAAGTAAAGAACTTTCCAGGGTCACAGAGGAAAGAACTGTTTGCATAGCAACTCAATGTTAACTTCTAAAAAAGTCACAAAATCAGTGAGACGGGTGACAACATCTCCATGGACAAAATTACACGTACAAAAGCGTCAAAAATGAGCAGAGGATAACATGAAGGTCGACTTCTCGAAGGTTTTGTTTCCGAATAAATCTCGCACTACTCTTGATGGCTCTGATGGATGAAGCAAAAGATTAGCCGCAAACAGACGAGATTGTCATCAACGCTAGAGACTCCAACCAGGAGGAGGAGGAGGAGATGTTATGATTTAAGCTTGTATTATTGGACGTATCATGGTTCGTCCGTGGAAAGTGATTGATCGTACTAAAATTACTGCAGGTGTTTATATAGCCTTCTGGAGAGAGCACTTTGTATTTTGGTGAAAAAATTAAAGATCTCCTTCAGTTGAACCATATTTATGCAAGATAATGTTCCCTTGCATATATATATATATATATATATATATATATATATATATATATATATCACCTTCAGTTGAACCATACTTATGCAAGATAACGTTCCCTTGTATATATATATATATACATATATATATATATATATATATATATATATATATATATATAAGTATTGTTCGGTCCAGTTAAACCGGAGTTGGGAGTAATTCCATCAGGAAAAAAAACATTCAACAGTGAACATTTAAATTTTCCTGGTAAAGAGTTCAATGTAACTGACATTACAGAGCAATAATTTCTTTAAGAAAAAACAAAAACCGGTCACATTAGGATTATAAAAAAACACGAAAACAATTAACAGGACTTCTTCTGAAGAAGTCCTGTTAATTTTTTTGGGGGGGGTGTTTTTGATTTATATCAAAACCCATAACAGGGTGGAAATAAATTTATAATCCTAATGTGACCGGTTTTTGTTTTTTCTTAAAGAAAGAATAAATATTTATATACATATAAGAAAGTAAATATGGATTAAAATCCGACAGTATGAAGGTAGCAGAAAAACACATAATCAAAATCGGTGAATTTATTATGAGTCGGCGTTAACGTTTCGGTTTCAGTAACCATCATCAGGACTTGGATATCAGAATAGTTCACATAGCGATAGATGCTTGCTGAGATGACGGGAACAAATGAGAAATATACAACGAAAAGATACACATAGCGTTCTTAATTCAAAAGTCATAAGAACGTGTCTGGCACGTGGAAACGTATTCGAAAATGTTGGATTTCCCAAAGAATGAGAAAAAACCTTCCGTTTATTAGGAAATACGTAACAAGTAAATTTTCGTATATATTTTTCTGCTACCTTCATATATATATATCCTTGAAAACAGTTATTGTAGACCGACCATTCTGTGAAAGATTGTTAACTTGGAATATGTTGCATTTAAACTATTTTAATTTCTTTATAGCCGCGAGAACAGTAGTTGTTAACTAGCCAATCTGAGAAATTTGTGTCTCTCAAGTTCATAAGATTTTTATGCGAAACACGATCGTCTTTAGAAAACGATTGAGATGACACAACATAAAATAAATGAATGTTTAAATGAGGCTAACGCCTCTTGTAACTGAATATAATCTTGACACGGGACTAATATTTAAGCATAAAGTTTAAGTTAGCACATTTGCTACCCCAGGGTCCCGCGTTCTTTATACTCAGATGAGACAGAAGTTTTGCACAATTTTAGTAACTTGAGACAGAATTCGGCAGCTCTAGATGCTTTTGTTGACGCCGTGAATATGATGAACCACACTGAACAATGAGCTCGCCTGATACTCTCCGTGTGCTACTAACCTGATTTGACTCTACAGCTTTCAGCACAGTCTCGTTATCTATGGTTTTCGGCCTACCTGACCTTACCGACGTTCTCTGATCGTCGATATTCTTGCAAACCGAATAAAATTGCTTGAACTATCTTCTTACTATACTGTGAACAACTGTGCCTTCACATTTCGCACGACAAACATTTTTGCTTGCTTCTTATGGCCCAGTTCGATTTCGGATAGCATAAGTTACCAAATTAGATTACATTGCAGGTTAATCTATGCAGCTTTTAAATCCCAAATTGAATGAAGCAATGCGTAACGTGTCTGCGCACTAACTACAACCACGGTACGACTGTAATATAATGGCCGAGGGATTTCGTTTTATATATCTTGCCTTTGGGTTTAGTTAGGCTGAGAACCTTTCAGCTCAGTGCATGGGTTAGTTAGGTACAAACTTGAGCACAAGTGTTGACGCCCGCGCGGGGAGGATGTGTCGTTCACTGATGTCAAAATAAAAATCCCAGATAGAAAGGTTGACCAGTGGATGTGAATGACGTTATGCACCGGAAGCGCGCGCGGAGGATTTGGGGGATTTTGAAAAAGTCATTTAGTGGAGTTGAGTTCTGCGTCGGGAGAAGACTGTTGACTTTCGCGAGCTCGCTGAGGCCTTGTGTCGGGTGCGCACATGGTTTGGGGCAGATGAAAAAGTCAGATGTATCTCTCTCCTTATGTCGAAAAACCTTTTAATTCAAAGGTAATAAAAAAAGTTTCTTACCTGAACTAAGAAGTCGTAAGTGTTTTTCGTGTTTCGGGATTCCTATGTTCTATGTATATATGTAATGAAAATTCTATGTACATTTCACATATTCATGTATGGCTATGTTACACGACTAACCACAGCCGGTACCATCCACTACGTCTTGAACTGCTTCGGTCACGTGATATACACATCCCAAACTAATATGTAACAAAATTTTGCAAAACTTTTGACTCACTTAAAGGTTGGTTTGGTTGTTTAATGGCATATCAACCTTTGTAGGTTATTTAATGCCTAAGCCATTTTCCTATAAGAACAGTGGTAGTGCTATTTAACCCATTGCTGAAAGGATAAGGGGGTTCATACCTTTCCCAAGGGTATTTACCAGAAAGTGAACCTAATAGCGCGACTCGAGTACGAACTCGCTTACTACGATTCCGCAGCCCGTCGCTTTAACCATTACACACCCTTGACTCACTTAAGTAAAAATATATAATTAAATAAAATCAAAATAAAGAAATAGATAATTTTTAATTACGTAATTACAAAGTCTCCGATGTTGTAGACAAGAAAAATTAAATCAGAACCAAAATTGCTTTAGTTTCTCATCCGTCAGAATCACATTGTTTATGAAACTGATTGCACTTCATTTAGCACTCTTGGGAAAGGTATGAATCCAATTATTCTCTCTATTGCTATGGGTAAATAGTAGGATAGATAATTTCTTCAGTCTTGGTTAGGCAACCAATCTAAGAGACAGAAAACTCTGAATGCAAACCTGTTAAACTTCACATAAAAAGTGACACTGTGTCATATCCAGCCCATGCTAAGGGGTTTTGTAAATATTATGCTGTATAGCCATGAACAACTATACATACACATATACATGCAGAATCATAACGACGACACAATAAAGATGAGCGGACACAGTTCTTTAGAAAAATATACCTCTCACTTTATTTGAAAGGGTTGTGTGTGAGAGGGAGTTGTAGACCGACCAGAACTGCAACATATTGACCCCCACTCTTATGGCCAAAACAGCGTTTCTTTCCCGTTCTCCTGGGCTGCTCAACCGGAGGCCTGGGGGCCCGGCCTCTCTGGGACATAGTCCTCATTCCAGTATCTTCTCTCCAACTCTAACTGCTCAATCGGGGGTCCTGAGGGCCGCCTCTGCTGTGTGCTGGTTCTCTTTACAGCATCTTATCTCCAACTGACTCGAACTTCCTGTGCACCAAGTTATATTATTCTTTTACGCCCACTCAATCTCTTCCGATAACTGGCCAACGGAATATGCAATTTCTGCCGTCTTTGGAATGGCATGTTTGATCATCATCGAGCGGAAATAACTGTCATACAGTTCACAGGTCACCCTCTTCCGGTGCATCAGTTTGTGAATGCACCGTGGGACTTTAACCTTGTCCCATATTGTCAGCCAAGCTCGCCAACGCAATCTATTCCCATAACTGACCAACGGAATATGCAACTTCCGCCGTCTTTGGAATGACATTTTTGGCCGGGTCGGAGGTCAATATACAAAATAAATGCACACGTTATTCATGTTGTTTTTTTTGTAGTTTTTTTTGTTTTATTTATTTATTTATTTTCATTTTTTGTGCTTTGAAGTAATTAGGATTTTTTGCATGTCATTTTGCTTTTTTGTATGGTTTATTTGTTTAATGGCATATCAACCTTTGTGGGTTATTCAATGTCAAAATCACCTTTATAGAAGGACAGTAGTGATAGTATTTCCCCCATAACTGGTAGGATAGGGGTTCGAACCTTTCCCAAGGGTATTATTCCGAAAGCAAAGTAAATAGCATGACTAGAGTTCGAACTCGCTGACTATGATATCGCAGTCTATAACTTTAACCACTACTCTCTTTCTAATTATCAGTTTTAAATCCAGTCGCGCTATTACATTCACTTTCGAACTTATATTTTTAGGAAAGATATGAATTCTCTTATTCCTCAGCTATTAGTTAGATAACACCTTCACCACTGACCTTCCATAAGTTGAATTTGATATTCACAAAAAGAAAGACTATTATCTGTACAGTCGAAAAATTTACGGAAACAAAATTTACATCAAAAGTTTAAAAAATTCAATTTGATTCAGAGATCCCTTTTCAACTGAAACAATATTTCATTCATTCATTCATTCATTCCTTTACTTATTCATTCATTCATTTACTTATTCATTTATTTATGTATTTATTTATTCGTTCATTCATTCCTTTTTTTATTCATTCATTCATTCATTTACCTATTCATTCCTTCATTTATACATTCATTTACTTTTTCATTCATTCATTCATTAATTCTTTACTTAGTCATTCATTCATTTACTTATTATTCATTCATTCATTCCTTTACTTATTCATTCATTTATTCATTTATTTATCTATTCATTCATTCATTCACTTACTAATTCTTTCATTCATTAATTCCTTTGCTAATTTATTCATTGATTTACTTATTCATTCATTCATTCATTTACTTATTCATTCATTCATTTATTTACTTATTCATTCATTTATTTACTTATTATTCATTCATTCATTCATTCATTTATTTACTTATTCATTCATTCATTTACTTATTCATTCATTCATTTACTTATTATTTATTCATTCATTCATTCCTTTACTTATTCATTCATTCACTTATTCATTCATTCATTTACTTATTCATTCATTCATTCATTTACTTATTCATTCATTCATTTACTTATTCATTCATTCATTCCTTTACTTATTCATTCATTTATTCATTTATTTATCTATTCATTCATTCATTCATTTAGTCATCCATTTACTAATTAATTCATTCATTAATTCCTTTGCTAATTCATTCATTCATATACTTATTCAATCATTCATTTACTCATTCATTCATTTATTCGTTCACTTTTTCATACATTTATTCATTTATTTATTTATTCATTCATTTATTGTTGCTGGAGGGGAAAGAAGTTCTAAGTAGAGATATGAAAAGTTGTAAAATCTTACTTTCACACCCTGGGTTCGAATCCACCCGGCGCTAAAATGTCACGGTGATTATTATTTATTTCTATTTACATTTATTCTTTAAATGAATCATCTTTAACCATTTCCGATCAATTCTGTTTCGCACAATCATAGATTATTTATCATCCGACCAGCAGAATTAGACTTGTCGGTATTGACATAATGATTGGACTAAACACAGTTTATTGCTTGGTACCTGAATCACACCTAAAGTGAAATGCTGAGGAAAGCAAACATTTTTTGTGATAGCGACGCATAACACTTGTTCCCAATTAAAAAATGAACTTGCATCAAATCTGACTTAGTGGGAAGTCAGATAAATCCATATTATCGCTTTCAAAAAATTATCGAATTAACACACATTGACGTTTTTATTTAGCAGTAAATAAACTAATTACTGATAAGACGCAGAAATCTTTTGGCTTGATCAAATATTCCTTGAATAAACTATCAATGATCTAAATCTCACCCGAGAGTATCCTCAATCCAAGGGTGGACAACTTAAAACAAAAAGAAACTGCTTCGGTTATTTAAGCAGTTCCATCTCTGGATATTACGCTCGAAAAAAGACATTGAGCCAGACGTTCAACCATTTCACTTGTAGACTCTTCATCGCCAACTTCTTTCAGGATCACATTATCGGGGTGAATTTGGTTTGATTTGGTTTTATGGCATATCAACTATTGCAGGTTATTTAATGTCTTATCCATTTTTATACATTTAAACAGTTCTATTTCAAATAATTCAGTTTAGCATAAGTACACAGCTTATTTCTATTTGACCCATAGATAGGACCCTTTCAGGTGCTACCACCCAGGGCCAAACTTGACCTGGGCGCGATGGCAATAAAGAGGCACTCCACTTCCTCAAAGCTCCAACATTACAAGAGCCTCACTATTGTATTGTTTAGTGTCATACCCAGAACACACGGTGGGGTAGTCTTACCCCTCTGCAGTGATGTAGTTGTTGTATTTTACAGCCCCAGCCAACTGAGCCAATTTATCGGAATAAGATAAAACATTTTAAGATACGTCTCTCACTGATCCTATTTAGTTTGGTCATGGAGGTGCTACTCATGTAGCATGTATAGGCCAAGAATAGCCTGGCGAATCCCATCCCTCTCCAGGTTTACAGCCGGTTTGAATTCAGAGCTTTACTTCCCTTAGTCCGGTCGCCATACCAAGGTTAAAAAGCCAGTCTATCCTACTATTTACCCATAGCTGGAGGGAGAATTGTCGGATTCATAACTTTCGAAAGGGTATTAGCGCTATGTGAAATATAAATATTCTCGTCCAGGATTTGAACTCGTTTTGTCGGGTCTATTTCCAACGATGTTAACAATAACACTACGAACGCCTCCAGATTTTTATTGTCTATAGCCTTTAGATTGATTAACGAGCTAGACTGCAAGACCATTACTAATGAATTCTATCCTCCCTTGGGACTCCGTACTCTTGGCCTTGTGCCAAACTAAGCTAAAATTTAGTAAAATGACAACTTTGAGAATAGGAATCGTTAATATATTCCACCTGCGGTATAATTGAACTTTCTTGTTGATTAGGTGTTTAATCCCAGGAAAAATCTCTCTCTCTCTCTCTCTCTCTCTCTTGCTGATTGGAGAGATAGTGAATGTTAAAGAATGGAACATGTTAATATTCACGAAGCTACAAGAAAAAAATAAAAGTTATGACGCCGAGATTTCATTGAAATATTTTATTTACCCCTGGCAAAAATTATTGAATCACTAAGTTAAGTAAATAGCAAAAAGAAAAAAGAAAAAATTTCATTATCAATAACTTTGAGAACGCGAAGGGCTCTATCATTGAGTTTTGATTAACGAGCTAGACTCCCAGAGTATTTACTAGTGAGAGTTGATCCCCACTTAGAACTCCGAACACCTTACCTAAAATATAGCTTAAACAAACAAGGTTAAATTATTCAAATTAATTATATATTTTGCCTAGCCACACAGAGGAAAATATTATGGAATAACCAAATATTGAGGAACAAAATTATGGAATTATCTTGTGATTTGCATTCCTAAAATAAATACCAGCAGAGGTTTAAGGTATATGTCAGAACGTTCAGATACCTATAAAAAATGTTTGGCGTCTTAAGTTATTAGTTTATAAACTCCTAAAAACCACCGAAGTGAACACTGTCTAAGTGTACTAAGAGTGCTAATTATTAGTTACATAAAAATGGATTTGGCGTTAAATAACCTACAAAGGTTGATATGCCATAAAACCCAACAAACCAAACCAAACCTAAGAGTGCTAAATGCATAATTATTGCCAGTATTATTTGGATTTGGATTTGTCGAATAAACCCAAGTCGTGATCTCTCGGCCTTCAACAACCGTAAGTTCACAGAGCAAAACAGACAAGTTTAGGCACTAAAACCCTTTCTGAAGTAAGGAAAAGAAGAACAATCCCATGAATAAAATATAGAATCGATCATCTCATACATTGATTTCTCGTAATGGGTTAGCCTGATCAGATTTTCTTATCGAGCCACGATTTTTCTGATTAGACACAGATGAAATAAGTTGTTGCCACCAGCAATTAAATTTGTTAAAGTCCTCAGCTGAAATAGTCATTTATTAAGCTAAGATTAGTTTGGCACAAGGCCGATTAGGTCACGGGGACACCGAGTAAAATTCTCTTAGACCAGTGAGTTTATGGACCAGAGCTGCCAGATGTCTCTTCAATTGGCTGATAATCTCCATAATTTCAATACTATATATTCTATATTAATAAGAGGATTAAAGTATACTCTCAGTCTGATTTGAGCTTCCAATACTCTCATCATCATCATCATCATGTCGTGCCGCTAGCACGGATATCCCTGACCCTCTCTCGCAAATTCTCCCTATCATTCATCGCTTCTGGCAGGTCTTCAGGGCTACATCGCGTATCCTCACATAGCTGCTGTATGTATGTTCGAGCTGGTCGTCCTGCTTTTGCTCGGTCATATGTGGGGGTCCATAGGAGTATATCACTGCTGAGTTCGTCCTTGCTTCTCCACCAGTGTCCTGTGTGTCTGGTTCGTCTAACTTGTATAGTTTTCGTGACGGGAATGCTGCGAGCAATATTGAACAAGTCCTGGCGGCAACACCCCACAAGGCACCAACTACGTTTTAATATAATTGGTCCTTATGGTATTATTTTGCGCTGCTATTTAAAGAGATTCACTTTCTTGCTTGAAGTTTACCCTTCTTAGCAATGTCCTGGTCTTTTTTCGTGTATTCTCACTAATTTGTCTCTTAAAATCTTCATTCGGTTATTTTTCTTTTGATTTTCTAGATTTTTTTTTTTTTTTCTGTTTTTCCTTATGTTGACATTGCTGTATCATATTTACCAACCCCTCCGCTCGGGCAGGATATGACACAAGGTCAATTTTTAAATGGAGTTTAACAGGTTTGAATTCAGAGTTTTCTTCTCCTAGACTAGTTGCCTCGCCAAGGCTGAAGAACCTAGTCTGTCCTACTATTTACCCATAGCTGGAGGGAGAATTATTGGATTCATACCTTTCCCAAGGGAATTAGTGTTATGTGAAATGCAATCAGTCTTGTCCAGGATTTGAACTCGTGTTGCCGTGTCCATTTCCTACGACGATAACCATTACACCACATTGCTGTATAGCTGCTGTAAGTCGTTGTGCTTTGCTCTTTTTATTGTATTCCTCCAGTCCTCGAATTGTTGCACCTACGCAGGTTTCAGTGCCATGTGGTCCTCTTCCACCTTTTTATCTTTGCTTATATAATCTAAATGTGTGATCTCTTGATTGTATGACCCTGTGCATTGTCATCAGTTTCCTGGTCTTTTGGTCCATCTCTCGGGCTTCCTCCGTTCTCCATTTTGAGAATTGTTCAGAGTATCTTACAAGACGAACCTCTTAAGGGTTTATTCCTTTGATGAAATTTCAGCTACAAAGCTTGGTTTTGAGAAGTTATTATTACTGTTTTTTATATAAGCGTTAGATGACAGTTTTCCCATAAAGTTTGAGTGACAGCAAGTCTTCTTAAGTCTCCAGGACTCTTCTCAGTATTCAGACCGATCTTGATAATGCTGTAGTCTGAATGGTCTCAATTTTTCCTCTTATTTCCAAGTCCTCCAGTCCATTTACCAGCCCTTTGAGGATTGTTCCGAGCGCACCAATTACAATTAGTATCACTGTCACCTTCATGTTCCATAGTTTTCTTTTAGTTCTCTAGCAAGATCTAGGTACTTATTTCTTTCTTTTAACTTTACTCTATAGTCAGCCGGAACAGCAAAGTTCACTATTCGACATTTATTTTATTTTCACTATACTAGGTCTGGTTGCCTGGTCGATAATAGGTCATCTGTTTGTATCTCAATATCCCAGAGAATTCTGCGCGTTTCGTTCTCCAGGATGTATTCAGGGTATGCAGATACCACTTGCTGGTATGGTAAAATTTAAATTCCAAGATGGGTTAATATTTTACTCTTTTGAGAGTTTTCACACCAGCGTTAGCTAATAGTTTCTCACTGCAGTTTGAGTGACAGCAAGTCTCCTCAGGTTTCCAGGACTCTTCTCAGTATTCAGGTCGATCTTAAAAATGCTTTCGTTTGTATAGTTCCCATTCGTCCTTTTATTTCCAAGCCCCTCAGCCCCAGTATTATTCCTTTGGGTGACTGTACCAAGTGCACCAATTACAACTAGTATCACGGTCACTTTCATGTTCCATAGTTTTTTTTCAGTTCTCTAGCAAGGTCTATGTACTTAGTTCTCTTTTCGCTTCCCTTCTGTTTTACTCTGTGGTTAGCAAGAACAGCAAAGTACACTATTCGGCAAGTTCTCTTGTTTCTTTCTTTTTTTCTTTTTTTTTTTTTTTTTGTTTTGTTACCTATCACTAGGTCTGGTTGTCTGACCGAGATTAGGTGATCCGTTTGTATCTTAAAATTTTAAAGAAGTTTGTGCATCTCATTTCTAAGATGGATTCTAAGTTGTCTATATATCATTTGTTCATAGGGATCCCAGTGGATAACCTTTCCACCCAGTCGTGTCTAATCTTTTATTCTTTTTACACTATTATTTACTCCTTAACCGGACATTGGCCAAGCGGTTAGAGTGTTCGCCAATGGCCCGGGAGACCTGGGTTCAGTCCCAGGTCGAGTCATACCAAAGACTCAAAAAATGGTACTTGATGCCTCCGTGCTTAACACTCAGCTTTATAAGGTGCGGATCAAGGGTAAAGTAGAGCCATCCAGGGAAGGAGTAGCGCCCTCCCCTACATCTTGGTGTAGTAGCTATCGAAAAGGGAGCCTTCGGGTTACCCTCGACTATGGTCGCCAACTTTACTTTACTTTTTTTACTTTATTTACTCCTTGAGAGTTTTTCACATCAATCTTAGCTGATGGTCATTCACTGGAGTTTGAGTGACAGCAAGTCTTCTCAAGTCTCCAGGACTCTTCTCAGTATTCAGATCGTTCTTAATAATGTTGTAGTTTGGATGGTTTCCACTCGTCCTCCTACTTTTAACTCCTCTACTCCCTTTAATAATCCTTTAATAACTGTACCAAAAGCACCAATAACGAATGGTATAATTGTAATCTTCATGTTTCATTGTTTTATCAATTCCCTAGCAAGTTCGAGGTACTTATTCTTCTTTTCGTTTTCCTTCAGTTTTACTCTGTGGTCAGCCGGGACAGCAAAGTCCACAATTTTGCAAGATCTTTTTTTTTTTTTTTGTAGATTATTATAAGAGCTTGTTTTCTGGCCGAGATTAGATAATCCCTTCGTATGCCAAAGTCCCATAAGAGTTTATGTGTTTCATTCTCTATGTCAGATGCCGGGTTGTGCATATACCCATTGTTCGTATGGTCAAGTTTAAATTTCTTGCACATCTCCCGGTGGATCACCTTGCCCACCCATGCGTGTCTCGTCTTATACTCCTTCTGTGCTAATTTGCTGCACTGGCTTACTATGTGATTGATGGTTTCGTCTCTATCACCACATAACCTACATTTGCTATTTTGTTACGTCTTATCAATTCTCGCTTTAAAATGATTGGTTCTTGTGGTGCTATTTTGTGTTGCTGTTAGGAGAGATTCTATTTCTCTCTTCAGGTTTCCTTTTCTTAGCCACGTCCAGGTTTTCTTGTGTGATACGTTGCTTTTTAGTCGTTTAAAACGCCCATAGAGTTGTTTTTCTTTTCATTTTTGTTTTCTAGTTATAGTCATTCTGTTGGCCACCGTTTTATCAGTATAGTTTCCGGTGACTGTAATCAATCCTCCTTCGTGCTTTTCTATGTAGTCCTCCTAGTCGTTATATCGATGCGTCAACGCTGTCATCAATGCTGGGCAGTCCTCTTCCTCCTTCTTTTCTTGACACATATAGTCTGTCAACGTCATCTCTGGGATGTAATGCCTTATGCATGGTCATTAGTTTTCTTGTTCTTTAGTCCACTTCAAAAATGGTCCAGAATATCTAACGAGGAGTACAGTTCAGGTATTCATTCCTTTGATAAGGTTTCGGCTACATAGTTTTGCTTCGAGTAGCTTTTTGGTTCTCCTGAGATATTCTTTCTTGATTTTTTCTTATATCTCCACTTGTTTGATGGTGTCAGCCTTCAAGATGCCCAAGTATTTGTACGTTTCCTTTTCTTCGAGCGATCTAATCTTGTCTTGGTTTGGTAGTTCCATTCCGTCAATCAGATGTCGTTTGCCACTTTTCATTACTGGCATGGCACATTTTTCTATGCCAAATTCCAACCCTATGTCCTTACTGTATATTCTAACTGAATGTATTAGAGTTTCCAGTTCTTTTTTATTTTTTGCAAATAGTTTTATGTCGTCCATGTACATTAGGTCATTGATCTTTTATTGCGATTTACTAAGTTTGTATCCGGTGATGCATTTTCTGAGTAAGTGGTTAAGTGGCATCATGGCAATTATAAATAGTAACGGTGATAGTGCATCTCCTGGAAATATACCTCTTGGGACATTTACTTCAGCTAAGCTTCCCCCTCCTGCTGTCAATTCCACTTTCTAGATTTTCATAGTTTTTTCGATAAGGTTTATGACTTCATCTGATATTTCGTACATTTTGAGGCAGTTTATAATCCAGCTTTGCGGGATCGCATCATATGCCATTTTGTATTCAATCCAGGCCATAGCTAGATTTTTTTTGGTCTGGTCTTGCTCACGTTTAGGATGTGCTTATCCATGTAAAGTAACTCTGCTGTGCTTCTGGATCCTTTGCGGTATCCTCTCTGTTCCTCAGGGAACAATCCACAGCTTGTTAGCGAGCAGTAAAGCTCTTCCCTTTATGATTATTATTATTATTATTATTATTATTATTATTATTATTATTATTATTATAAACAAATAAAAAAAGAGCGAGTGAAAATGATTGCAATTGAATATTGAAAATATAAAAAGCGAAGATCACAATCAAACATTTATAAATAAATTGTTTCGGCATGAAAAAAACTCATGAAGTAAATTAAAGTTGGTGACTGTAGTCGAGGGCGACCAGAAGGCTCCCTTTTCAATATCTACTACACTGAGGTGTTGGGAAGGGCGCTACTCATTCCCCTGGATTTCTCCACTTTACCCTTGATACGTACCTTATATCGCTGAGTGTTAAGCAAGGAGGTATCAAGTAACATTTTTAAAGTCTATGATATGACGGACCATTGGCGAACACTCTACCCACCTGACCAATGAGCCGGCCCGTTAAATAAACCAAACCATTTTAAACATTCCTAATTATATGATATAACCGAATTCAAAATTGACACTTATGTGCAAATTTAGCAGATTTTAATATTTGATTTTTTTTTTTTTTTACCGTATACAGTTCAATAGTTCGCCCCTAATTAATAGAATAAAGATTACTCCCTCGTGATGTCCATTTAAGAAGCTACCCCCCACGTTCATCATCCCACGACTCCTCGTTATGGTATTTTGCTTATGGCCATGCCTAAATGCTCTTAATGCCAAAAGTTCCTTCTTTCTCTTTTTTCTATCTTCAATGATAATCCCCCTTACGGGATCATCCTCATAATCTGTTTATCTTCATGTTTTTTTTGGGGGGGGGTAGTTTTTAGGGTTTCTTAATACTTTTTCTGCAAAACGCAAGATTTACTTGCCTTGTGTAAGGAACCTTAAAAATATTTCTCCGGGTTTTTTTTTTGTTTGTTCTTTTTTTGTTTTTTGTTGGGGTTTTTTTTGTTTTGTTTTATTTCATTTTATGTTTTTTGAGTTTTTTTTTAATTCCTTTGCGCGCAACCTCCAACCCCAGCCGCCATTCCACAACCCCCTAACTACATCCTCATAGTCAGCTGTGCGCCAAATCGGGACCCTGTTTCCCCATCCTAACCACCCTCACCCAACCGGAGGCCTCCTGGCTCTACCTCCTCCATATCTTCGACTGGATGTGCTAGTCCCATGCAGACCTACTGCTGTTGCCGCCGCTTCTCTTGTCGCCATGCCCTAGTGAGGGCCCCACCCTTATACCACAAACAGACCTCGAAGCCATAAATTACGCCTAATAAGACAGTTGCAACTCAAGCCCGGCGCCTCTAGTCCTCGCTTAACGTCAATGCAGTGTCCTCTTTCCGCCGACAAGGGGGCACCAATCAACCCACCTATAACCTTTTTCCCACTTCCCTACTTAAATTTTATTTTTTAATTTTGTTTTAGGGTCTTTTTATGTTAATTTACTGTTTTGTTTTACGGCCTTTTTGGGTTTTGGAGTTTCTTTTCTTCTTTTTTTCAGGCTCTTGCTCCCCATTACCTTGTGTGAGTGTATGAGTGTATATGCGTGCGTGTATATGTGTGCATAGGATCTCTGTGGATG
>OY757934.1:27175155-27272655 GCA_963585895.1 Sepioteuthis lessoniana
AAGAGAGAGAGAGAGAGAGTGTATGTGTGTGTGTGTGAGAGAGAGAGAGAGAGAGAGAGAGTGCTTGTTTTTCTCTTTTTGATTGTTTTTCCCAACTTAATTTAACATATTATCTTGTTTTTACCACACACACACATGTATATATATATATATATATATATATATATATATATATATATATATATATATATATATCACACTGCTTATATCGATAGATCGATTGATCTATTTGTATCTTTTTTTCTCTCCCCTCTCGCTCCTCCCGCTGTTTCCAATTTTTCTCTTTTTAATTTTCCCCGCTAGTCTTTTTCTACACGCTCCTTTCCACCTCTCTCTCTCTCTCTCTCTCTCTCTCTCTC
Organism: Sepioteuthis lessoniana; assembly: GCA_963585895.1. NCBI lineage: Eukaryota > Metazoa > Mollusca > Cephalopoda > Myopsida > Loliginidae > Sepioteuthis > Sepioteuthis lessoniana. The sequence continues at coordinate 27,175,515 of OY757934.1, forward strand.
TCTATCTATCTATCTATCTATCTAAATCTATCTAAATCTATCTATCTGTCTATCTATCTCTTCCCATGTATCCATCTATCTCGCTAGATATATTGATAGATAGCTGTGTATGTATGTACGTATTTCTGAGTCTCTATTTTTCTCCTTTTTTATGTTCTTTGTGTCTTCTTTTAGTTTTTCTCACTCATATTTTTAATATCTTACCTAGTTTCTCCATTCTTCTCCCCCCTCTCTCTCTCGCTCTCTATCTATCTATCTATCTATCTATCTATCTATCTATCTATCTATCTATCTATTCTTAAAACATTTACGCCCCTTTCTTTTATTTCCCTGTTTTCTTTTGCTCTTCTCTTCTTATTTTTTTTACGATAACCTTCTTCTTCTTCTTCTTCTTCTTCTTCTTCTTCTTCTTCTTCTTTACCAGCCTCTTCTCTGCCAACTTCATCCATATGGCTTTTCACAACAGTCTACCTCTTCCTAACCCCGTTACACACCGACTAAAAAAAAAAAAGGAAATGTTTTTCTTTTTGTTCTTTTTATTATTTTCCTTTCTTTTTTGAGAGTGTATTAGCATAAACACTGAGTAGTGATGGTTGGAGTGGGGGGGGAGGCTGAAGAACAAAGTCAAAAAACCAAAAGGGTTGCGAAAACCGGAAAAAACTCCGATGTTTTATTATTACTTATAAGACTGCCTACCAGCATGTATTCCTTAGTAGAAGAACCATGTCAGACTCTGTCGTCTCCGATAGATTAAAATGTCGTTATCATTTTATGAGGACGACAATCAACTATCAAATACCTTACGATCTTTCTTAGTACTTTTCAAAAGGCTTCCACCAAAATACGATCCCGTTTCCGCTTCCGTCTCGATTTAGACGAGATATTTCGAGATGTTTGACGAGATATTAGCTAGACTTGATACTTTGTTCTTTAGTTTTGTATGACACAAGACCAATGGGAGGAAATGACAATTATGTTACGCTTGGGATCGGCAGACTTTTTACTCCATCGACCCCTCCGTGGAATATTTGACCCCCTCATTGACCTCCAGATGTGTAACTTGAATTAATAAATTAATTAGTTGGCACGCTATTTCCATGTGCATTGGGGAGGGGAACAATATCAAACTCACTCTATGAGCGTGGATTAGAATGTGCTGTCTATAACCACCGTAAAGGTGTAAGACCTCAAAAAAATTGTGCTAGCAAACATTTTGCTTCAGTGTGCCATTTTTTATGTATTACGCCAACGTATATACAAAACTTAGATCATTATATTATAAATACAAATTTTGTTATCCCGATTTACAAAGTCAATTTTAATTATCTTAACTAATATAATCTGGCACTACTGCTTGAATTCATTAGATATTTCATTATCATCGAGTCGCGCTGACAACACGCATTTCTCTCTCTCTCTCTCTCTCTCTCTCTCTCTCTCTCTCTCTCTCTCTCTCTCTCATCGATAGCTCCCGGCAGGTCTTCCAAATTACATCCTATGTCCGGGCAGATCTGATGTAGATAAATTTTTGCCTGTCGAACAACATTGGCACGTCCATGTGAAAAGGTCCATAGAAGAAAGTCACTGATGAATTTGTCCTTGCTTCATCAGTAGTATCCCTCATGCCTTGTTCATCTAACACGGATTTTTTTTTAGATTGGAGGTAAGTGGCCGAAAAGCAGTATGCTGCTTTCAGGATCTGTTCAAAATAGCTCGTAGCATTCTTGTGTACTTCCTATCTAGCTTTTTCTCCATGCGTTTTGTTAGGGTTCATGTGACATTTAAACTGCGTACTTATGCTAAACTGAATTGTTTGAAATAGAACTGTTTATTTTTATAAAAATGGATTTGGTATTAAATAACCTGCAAAGTTTGATATGTCATAAAACCCAAACAAACAAACAAATCAATTGGAATGACCCATGAATAAATGTATAATGAATGCAATTCCCTCACTTTCAGACATAAAATGATACCAGACTAGTTGACATGCCATTAAAATCAGTATATATATATATATATATATATATATATATATACATATATATAATGAGTTGGGTATTCGCCAATGGTCCGGAAGACAGGGGTTCAATCTCAGGTCGAGTCATGTCAAAGACTTTAAAAATGGTACTTGATGCCGCCTTGCTTAACTCACAGCATTATAATATAAGTATCAAAGGTAAAGTGGACCAATCCAGGGAGTTGAGTAGCACTCTCCCCCACACCTCGATGTAGTAGCTATTGAAAAGGCAGCCGTTTAGTCACCCTCGCCTAAGGTCGCCAATTTTACTTACTTATATATATATATATATATATATATATATGAAAACCTTCAAGACTTGTTCTGTATCTTCTCCACCGGTGAATGTAACTCTTAAAATAAGAGATAACAGATTCTGAAAGTCTTTTTACCAAGAGAGACACGAACAATGATGGAAAAGTTTTTTTTTTTTTTTTTTTAATAGTCCACTTAGCATTCAACACATCCCAACAAATTTTCCATTCCCTTCCGAGATTCTTCTTTTGCTGTGGGATATCGAGACGAACTCTTATTTACTTCAATGTCTTCTACGTTCTCAAACCTAATTGTTGAAAAGAACTTTCACTGCAAGAAAGAAAAAAAGGGAGCAACATCCGGTGAGTATGGAGAGTAAGAGATTGATAGATATGTGTTCAGTCTGACTTGAAAAGATTGGGAATAGAATAGTAAAAAAGAAGGAGTGAGATGGAAAAAAGATTCAGAGCCAGTTGAACCCGATCATTGAGATATTTGACGAGGTATATGAGCTTGATATCTAGTGTGTATTTTGATTAACTAGTTGATTTTATTGGTAAAAATAATAATAATTAATAGCAAAACTTATAAATTAATGAAATAAAAAAGAGACTTTGATGGATTTGTGAAATATTTTTCTTTCATTAAATGTCACAGTGAAATATTGTCAATCTTGATTTATTAATATAGATCTGAATTTGTTCTCATCTAATTGCTTTAGTTTTCGTTTTTATTCGGAATGTCACCAGCCCAATTGACTGGGGTTGTAGAATACACCGACTGCACCTCTGCAGTGGTGTAAGACTTCCACCCACCCACTCCCATCAACGTGTGTCCTGAATATGACACTAAACGGTCTGATTGTGAGGCTCCTGTCATGGAGCTCGGGCGAATTGGGAGTTCCCTTTCATATCCATTACTCTCAGTGGTAGTACCAGTTAGGGTCCTATTCATTGATCAAATAGAACTGTTTATCGAACTGTTTCCAAACCAATAACGAATGTTGAATTGTATTGATAATATTTGTAATACTGTTAATTAACCATTTGACTGTTTGCAAAAAAAACTATTGGCGTTAGATAGCAATACTTGAAGTCATTTAAGTGTGTGCAGACAAAGGATTTGAAAAAAATAGGATTATTCATCTTAGATAGGAATAATCGGAACTATTTAATTGTGTGCAAATTAATGAATAGTGTTGAATAGAATTATTTATGTTAAAAAACAAAACTTGAAACCATTTCACTGTGTAGAAACAAATGATTAATAGCCAATAGAATTATTAGTGTCAGATAGCAATACTTGAAATTACTTAACTGTGTTCAAACAATAGAAATATTCAATTGTGTAAAAGCAAATTGATTCTAACTTTTTTAAAACAAAATTACTCACAAACTTTTCACTCACAAATCATATATATATATATATATATCCATTTAACTGTGTGCAAACAAATGACTGAAGTCAAATCGAATTATTAGTGTTACATAGCAAGACATGAAACCATTTTAAGTATGTGCAAAAATGATAAATAACAAGTCGAATTATTCGTGTTAGATAAGAATACTTGAAACCATTTAACAGGGAAACAAACGAGCTCTGTCTCTTTTAAAAATTCTATCAACAAAATAAGCGTTTACAAATCATATTCATTTAATATATATGTATGAACAGGATTTGGCATATCAACCAAGTAGGGTTTATATGCCATAAGACCCAACCAACAAACCAAAAATCGGAACGTCTCTCTAAAACAACTTGGAACAGACTGATTGCAAATAATTATAAGAAAAGCAATTACATCTCTTTGTCTCCGAAAATCTGGTTAATCATACCACCATCTTGTAAAACGAAATCAAACCAACCTTAAATAGATTCTCTTCCCAAAACCTCTTCATATAGAAATACCCTAGATGTTATTAAAATCAGACAGTCAATAAATCTAACCACCTAAGCTACGTACAGGACCAAATCTAGAATTTAAAATTTATCTTTGACTATTTACAAAAAGCGTAAAATGCAAAATCTAATATGGCCTTAAATTGTTACTACGAATCAAGTTAATGTTCAAAGTGGCACTCATGATGTAATGTTTTTCGTCATTGGAAATTGTCTCGACGAATCGAGTTAATGTTCAAAGAGGCACTCATGATGTAATGTTTTTCGTCATTGGAAATTGTCTCGACGAATCGAGTTAATGTTCAAAGAGGCACTCATGATGTAATGTTTTTCGTCATTGGAAATTGTCTCGACGAATCGAGTTAATGTTCAAAGAGGCACTCATGATGTAATGTTTTTCGTCATTGGAAATTGTCTCGACGAATCGAGTTAATGTTCAAAGAGGCGCTCATGATGTAATGTTTTTCGTCATTGGAAATTGTCTCGACGAATCGAGTTAATGTTCAAAGAGGCGCTCATGATGTAATAGGTTTCGTCATTGGATATTGTCACAGCGAATCGAATTCAAAACCTGGACTAGGCTATTTACATTACTCGTACAACTAATAACATTGAGAAGGGTATGAATCTAAAATATGCTATGGGTAAAAAGTTGGGCAGACTAGGCTTTCAACCTTAGTATGGCCACCAGTCTAGAAGAAAGAAAATTCTGAACTCAAACCTTTTGAACTCCGCTTTAAAATTGACCTTGTGTTACATACTGCTCGAGCAAAGGAGAGGAGTAAATATATATATATATATTTTTTTCATCATACAACGTGTGGAAGCACGTGCGATACCGTAGCCTCATCAGCCGCCATCCAGGGTGATAACACAGTTTCGGTAGCTCAAGGCGGTACTGCCACTCCTGGCATGTGTTACATACTGCTCGAGCAAAGGAGAGGGGTAAATATATATTGAGATATATAATATTAAAAGAAAATATTTTGTCTCACCGAGAATTTGAATAGTTACTATGCTTTATTCTTCCCTTTGTTAATGAACTTTTTCCCTTGAAGGACTTTTTCCAAGGCCTGTAAAATATATGTCGAATTCTGACGGGCTAGTTGAATGGGGAAGAGGGTTTGAATTCAGAGTAATTTTTTATCCTCGACCGATTGCCCCTTTCAAAGCTAGAACCTCAAACCGCGATACTATTTTATCTACGGTAAAAACTAAGGAGAGATGGATTCATGCGTTTTCCAAGGGCACTTTTGTGAAGTAAACAAAACCACTTTTCCGTACCGATAATCGTTATGCCCAGGTCGGGGAGGGTGCTATTCCTTCGCCTGGATTGCTCCACTTTACCTTTGATACGTACTTTATAATGCTGAGTACTGAGCAAGGAGGTATAAAGTACCATTTTTTAAGTCTTTGGTATAACGCGTCCTAGGACTGAACCCATTGGCTAACACTCTACCCACTAGACCAATGTGCCGGTTACACATTCATACATATATATACATATGTATAAGATTAATTCATAGATTTAAATGAAGACAAGTACAACACTGGGCAACTTATTCAAGAGAAGAAATCGAGATGGTTCTGTAACAATTCAGCAGTTTTTATGCTTTGGGGCCAAACACAGAATTTGACATACTCATTTCAACGGTGCAGCTTAACGTTACGTTAAAAGAGGGAGTTTCAGAGGTACCTAAACCAATTTAAAACTCCCTGGAATAAGTGTGTTTAATCACAAGAGGGTTATTTTGAAGAAACTCCTTTCATTGTTCACTTCTGTGTGGCTAAATTTAGTTTTAGTCTTGATATTTTTAATTCATCTTATCGACTCAGTCTGTCCTCGTTACATAAGTAGAAAACCGAAGTCGAAGGTGATTCCAAGGCTCTGTTTTCAATGGCTACTATACCAAGGAGGGCTCTATTTCTTTCCATGGAATGCTTCTTAAGCCTTGATCCGTACTTTACAATACAGAGTATTAAGCAAGAAGGTATCAAGTACCATTTTTTGAGTCTTTGGTACGATTCAACCTGACATCATTGACCCCGTGTTTTGGCTGAAAAACCTAAGTTGCAAATTTTTTCCTTGTAAGCAAAATATTTATCAGAGCGTAAATATTTTCAAGAAAATGAAATGTAGCAATCATTTTTAGTTTAAAAACTAAGTGGACATATTTTGTGTGTGTAAAAAACCTTTGTATGAATGTGTAACTATTTAGTGGGAGAGCAACGTTATGACGCTAATATCAATGTGTAACCAAAATGAAACAAACAGAAAGCGAGATATTTTTTGTACTAGTAACAAGTCCTGGAGACAACACCCCACGAGACGCCAACTGGACGGCCACTTGCCTCCCATCACGAAAACTATACAGGTCAGACGAGCCAGACACGCCGAACACTGCTGGAGAAGCAAGGACGAGCTCGTAAGTGACGTACTCCTATGGACCCCCACATATGGCCAAGCAAAAGCAGGACGACCAGCCCGAACTTACATACAGCAGCTATGTGAGGACACAGGATATAACACAGAACGATAGGGAAAAGTGGCGAGAGATGGTCTAGGATATCCGTGCTGGCGGCACGACATGATGATGATGATGATAAGTAATAGATCTATGTAAATGCTTACGTATTCATCGAATTTAAGAAAAATTAAACGATGGTGAAATAAAACACAATCTAGAAAAAAAAAGAATCCTAAATTTTCACCAAAAAGAAACACACTGATAGGTTGAATAAATATGGAACATCTTTATTGTTATTTACACAACGTTTCGGCCGATATATCCTCCAGCCTTCTTCGGGTGTTTGTCGAACTCACACACACACACACACACACACACGTGCGCACACACACACACACACACACAAACAACCAAACTTCAAGCACACACTCGCAAACGTAAAATATATACACACAGACTATCTTACATTCAACTCAGGGAGAAAGAGAGAGAAAGGAAAAAAAACAACCCAGAAAATATATGTGTACAGGTGTTTATACATGGATGTACGTGCATGTATGTGAATGCACACACACACACACTCTCTCTCTCTCTCATATACACAGAGTACATCCAGGTAAATGCATAAAAACATCTTAATTTAAGGATCTATTCATTTTAATATATATATATATATATATATATATATATATATATATATATAATTGGTTTGTTGATTGTTCTGTTTTACGGTTTATCCAACCCTTTCCAGGTCATTTAACGCCGAATTAAGTCATTTTGATAAAAGTTTCAAACAATTCCTTTTAGCATAAATATAGCTTTTTGTTTAGACACAGTTAAAAGTCGAAAACAGTTCTATTTCAAACAATTCAGTTTAGTATGTGTATACAGTTTTATCTAACACAGATAAATATAAAAATAGTTAATTTTAAACAATTCAATTTGGTTCTACTTGACCCATTGATAGGACCCAATCAGTTGCTACTACTCCGGTCAGAGTGGACCTGGGAGCAATAGCAACGAAGGGTTACAACGAATGCTCCATTATTACTGGAGCCTCATCATCAGATTGTTTAGTGTCCTTTTAACCCTCTGCAGAGATGCAGTCGGTGTATTCTACTGCCCCAGCCGACTGGGCCGATATATCTATATATATATGTGTGTGTGTGTGTGTGTGTGTGTGTGTGTGTGTGTGTGTGTGTGTGCGTTTCATCTCCAATAGTTTCTAAAGACTACGAATCTGGGTTTGGAACTCAACACAGGCCCGGGCGATGTTAAATGGATGATAAGCAGTTTCCCATGCAGCATACTTCCCCACTTCACTTGTTGGAGAGAACAGTAAGGTTTAATACAAGTTGACATTAGTGTCACTACAGAAATTGTCGGAACGAGAATGAAGACAAGGAAGTAATAAATATTTGAACACAGCATAAAATTGGTTTTCACGTCTTGTTTCTCTTCCGTTATCTCGGTTATTTTATATATATATATTTATAACTATCATCATCGTCAAGTCATACTGATAGTACGGATCCTCTTGACTCTTCGTTATGATCCATCCCAATTGTCCATCTCTTTTGGCAGGTCCTCTGGACGACATCCGATGTCTGAAGGAGGATTTCGCTAATGGCTTCATCCCTAAATTAGCTACAGAACCCAGAATGTCTCGTTTGTTTTACATGGCTTGTGAGATATGACGCAATTGGTCATACAGTTGGTGTTTTGTAGGATTCTTTCTAATAAGTATATATTTATATATAAAGAGAGAGAGAGAGAGAGAGAGAGAGAGAGAGAGAGAGAGAGAGATTCATTATTAGAAACAGAGAGAGAGGAGAAAGAGAACAGAGAGTATACTTTGTATAGAATCCCAGATATATTTTCTGTGCTTCTGTTATATAAACTCGTCATAATTTATTTCTCGAATTCCAATTCGAACGTTGCAATATATATATATATATATATATATATAATGCACTACTTGGACGCTAACTAAACGGCTGGAGAAGAAGCTAGACGGCAATTACACAAGAATGTTGCGAGCAATATTGAACAAGTCCTGGCGGCACTAACTATGCGGTCACCTGCCTCCCATCACGAAAACTATCCAAGTTAGACGAACCAGACACGCAGGACACTGCTGGAGAAGTACGGACGAGCTCATCAGTGATGTACTCCTATGGACCCCTGCATATGGCCAAGCAAAAGCAGGACGACCAGCTCGAACATACATACAGCAGCTATGTGAGGATACGGGATGTAGCCCTGAAGACCTGCCAGAAGCGATGAACGATAGGGAGAATTTGCGAGAGAGGGTCAGGGATATCCGTGCTAGCGGCATGACATGATGATGATGATGATTTTGAATATTGCAAAGCTCGAAGTCGGGGAGGAAACGAGTCAATCATTCATTTTGGCAGAGAGAGAAAAAGAAGGACAGAGAGAGAGAGATAGAGAGAGAGAGATAGAGAGAGAACTTGACTTTTGGAAATTAATCTTGACATTAAACTGGACCCGGACTCCTGTCACTTTCGTTAATGGTTGATTGATTTGGTATCAGCCTTTTTTGGCTTATTTGATACTGAAATTTAATTCCTTTGTAAATGTTTTAATTTCATGGTGAAGAAGAAGAGATAAAAAAAATCAAAGTGGAAAAAGAAAGAGAGATAGAAGAAAAGAAGAGATAAAGAAGAGTAGAAAAAGGAAAGAAAAGTTTTGTTTCGTTTCGTTTATTTGTTTAAGGACATATCAATTATTTATGTATTATTTAATACTGAAATTTGATTCATTTGATTGTAGCCATAATTATATTTTTAATGTTCAATTACATTTTATAGCACTTATTTTTATTTGCCTATAATCATTTTTGCATACAGTTATATGATATCAAGTATTCCTATATAACATTGAAAATCTACTCACAGTTTAATGGTTTCAAACATTCCTGTTCAGTAAGAAACACTGCATCTGATTCCCTAGGACGGATTCTGGTTTGTGGATATATTATTTGGTAGCATGGTCAGATGTTAATCTCTTGAACAATTCCAAGTGGATCACCTTCGCCACCCAGTCTTGTACTTTTTGGAGCTTTTTGCTACATTGAAGGAATTTTCGTATTTTGGTTTGGTGCGTAATTTAATTCGACACATAATTTCACCCAATCAGGATGACTTATCCTATTCATCCCAGACCACCTTCCAGGCAGCACAAACTGGGGAAAAATCGTCAAACACTCTCTTTGTCTGAACAACTCCGTTCAGTGTAGACGTCTCACTGGCTGTTCTTCAATAGCAGCAGCAGCAGCATGGACACAATTAGGGAACCTATCAAATTTATGGACCCCTTGCGTCTATTTCTATTAGACCAAGGGATCCCAGTTGAATATGAATTAGATACATTCAATACGCTTCACACAGAAACCACTTTATGTCACCCCCAAAATTGGCTATGTCGATTGCGATGTCTAATTTCGCTGCAGCACCTAGCGACTACTTCACCTCTGGGCAACATTTTCTGGAGACATTCACGCTTCTCCACGAATAACCAGAACCACAAACTAACGGTGACTTCAACGTCTATTCCTTCAAACAGTAAACAGGACTTTTGCTAAACTACGGCGAACATAATCCCTCTCACGTCCAACAACACACGCTGCTATCTCAACTCTCTCATAACTCCATATCGTCTCTTTACTTCTTTTCTTTCCCAAGAGGCTTGCAGCACAAACCCAAACTCTTTATTCCATGCTGCCATCAAAAACCTTCATGTAACGGCATCTTCGTCTTCTTACTCCTCCACCTTCTCATTTGTTTACTTTTAAAACTTAGCAAGGAAGTAACCAAACACACACACGCACGTTACAACTTTTCCTCGCTAAAAATAAACACAATATCACACCTACAGGTTTATAACATAATGAGCTGTGTCATCTATTTCTCCACACGACCAACCATTGCTATTCTGTTGCGTATTTTCAATTTTTGCTTGGTTCTTATGGCGTTTCTTTGTGCTGCTATTATAAGAGATTCAGTTTCTCTCCGGTTGTTTCCTCTTTCTTAGCAATGTTCAAGAATTCTCGTTTGCAATTTCTCCAATTCGTCGCTTAAGATATCTATGCAGTTGTTTTTCTTTCCATTTCAGTTGCTTAATTTTTTGTCATTTTTTCTTTATTCTTCTGTTGCTAATACTGTTCCCGGGTGTAGTCATTTGTCTTTCTTTGATCTTTTTAATGAAATCCTTGAGTTTTTGTATTGATCCATCTACGCAATCCTCAAAGCTAGCGACTCCTCTTCCTTTTTCTTTTCTTGACACTTATAGCTTATGTCATCTCTCAGATGTAAAGCTTTGAGCATAGTCATCAATTTCCTTATCCTTCGGTCCAGCTTTCTGAATTCCACCCTTATCTATTTTAAGATTGCTCCAAAGTATTTCACAAGGGGAACTACCCAGTTGTTCATCCCTTCAATAAAATTTTTGCTGTAGTGTATGGTTTCGAAAAATTTTCTCGTTCTTCTGAAATACTCTTTTCTTATATATATATATATATTTTTATCTCAACTTGTTTGATGATGTCCACTTCCATCATCATCATCATCATCATCATCATCATGTCGTGCCGTAGGCACTGATATCCCTGACCCTCTCTCGCCACTTCTCCCTATCGTTCATCACCTCCGGCAGGTCTTCAGAGCCACACCCTGTATCCTCACATAGCTGCTGGATGTATGTTTGTGCTGGTCGTCCTGCTTTTGCCCTGCCATATGTGGGGGTCCATGTCCACTTCCAATATTCCTAATTACTGGTAATTTTCCTTCTCTTTAAGAGTTCTGATGCTTTACCAATTTGGCAGTTCTATTCCTTTCGCTCTTTGTCATTTCCCACTCTTCATTATGAGCATGGCATATTTTTCATTGCCAAACTCCATTCCTATATCCTAACTGTATATTCTTATTGTTTGTATCAGAGTTTACAGCTCTTTTTCATATTTGGTGAATTATTATTATTATTATTATTATTATTATTATTTACTCCTTTGGAGTTTTTCCCATCAGTATTAGCTGATGGCTTTTCACTGGAGTTTGAGCGACAGCAAGTCTCCTAAAGTCTCCAGGACTCTTCTCGGTATTCTGGCCGTTCGCAGCAATGCTGTCATTTGGATAGTCTCTACCCGTCCGCCAACTTCCAAGTCCTCCAAGCCTTTTAATAAAACTGTAGTTATTCAGCCAAAAGCACCAATCACAATTGGTACAATCGTCACTTTCATGTTCTACAGCTTTTTCAATTCTCTAGCAAGGTACTTATTATTACTATTATAAATATTATTATACTATATATTATTATTATATTATAAATATTATTATTTCTATTATAAATATTATTACTCATTAGAGTTTTTCACATCAGCGTAAGCTGATGGTTTTCACTCGAAGATTGAGTGACAGCAAGTCTCCTTAAGTCACCAGGACTCTTCTCAGTATTCTGGCAGTTTTCAGTAATGTTGTTGTTTGGATGGTCTCCACTCGGTCGCCAACTTCTAAATCTTCCAGGCCCTTTAATAATCCTTTAGTTACCGTGCCAAAAAGCACCAATCACAATTGGTATAATTGTCACTTTCATATTCCATAGTTTTTTCAATTCTCTAGCAAGGTCAAGTTACTTATCTCTCTTTTCAGATTCTTTCAGTTTTATTCTGTGGTCTGCCGGGACAACAAAGTCGACAACTTTGCAGATTTTCTTCTTTTTTTTTTGTTGATTATTATAAGGTCTGGTCTTCGGGCCGAGATTAGGTGATCCGTTTGTATATCAAAGTCCCACATGAGTTTGTGCGTGTCATTTACTAGGATAGGTGCTGGGACTCTTCTGAGCTATAACCGATCTTAACAATGCTGTGGTCTTGGATGGTCTTGATTCTCCCGGTAATTTCCAATTTCTCCTATCTCCTTTATAGACCTTTTAGGACAGTTCCAACGTATCTTCTACAATAGGTATCAATATCATCTTCATGTTTTTTTTTCACCTCTCTCACTAGATCCAAGTATTTGTTTATCTTTTCGCTTTCTTTATTTTTCACTGAGTTTTCCACTAGAACTACAAAATTCACAAGGAAAAAAGTTATTTTTTCTCGTTAATAGTTTACTGATCGGCACTGGGTGATCATTATATCTCAAAGTCCAAGAGAATTTTATGGGTCTCATTTTCTCGGATTCCGGTTTGTGCATACACCATTAGTTAAAATGGTCAGACGTTAATTTCTTGAACAGTTCCAAATAGATTACCTTTCCTACTTAGTTGTGTCGAGTCTTGTATTCCTTTTCTGCTACTTTACTGCATTCCCTTTGGACCTACGAACAATATCGTTAACTCCTTGAGAGTTTTTTTACATCAGGGTTTGATGATGGTCTTTTACTGAAGTTTGAGTGATAGTAAGTCTCCTCAAGTCTCCAGGACTCTTCTCAGTATTCTGACCGATCTCAATAATGGAGTAGTTTGGATTGTCTCAACTCCTTTTAATTCCAAGTCCTCCCATCCCTTTACTAATCCTTCAGTGACTATACCAAGAGTACCAATTACAATTGGTATAATCTTCACTTCCATGTTCCACAGTTTGTTTGTTTTTATTTCCCTAGCAAGGTTCAGATACTTAATCTTCTTTTCCCTTTCTTTCAATTTTACTCTCTGATCAGTCGGACCGCAAAGTCCACAATTTTTCAAGTTCTGTTTTCTTTTTCTTTTTTTTTTCCTTTTTTTTTATTATTATAAGGTCCCATAGCTGTTTTTTTTTAATTATTAAAAGGTACCACAGACGTTTGTGCGTCCCATTTTCCAGCACAGATGCTGGGTCGTGCACATACCATTTGTTTGTATCGTAGAATGTCAATTTCTTGCACAATTCTCAGTGGATAACCTTGTCTACCCAGTCGTGTCTAGTCTTATACTCTTTCTCTACTAATTTGCTACATTCGCTGATTATGCGATTGATCGTTTCGTCTCTATCACCACATAACCAACATTTGCTGTTTAATTATAACTAATGTTTATCTGTCCTTTTCTTGATCATACTCAGGGCTCACACAAATAAGGTAAATAGTTTTAAGATGCTACAATTTTTCTATTTCCATTTCCATGGTTTTGTCTTTGCTTATATTCTTTGACTGGTATGTTATTTTCTGTTGGAATTGATATATTAATTAGAAGGCGTGTTTTTTTTTTTCTTTTAAAGTCCTTAACCAGTATATCTGGTGTGTTAATCTTTATTTCTAAATACGATTGGATCACAAAGTCCGAGAGAATAGTAGTTTCATTGCCTTCTGTTATTAGTTCTGGTTAGTGTTTGTACCATTTTCAGCTTATTATTATGAGAGTTTTTCACACCCACGTTAGCAGATGGTTTTTCACTGGAGTCTGAGTGAGAACAAGTCTCTTCAAGTCTCCAAGACTTTTAGCAGTATTCTAGCCGATCTCAACAATGCAGTAGTTTGGATGGTATCTACAAATCCTCTTATTTACAAGCCCTCCAGTCCCTGTACCAATCCTTTGGTGACTATACCGAGCGAACTAATTACAATTGGTATCACCGAAACTTTCATGTTCCTTAGTTTTTTCAGTTCTCTAGCAAGGTCTAGGTATCTATCTCTCTTTTCTCGTCAAAGTCCGCTATTCAGCAGGTACCTAGTACTAATTCCTATTTTTTGTGGGGAGTAACTATCTTAGGTCTCGTAATTGGGTCGAGATTGGATGATCCGTTTGTATCTCAGATTCCAAAAGAAGTTTGTACGTCTCTTTTTCTAGGACAGATTCTGGGTGATTATTATCATTTATTCCTTTAGGGTTTCTCACATCAGTGTTAGCTGATGGTTTTTCACAGAAGTTTGAGTGACAGCAAGTCTCCTCAAGTCTCCAGGACTCTTCTCAGTATTCTGGCCATTCTCAGTAATGCTGTCATTTGGATAGTCTCTAGCCGTCCGCCAACTTCCAAGTCCTCCAGGCCTTTTAATAATCCTTTAGTTGTTCTGCCAAAAGCACCAACCACAATTGGTACAATCGTCACTTTCATGTTCCACAGTTTTTTCAATTCTCTAGCAAGGTCAAGTTACTTATCCTTCTTTTCAAGTTCTTTCAGTTTTATTCTGTGCTCAGCTGGGACAGCAAAGTCGACAACTTTGCAAATTCTCTCTTCTTTTTTTTTTTTTTGTTAATTATTATAAGGTCTGGTCTTGTGGCCGAGATTTGGTGATCCGTGTGTATGACAAAGTCCATTGGAGTTTATGCGTGTCATTTTCTAGGACAGGTGCTGGGTTGTGCATATAACATTTGTTAGTGTGGTCAAATTTAAATTTCTTGCACATTTCCTAGTAGATCACCTTGCCGAGCCAGTCGTGTCTCGTCTTATACTCCTTCTGTGCTAATTTGCTGCATTCGCTTATTATGTGATTGATCGTTTCGTCTCTGTCACCGCATAGTCTACATTTGCTATTTTGTTGAGTTTTGTCTATTATTATTATTATTAATGGTCTTGTTCTTTTCTTTTCTTTTGAAAGAAAAGAAAAGTTTATTATAACTATAACTTTATCTCAAAAGAGATCAGATTTAGAAGTTGATAACTTTCTTGGGGAAGAAAGGCAACCATTTTATTTTTATTCTTTATTTTTTTTATTTTTTGTTTATTTATTCATTCATTTTTTTTTTTTTTTTTTTTCGTTTTTATATATTTATTTATTTTTGTCTTTAAATGCTTTCTCTTATTGCCTGAAAAACCAAGCACTCGTGTAAAGCTGATGCCAATCAGTTAAAGCGATCTCTCCATAAAAGCAGGCGCGCCCCCCCTTTTAGTTTACCCCACTCAGATATCTACAAACGATAAAGATAGCAATATACACTGACGCCAATATTAAACCAGATTAAAATCCCTACCTCCCTCCAAAACTTCTGTCCCCTCCATTCTCTCTCTCTCTCTCTCTCTCTCTCTCTATTTATTCATCTCTCCATTTTCAACCATTTTCTTTTAAGTATGTGCGTGAGGAGAAAGAGAGAAAGAGAGAGAGACTTTAATGATTTTATTATTTTCAATAAGAGTAATCTTTTTTTTATTTTTACTCTTATTTACAAAAATATAAGAAAAAAATCAAGTCTTCAAAGCTTGCAAGAAAGAAAGAAAGAAAGAAAGAAAGACAAATTACATAAAAACGATAATTTGCACTGGCATGTTTAGCTAAAGTGGTAAGGACGAAAACTAGCAGTCGTGATTTGAGAGGTTCCTCTCATATAGCGAGCCAAATAGACTTGATACTACAAAGAAATCGGAGAAAAGAACACAAAAATCCTTCTTTTAAGCCTAGAACCAGAGTCAAAACAATTAGAACTACTTTAAAAGGAATTCAGGTATTTAATTAAAGTTACAGGTTTATGGAAATGAACAAATCCTCCAATTACCAATTCTCTTTAATGATTCAAAGAAATTCAGATATTCTTTTAACAGCTACTGTAAATAATACAAAACTAGGAATCGACTCATACCACTGGGCCAAAATTCTAATTTTTACTACAATGTGGTCAATCAGTAGTAAAGGTTCTGATTTTAGCCCTGTTATATTATTTGACCCCTGGTTTTGTAGAGATATTTTCAAACGTAAAAGGTCGACTCGTACGCCGTAATTTATAGTAGTTAATTTTTTGTGTTATAATCACAAGTGGATAGACGAGTAACTTAGATGTAAAAAACTTCCATCCAGAATGATTGATTTTAACGGCATTTTAAACAAATCTATTTGACCCGTAGATGGGACCCCGACAGGTACTACCATTCTGAATCAGAGTAGACCTTGAAATAGAGCTAGAGCCCCAAAACTGGACATACAATTTAGTATCAGGTTCATGAGAACCCCCTCTTTTGGGAGGTTATTTCTCTTTAGGGGATACTGTCAGCGTACTCTAAACTCCGCCAACAGGTCTGTCCAAAACTTGAATAAATAACTTCACATCTGCATAAATAGATCTGGTGGAATTTCTTCGATGAAGCATTGTCATGTTTATACAACTATTCTCCCTCCAGATATTGGTGAATAGTAGGGCAGACTCTGCTCTTTGTGTCGCATCCTTCTTGTGATAGAAGAACTGGTTTGATTTTGGTTTCGTTTAGTTTTATGGCATATCAACCATTGTCGGTTATTTCATGCCAAATCCATTTTTATACACTTATATTGAATATATGATTAATTTTTCTAAACGAGCCTGGTTTCACTTATTTCTATCTAATACGAATACACAGTTGAATGTCAAAACGGTTCAATTCCAAACAATTCCGTTTAGCATTAGTATGCAGTTTAAATGTCGAACTGTTCTATTTGACCCATACAAAGGACCCTATCAGGTGCCATCTCTCCGGGGCAAAGTGGACCAGAGAGTAATGGCAATAAAGGGGTATTCTGCATTCCCCAAAGCTCCAGCATTACTGTAGCCTCACCATCAGATTATTTAGGACACTTGCTGGATGTGTCTTACCCCTCTAGAGAGATGCAGTCGATGTATTCTGCAGCCCCAGTCGACAAGGCCACAGGACACTCGTTGAGGGAGTCTTACCCCTCTACAGAGATGCAGTCGGTGTATTCTGCAGCCCCAGCCAACTGGGCTATAGAGGGATTGGGTAAATACATTCACTATAGATCAAATTCTCAGTTAACTATTTTTTCTTCTTGTATAATACCCGGGGCTTTTTAAGTCAAGAGTTGATCCTTGCTTTACTTTAAATTTATGCTTTTGTTGATCCTCTGCAATAAAGTCGAGTGACTCATCAATTGTTATTTTGTAATATTTTACCTATCATCGCTTCGAGTGGCTTTAATGTAATAAAAAGAAAGGTGTCAAGGAAATACTAATTAAGATGCTTCTCTCCTTTCCAAATAAGGACTGATCGCCTGGAGCTGCAGAATACGACTGCATCTCTGCAGAGAGGTAAGACTCCCCAACGAGTGTCCTGATATGACACTAAAAAATCTGATTATGAGGCTACAGTAAAGCTGGAGCTTTGGGAATTTCGGAACGCCTCTTTATTGACATCGCTCCCAGGTCTACTCCTGCCCGGAGTGGTAGCAACTGATAGATTCCTATCTATGGGTCAAATAGAACTCAACAGTCTGTTTATGGTAAACTCAATTGCTTGAAATAGAACTGTTCCACATTTAAATGTGAGTGAACAAAGAACTGTTTTTATGCTAAACTGAATTGTTTGAAATAGAACTGTTCATATGTATAAAAATAGTTTTGGCATTAAATAACCCACAATGGTTGATGTGCCTAAACTAAACTAGACTAAACTAAAATTTTCTAAATAAAACTGGTTACTTGAAGCGATAATTATTAACAGATTATAACTAAATAGAAATTTTCTTTGAACCATAGAATTTTTAGCGAAAAAGAATTACTTCACCATTAAATAACCCTACATGTGTTGACATATCGTGAAACCAACCAACCAACCAACAGCCTATTGTTATTCACACTAGTAATATGTACCTTTTCTTTCAGACCACCCTGCCAGTGAGGCTTACAATATGCTCACTGTATTCCATGCAGAGATGTAAGACCTCCCAAAAAAGAGATGTGTCTACTTTAGCCTGGAATGGTAATACCAGTCAGGGTTCCACCTATAGTTCAAGAGGGTGTCCTCGTGCTGTAATGGTTAAAGCGATGGACTGCGGAATCGTAGTAAGCGAGTTCGTACCCCAGTCGCGCTATTACGTTCACTTTCGGGCAAATACCCTTAGGAAAGGTATGAACCCCCTTATCCTCCCAGATATAGGTTAAATAATACCACTGCTGTTCTTCTAGGAGAATGGCTTTGGCATTAAATAACCAACAAAGGTTGATATGCCATTAAAAAAACAACCAACCAAACCGCATAGTTCAAACTATTCCTATTCGATAAGACCATATGAAAAAAATATTGGGAAACAACATAAAGATGTAAATTTGAACGAACAATGAATGCGATTCCCTAACTTTTTGGTATAAAATTCTCAGATAAAATAAAAGGGGAATTATTCCAACTTGTAGCCGTGCACCACTTGCACTTTAACGAAACACTTGGGGGGAAAAGCTAAATGAGAACTACACTAGGATACTGCGTGCTGTCCTGAACAAATCCTGGAAGCAACACCCTGCATAGCAACAGCTGTACGTCAACAAAACCTTCCATCTTACAAACCATCCAAGTTAGACGACCAAGATATGCCGGGCGCTGCTGGTAATGTAAGGACGAACTCATAAGTGACGTTCTTTTATGAACTCCTACACATGGACACACCAGTGTTGGCTTACCAGCACGAAACTTACATTCCCCTTCTCAGTGCGGACTCTTGATGTAGTCTAGTGCAGCGTTACTTAAAGTGCTATATGTGTACCGGTGCTGGTACGCAAGCCATCGACTGCCGGTCCATGGTGAGTTTCCAGTCTCACATTATCATATGTATAACATATAATGTAAAAAGGAAAAGGCATCGTGTATTGCATTGTTTGGTATTATTCTTTTCACGGGCTGTGATACGATAAAACAGATAGGAATATTTAAAACTTGTAAATATGATATGGTTCAACTATGGCACCGGTCTGTGGTACATTAGAAAAATAGCTTGCCTGTACGCTACATCATAAGATTTGTCATGAGCAATGAATAATGGGTACGGATAATGAGAGAGAGTCAAGGGGACCCGTGCTGTCGGTAGGCCTTGACCATGATAAGGACGCTGCAGAGAAATTAGTTACTTTTGTTTTTCTTAGCCTGGTGTAAATTAATAATTAGAAATTAACAGAAACCAGATTTTTTTTTATTAATCTAAAATCGATTATCAATAAAAAAAATTACTTTCACCTTTCATTGTTAATTATCTGATCGGCAGCGATTCCTTTTCAGATAAAAAGGAAAAAGAAAAATAGGTTTCTTGTTCGCTGTCTGTGGTGCATAGAAAAGAGTCTTAACCTTATTTTTAAGTCGGGGCGCCTCAATCTCAACACATCTAAATACAGAATCACTCTTAACCGCAGGTTTTCTTCCAATGTATGTTCTTATCATAAAGCCAATTCATAGGATTATATCTTTTAAAGCGAGCCGTAAAGCCACCAGGCATTTAACAGGATCGTTGTGAGAGAAGGCCGACATTTTTCCTATCTTGTGTAGACATCATAAAAGTAGGTCCCATCTTTTTGGTTTTTTCCAGATGCTATTCACAGACTGCCTCTTGAAACTGTTGGGTGTTCCCGATTCCATCTTGGATAATATAAGTTTTTCGGTCCTCAAAGACATGTCAAGGTTTCGCTTTGGTGAACTTGAAACTTCGACGTTTCGCACTTATATTACCTGCGCTGAAACAGTGGCTACTCAGAATTGTTTCAAGAATAAATTTCCGGTTTGTCGAGTCGTTCCTAATAAACACTTTTCTCCTTCTTTATCAAAAGACGTGAACTCTTACAAACACACACACACACACACACGCGTGCGCGCACGTGTTTAGCATAAAAATTATCGTCGTGAGAAATGGGATTGGTAATCCGATTTCAAATCCTGGACTAGGCTGTTTACGTTTTACTTAAAGCTAATCCCCGCCAGAAAAGCAGGAATCCATCTATTCTCTCTCCACACCAGGTATGAGTAAATAGTTGGACAGACTAAGTTCTTTAGCTTTGTTTATGCTAGTACAGGTATAGTTATTTGTCGCTGCCTCCCACCAGACAGGACTTGACACAAGGTCAAAAGCCCGAAAGCCGATTAAAGTGGGGATAAAGGGGAGGAGAAGGTCGGGAACGAGCCGAGACTCGAACCCTGCTGGTCATTGACCCACTAAGTGCAATGTGGATCTAATGAGTCAAGCCGTTTCAGGGACCTAAATTTAGGTCCGGGCACGTCGCCTGCATATAGCTTAAACTAGACCGTGAGGTGTGCAACGGGATCTGAAAAAGCAGCTCGCCCACCCGAAGGTTGCCCAGCCGAACTTGGGGGCCTATTCGGCCCCGAGTCTGCTCTTGGTTTCGATCACCCATCCGGCACGAATGCCAGACGGCCCAGCCAAAAGGCCGGGTAAGTATAGGCTAGTACAGGTATACCTCACCTTACGCCCGTAATTCTTTCCTAGGGAGGTAATTTAAGTCGAATTTACTTGTCTCCGAATTTATTTGTCACAAGGTTCAAACACAAACAACCATTCCCAGTTCTGTATTTGATTATAAATGCATTTTTGATAATATATGGTCGATAAGAATCTATTTTAAGCTTAAAAACAAATAAATTTTAGTTTTTATAATAGTACAGAAAAAAAGTTATCAAAAGTTACGCATACATTTACGTACATACTTGTAAATGTAGATATTTACAATTTAGCGATCTTTATTGTACAGACTCTATTTGTGAATGTAGTTTGCTCTAAGACATAAAATAAAATAATTTTGTAAGGTTAAATAACAAATACAGTTATTAAGATTATTCTGCGATTGTAAAAAATAAACAAATTCAAGTTAAACTTGCCAATATTTACATTCAATTTGTTTTACATCACGGACGTTGATACAGTTAATCGACTCATTTCAAAAAGATTGAAAAATCAATATAACCTTTTATATACTTTATTTTTATTTATTGTACAGTAAATGATTTTATGTGCTTAAAAGCACATAAAAGCCTCTTCTAGTGATATTGTGACCGATATTTGTGACCGACAAACGTAAACTGACTTAAACTTGGTTTTTATTTTTCCATATATTTTTTGACAAACGACGTATAATCGAGAACGGAGGTGCCCGTGGTGTAATGGTTATCGTCGTAGGAAATGGACACGGTGGCACGAGTTCAAATCCTGGACAAGACTGATTGTATTTCACATATCACTAATACCCTTGGGAAAGGTGTGAATCCAAATATCCTCCCTCCAACTTTACGTTAGACTTAGTCTCAGACCGCTCGGCCAACAAGCGTTGGCTAAGGGAATTTTTAAGTTATTATGTAGCAACAGCAGCAGCGTCCGTGTGTTTACATTTTTTCTTTCGAAGAGCTTTGCATTATGTGGGCGGCGGCCGAAAATTCCCCACGGAGGAGCGTATATATTGTCATCCACAGACAGACTGTTTTTTGTTTTATCAGAACTCTTCAGTGTGGCTAGACACGTAGGATGCTCGAAGCCGGGATAGAAACCCGTTCAACTCTACGTTAGACTTCAGATTGTACAATCTTTTTAATTCTACAAATGCCAATACGATTCGGAGGAGCCGTTTAGGTAAAACCCAGGTAGACTCGATCTTAGCCATGACGGAATTATTTTCATTATATATATATATATATAGGACTTACAAAGGTTGATATGCCCCAAAACCAAACCAACCAACCAACCAGCCAATAAACCATTAAACTTTCTACAAATGATTAATAGAAAATAGAATTATTTGTATTTGATAGAAATACCAGAACCCATTTTATGTGTGCAAAAACAAATGAGCCCAGGCTTGTTTAAGATGTTATCAACAAAATTTGTTAACAAATCCTATATCTATTATATATGTTTCTTTCAAGCAGCAATCGTGTCGATACTGCTGTATGGATGCACTTCATGGACGCTAACGAAATGTATGGATAAAAAGCTTGACGACAACTACACAAGAATGCAGCGAGCTGTATTGAACAACTCCTGGAGGTAACACCCTACAAAGTAGCAACTGTACAGACACCTACCACTCATCACGAAAACTATCCGTGTTAGACGAACCAGACATGCGAGACACTGCTGGAGAAGTAAGGACGAACTTATAAGTGATGTACTCCGGTGGACCCCTTCACATGGACATGAGTAAAGGGTAGACGACCAGCTAAAACATACATACAGCAGTGTTGGGCTAATAGGGGATCTGGGCCTGAAGACCTGCCAGAAGCAATGGACGATAGAGAAGTGTGGCGAGAAAGCGTCTGGGATATCCGTGCTGATGGCGCGACATCACAATCATGATGACCAGGTTTAGGCATTGAAAAACCTGCAAGGGTTGATATGCCATAAAACCAAACCAAACCAAACCACCACCAAATATCTAATAATGTAAGTAAAGTAAACTTGGCGATCGCACTCGAGAGCGAACAGAAGGCTCCCTTTTCAATAGCTACAACATCAAGATGTAAGGGAGGGCGCTACTCCTTTCCCAGGATTGCTCCATTTTACCCTTGATATGTACCGTATATTGCTGAGTGTTAAGCAAGGAGGTATCAAGTACCATTTTTAAAGTCTTTGGTATGACGTGACCTGGGATTGAACCTAGGTCTCCCGGACCATTGGCGAACACTCTAACCACTAGTCCAATGAGCCAGTAAATATCTAATAAAAGTTTTCCTAATTCTGTGTCATAATTTGTTTTTTTCCAGTCGCAATAGGTGTATATTTTTACTTGTTGAGACACATTTGTGTATTCTTTCTTTTTAATACCATTGGTATGCATATATAATGTATATAAAAGGTTAAATGTTTTTGTACGTACAAATTCATTTGTTTTGTCTTTCTATCCGTTTTTTTCAGGATTAATATATAACGGATATATTAATGCTTATATTGGTCATTAGTGAGAAAGAAATCAACTAATATATATCCTCTAACGCTAAGCATGCCAATATCTTTAATCAAAAATAAAATTTCAAACCCTCTCTTACCAAAAAACCTGCATAAATATACAAAAGCGTAAACTTATTTTTTGACAACGATACAATTGATATTTTTTGTTAAGATTTATTTTTTGATTTCTATCTTAATATTTTTAGTTATTAGTGTGTATATCATCTTCATCATCATCATGTTGTGCTGCCCGCATGGATATCCTTGACCGTCTATCGTCCATCGCTCCCGGGGGGGGGCTTCTAGGCTATATCTTTTTCGGCACATAGTTGTTTTTATAGGCTCTAGCTGGTTGTCCTGCCTTTGCTCGTCCATGAGAAGGGGTCTACAGGAGTATATTACTAATGTGTTCGTCCTTACTGCTCAATCAGTATACAGCATGCCTGTTTCGTCAAACTTGAATAGTTTTCGTGATGAGTGGTAGGTGGCCGTACAGCTGCTGTTTTGTGGGGTGTTGCCTCCAGGACTTGTTCAATACAGCTCACAGCATTCTTGCGTAGTTGCCGTCAAGCTTTTTCTCCATACATTTCGTTAGCGTCCATGTAGTGCATCCATATAGCAGTATCGAATACGACCGCCACTTTCATTTTATTTCATCGGTCAGGTCTGACTTCCATATGACCGATAACCTATCGATAGCTGTCCATACCTTTGCTAGCCATTTGTTGATGTTTTTCTCGGTTGATGAGACACTGCTTCCAAGGTAGGTGAACTTGTCCACTACTTTCAAAGAGCTACCATTTAGTGTGGAGATGTAGACTCTTTGATTAAAACACATGTGTTCCGTCTTGTCTGCGTTGACATGGAGGCCTATGCCAGCAGCAGCTCGTTCAAAACTATGTAGCAGGGATTCGGCTTGGGTGGGTGTATTTGCTAGAAGCGCTATGTCATCGGCGCAGTTCACGTCCATAATTGTTTGTACGGGGTATCTTCTTCTTTCCTTTGCTAGCTTGAAACCGTTATCTTTCATTATAACTATAGACGTTCTAAGCACGTTGTCTAGGCAAATGATAAACAGGTATGGGGCTAATTTGTCTCCTTGCAGCACACCTGCTACAATGTCGAAGTAGTCTGTGTCTCCATCCGGGGAGCGGACTTTTACTTTAGAGGGTTTTTTTTTGTTTTGGTGTGTATATGTTATACATTAATTGTTAAATGTTAAGGTATGTCTAAATGAGATTCTCATCCGTTGTGTTTAACGTTAGTACATCACGGATATGCTAATGCTCATATAGGTTCTTGGTGAGTAGGAACACGGTTAAGTACCTCCATAACATCAAGCACTCAATGTTAAATGTTTTTGTACGTAGAAATGCGTCTTTCCTTCTGTTGTGTTCAGAGTTAGTATATCATGGATATAGACTAGATTTACCCCGTAACCTGGATTGGTTGTGGGGGTGCTACTATGCGCCATGTCTAGGGCAGGAATAGTCAGATATAACCTATCCCTCTCCTGGTGTACAAATGGTTTGAATTCAGAATTTTCTTTCTCCAAGGCTGGATATGAGAGCTAAAGCAAATCTAAACAGTCTCGTTCATGATTTGAACTCTGGTGGCAGAATCCACTTCTTACGACGATAACCGCTATGCTACGAACGCCTGCTGAATATAAGTTACTTGGTGACCTTAGTCGAGGGTGACTCGAAGGCTCCCTTTTCGATAGCTACTACACCGAGGTGGGAGGGAGGGCGCTACTCCATTCCCTGGATTGCTCCACTTTACCCTTTATCCTTACCTTATAATGCTGAGTGCTAAGCAAGGAGACACCAAGTACAATTTTTTGAGTCTTTGGTATGACTCGACCGGGGATTGAACCCCTGTCTCGCGGTGAACACTCTACTCATTGGGCCAATGGCCAATATTGATACTTAATGAATGGGGACTAGACTAAATATTTTTTTCGGTATACCAATAATTCACTCTTTTATAAATGGAAACATGACTATTATCATGAATCCAACAGGCTCACGGTTTGTCTTGGGTTTGATTTGGTTTGATTTGGTTTAGTTTGGTTTAATAACAGATCAATCATTGGAGGTTATTTATAGCCAAATCTATTTTTAATCATACGAACAGTTCTATTTCAAACAATTCAGTTTAAAGTTCTATTTCAAACAATTCAGTTTAATATAAGTATACAATTTCAATGTCAAAACAGTTCTTTTCCAAAGAGTTCTCTTTAGCATAAGTACAGTTTTTGTTTACTCACAGTTAAATGTAAAAACAAATCTATTTCAAACAATTCAGTTTAACGTAAGTAACGCAGTTTAAATATCAAAAAAGTTCTATTTATATCTATTCAGTTTAGAACACGTACACAGTTTAGTTCTATCTGAGCCGTAGATAGGACCCTATCAGGTGCTACTACTCCGGACCAGAGTGGACCTTGGAGCGATGGCAATGAAGGGGTACTCCACATTCCCCAAAGCTGCAACATAACTGGAATCTCACCATCAGATTGTTTAGTGTTATAAACCGGACACTCGTTGGGGGAATCTTACAAAGATGCAGTCGGTGTATTCTGCAGCTCCTGCTGACTTGACCATTTTGTTATGGGTTTGCCTTAAACTGAAAACTATTTTGGCTCGCGTGTTTTTTTTTTTTAAACTGTTTCATTGTAAACATCTTTTCAAATGTTATTTTTTCCATAGCTTTTCTCTTAGATACTACCTCGTATGTTTTTGCTTGTTTTTTATCCTTGTTTTTTTTTGGGGGGGGGTTGTGGCTTTTGTTTTTTTATGTCTTTATTTTTTGTGGGGGGGATCTTCAATTAAAACTGCATCTGTCAAGCGGAATTCAAAGAGCTATTTAGCAATGTGAATCAGAGACAGACATCGTCGCCTCCCTTTCCTCTCGATTCAGATAACTTTATAACAAGATGAACGACGTTTGAGATTCTTACAAAATAAGCCAAGACATCATTTTTTTTTCTTTCGCCTCCATTTTCCCTTCTTTTCCATTTCAA
Source organism: Sepioteuthis lessoniana (assembly GCA_963585895.1). Lineage (NCBI taxonomy): Eukaryota > Metazoa > Mollusca > Cephalopoda > Myopsida > Loliginidae > Sepioteuthis > Sepioteuthis lessoniana. The sequence continues at coordinate 27,201,747 of OY757934.1, forward strand.
GAATTTCGTCAGCGTCCCTACTGTTAAGGCATTGATCAATGACTTGCTGTGTTTAGTTCAACCTGGTTTTTGTAAAATCAGCGGGAAAAAATAATCTATGCTGGTCAAAACATTCCTCCGAAATTTTTTGTGTGTCTGTAGTTTTACCGATATAAATATCAACATATGTATGTATGTATGTATGTATGTATGTATACATATAAATATCAATATATATGCATATATATATACATATATATATACATATATACATAGAAGTACCAATATATATATATATATATATATATATATGTATGTATAGTGTATACTTAGGCAGCAAGTCGTTATCTAAACAGGTTCGGTTAAAGACCCCGGATTGTTTCCTTTTCAAAATATTCAACTGAAGACGTTCGAGTCTTCATATTATTTTTCTTATGTCTGGTTCAAGATGGTGAACTCTAATCCCCCGATATAAGAAAGATCCTAATTAACAATACAAAAATTATTTATAAAAATAACAATAAAAACTGTTTGCAATCATTGAAGCAATCGCTATAAAAAAATACGATAAATCAAATAGCATTTAACAAAAATCGTAACATATTAAACATATTCAATAACTCACCACCCACTCTAACAGAATAAGCCAACTCCATCAACAAAAATGCAATGCCCCCAAATAAACATAAATAAAACTCACAACAACAAACAACCTAACACAACCCCTGAGGATGACTAGCAAAATGGTCGAAAGCGTTTGGGCTAGTATGGGGCACTTTTTTTCACCATATTGACGAACCAGACATAAGAAAAATAACAAGATGACTCGAACGTCTTCGCTTGAAGATTTTGAAAAGGAAACAGTCCATCGGCTTTAACTGAACACTTTTAGATATATATACATGTGTGTGTGTGTGTGTGTGTGTGTCTGTGTGTTTCTGAGTGTGTGTGTATGTGCGTGTGTGTGTGTGTTCTTAGACAGCAGTCCTTCATTTAAGCATGCTTGATTTAATATAAAGACACATTTTGTCTATATGATTTTATTACGACCATTTCAAGTTTCCTGACGAGGATCATTAAATAAGTTTCCAGACTTTCTTCGTATGGGTACTTTTATTAATAGTAGTCCCCTTCGAAGAATCTCTTCCGGCTGCAATGCATTTGTTGTACCGTTCCAACAACTTCTGGAAGGCCCCATGGAAGTCCTCTTGTGTGAGCGTGTTAATGACCTTCGTCACAGCCTCTTTCATCTCCTCAATTGTCTCATAACGATAGCCTCTGAGCTTAGGGAATAACCAAAAGTCACAGGGAGCAAGTTCTGGACTATAGGGAGGGTGAGGAACTGTCTTGATTCCCATCTTGGTCAAATAGTCTGTCACAAGGATGGAGTTGTGGACTGGTATATTGTCCTTGTGGAAATGCCACTGGCCCGATTTGAAGAGTGCTGGCCTCTTTCCAAGGAATCTCTCCCTGAACTCCCTTAAAACCTCAACATAGTAACCCTAAGCCTAACCCTAACCCTTTGGCCAATCAACTCTGGTCTATTGACTTCCTTACTCCTCCCACACCTCTCATCATCCCTCACAGACTCCCTGGCTTCCTTGAATCTCTTATGCCACTCAAAAACTGGTGCTCGATTCATGCAAGATGCTTCAAAAGCAGTCTGAAGCATTCCATGTTTCTATGGCATTTTTTCCGAGTTTAAAACAGAATTTTATTGCATATCATTCTTCTAAAGTGTCCTCACGTCCCGATTGCATTTTTGAAATTCACCAGCTGTGACAATCAGGCTTTAGTAGGGTGTATTCCAATTGCTGCTGTAGCTGTTCCTTTGAACCTGAAATCATAAAAATTGGTCAGTCATCTCATAAGATGTATAGCAATAACATAGTGAATTTTCAAGAGTCTACGATAATTTTAAATGCCTGTACAAAAAAGGTCTGGAAACTTAGTGAAGGCTCCACGTATCGTCATAGGAAATGGACATAAAAATTGGTCAGTCATCTCATAAGATGTATAGCAATAACATAGTGAATTTTCAAGAGTCTACGACAATTTTAAATGCCTGTACAAAAAAGGTCTGGAAACTTATTGAATGCACCACGTATTTTGGTTTTAGGTTGGAGTCGGTAGATGAATTTACCGAAATTGTCCCGAGCAGTTTCGGAACTTTATTAGCCATTATCAGAGGTTGTTTGCAAGTGTACACATAATTTGTTTTTTAAGTTAAAAAATTTTTTTTATAACATTGCAAAATTACGTAAACATATAGTTGTATTAAACTGAAATGCTGCCCAGTCGGCTGGGGCTGTAGAATACACTGACTGCACCTCTGCAGAGGGGTAAGACCCCCCCACCAACGAGTGTCCTGCATATGACACTAAACAATCTGATGGTGAGGTTCCAGCAGTGCTGGAGCTTTGGGGAATGCGGAGTACCCCTTCATTGCCATTGCTCCCAGGTCCACTCTGACCCGGAGTGGTAGCACCTGACAGGGCCCTATCTATGGGTTAAATAGAACTAACGGCATACTTATGCAAAACTGAATTGTTTGAGTAAACTGAATTGTTTGAAATAGAACTGTTTTTTCGACATTAAAACTGTATTTACACTAAACTGAATTGTTACATATAACTGCAACTGTTTTTTGACATTAAAACTGTATTTACACTAAACTAAATTGTTTAACATAGAACTGTTCTGACATATAACTGTGTGTAAACAAAATCTGTACTTTTACAAAACTGAATTAGCTGAAGTAGAATTGCTTGACTAAACTGAATAGCTCGAAATAAAAAAATGTTTTTTTACAATTAATCTGTACTTACATTTAAAACTGCGTGCTTTTGCTAAACTGAATTGTTTTAAATTGAACTATTTTTCACACTGAAACTGTACTTACACTAAACTGAATTGTTATATATAACTGAATAGTTTGAAGTAGAAATGTTTTTGACAATTAAACTGTGTACTCATGCTAAACTGAATTGTTTTAAATAGAACTGATTATTTACATAAAAATGGATTTGGCGTTAAATAACCTACAAAGGTTGATATGCCATAAAACCAAACCAAACCAAATCTTATATATTTAATATAAAGAGGATTTGGCATTGAATAACCTACAAAGGTTGATATGCCATAAAACCAAACCAAACCAAACCATATATATCTAATATGTATGTATAAAGAGGATTTGGCATTAAATAACCTACAAAGGTTGATATGCCATAAAACCAAACCAAACCAAACCATATATATCTAATATGTATGTATAAAGAGGATTTGGCATTAAATAACCTACAAAGGTTGATATGCCATAAAACCAAACCAAACCATTGATAAACTGAAATGCTGATGATATTGAACGAATTTAAAACAGATCGCGATCGACGGAAATAGAAAATTATTAAGGGGAAATAGAATATTTTAAAATTTTTATCTCTTGTCAAGAAACATGAAAGGATACTAAGAAAATCACATAGAAAAAAAGTGTCTTTATTCTTTAATCATATATATATATAATTAATTTATGAATACAGCAAAATTTATACAATACAATAAGTACAGACACGATTGGTGATTATGGTCGGGGAACTAAGTAAAACTATAAAACAACGAAGGACCCTTTTCGTCCGGTACTTTTCAAATTGAGGACACCGGAAAATTTAAATAAAAACAGGGGTATATATCTATAATATATAAGTATGATGTTTTTCTGTCTTGCACAGGGCAAGAAATAAATTCCATCTCAAATTTCTAGAGGCGATTTATATTTCCATGAATTGCCCCTCTCTATGCAGGCAGTTAAACAGTCACACTCTTGATATATTTGGGGAACCTCAGGATACAGGGGTTACTTAATTCCCTCCCCCCCTCTATCTGGCCATTCTACTTATATATTTTAGATATATACCCCCGTTTTTATTAAAATTTCCCGGTGTCCTCAATTTGAAAAGGGTCCTTCGTTGTTTTATAGTTTTACTTAGTTCCCCGACCATAATCACCAATCGTGTCTCTAGTGCAATTAGAAAAAACTCATATATTCTATATGCAAATAATCCACACTCACTGTCTTCGGATGCTGACTATATATATATATATCAAATTCCATCTGACGAGCTTGAATAAGCGAAATAAATCTATTAAGAAAATGGAATAAGTAAAGTTGGTGACCTTGTTTGAGGGTGAGCCGAAGGCTCCCTTTTCAATAGCTACTACACCGAAGTATAAAGAAGGGCGCTACTCCTTTCCTTGGGTTGGTCCTCTTTACCCTTGATCCGTACCTCAAAATGCTGAGTGTTAAGCGAGGCAGCATTCAAGTACCATTTATATATATATATATATATATATATATATATATATGGAAGTAAATATGGATCTGTCTCTGCATATTTCTCTAAAACAGGAAGACTTTTCTGATCTCCCAAAAATCCAACATTTTCAAACATCTTTCCACGTGCCAAATACCTACCAATTACTTTTAAATTTAGAACGCTAAATTCACGTTTATATCTTCTTTGTTAAAAACATTTTCTTTGCTCCCGTTATCTCGACAAGCATCCATCGCAGTGTAAACACTTTTCATGATATCAAAGTCCTGATGAAGTATATACCAAAAATTATTTTAACCCCACAAATAACATTTGTTTTGAGGCTATTCAAAATGGCGGTAAATCAAAAACAGTGTTCCAGGTTTAAAAAGAGATCTGTCATCAAATAAATTATGGCCTAGAAATGTAATCTATGAGAAATTTACTGAAGAAAGTGTGATGTGTACGGAGAAGCATCATTTAGTAGAAACAAAATGTTTATCACTGTGCTTAAAATGGGTTTGCCACTAAGAACCAGAGTGGAAATGCACTAATTTTCTGGTAAAAAAAGGTTTCAGGCGCAGTTGTCAGTAAAGAAGTTGATGCTGATAGTCATCATGGATATGAAAGGACCTGTCGCTATTGATATCTTCGAAAAAGGCGCGACTGTAAACTGTCTCCTAATCCTTTGGCAATGTTCACCTTATCTATTTATTTACCATCTTATATATATATATATATATATATATATATATATATATATATATAAGCGTGACTCTGTGTGTGTGTGTGTGTGTGTGTGTGTGTGTGTGTGTGTGTGTGTGTGTGTGTGTGTGTACAAATATATACACAAATATATACGTATACATAAATATATATATATACACACACATTCATATATATATATATATATATATATATATAATATATATGAAAGTATATCAATTCATCCGTAGCCTAATGATGACAAAAAAAAACTTTCAACTTAATCTTTTCCATTATCAACGCTCTCAACCCAAATATTCACTACTGATAAAACGTCACCGATTATACATTGAATTGGATATATATAGAGTAGGATATATAGAGATTAAATTATATAAATATATATACTCTCTCTCTCTCTCTCTCTCTCTCTCTCTCTCTCTTCTCTCTCTCTCTCTCTCTCTGTGCGTCTATGTGTGTGTGTGCGTGTGTGTATGTGTGTGTTTGAATACTTACAATAAGAAGAAGCAATGCGGAAATCAAACGTTGCCAATAAAAATTACAGTTCTCAGGTACTCGCAAGCAGAGCACAATGAGAAGTAAGAAGAATTAAGTTCTCCTGCCTGATTATTGTAGCAATTCCCCCCCCCCACAAAAAAAAAACATATGATAACAGTGATGAGGAAAAGAGGAATTCTTTTAGTTCATGGGTGAAAATTTAGCGATTCCATAATTTGTGTCTCTACTTTATGTAATAAATTAAAATAGATTATCTCACTGAATTTGTGGAGCTTAGCTATAAAATAGAATAGGTTTGTCTCAGATTTCTGTTTAGTTTATTTTCCATGTATTGCATATCTCGAAAAAATAACTTTTTAAGAGAAGTGAACCCATGTTTTTCCTATGGTTCATAGATAGATAGATGTGTGTGTGTGTGTGTGTGTGTGTGTGTGTGTGTGTGTGTGTGTGTGTGTGTGTGAGAGAGAGAGACAGACAGACAGACAGACAGAGAATATGAAATATGAAAAACCAAATATTCAGTGGGTTTATCTATGTATAGGTAATATGCCCACGTTTAACGTTTTGTCTTTTTTTGTTTTCCTTTTTGCTGTTTGTTTGTTTTTAAATATCTCCCGGGTGATGTTTGTGTGTAATTTTATGTTTCATCTGAAAAATTATTTTTAAACGAAAAAAATAAAAATAAAAATAAAAAAATCAGAGAAAAATCTTAGCGTTTTATAATTGTTATTAGAGATCTGTTTAAAAATGTAACGTACTTGCTGTGAATATTTTTTAAGAGTAACGTATTTGCTGTAGTTTTTTTCTTTTATGTAGATCCATTATAAGAATAAGAAAAATATTTGTTAAAATCTTTTTGTTACTTGTTTATTTACCATTATAATTGTTTTTATTTTTATATAATTTAAATAACGTATTTATTGCTCTTAGCAATAGAAAATTAGTTCAGAAAACATAATTTTAAGAAATCTAATCGAAAAAGTATAATCGATGAATAATCAATAAAAACTCATTTAGATAAAGGATATTATAACTCTTTAGAACTATTATGACTAAATAAGTTGATAAGGGGGAAAAAACCTGACCATTTTTTAATAGTGTTATAATTAGAAATAATGCAAGATTCAGCAATCTTTCAATGTTATTCATTAAGTATATTTACTAATATTTAAGCAGAATCTTTGAATTAAAACTATGATTAGTTTCTACCTTGTGTTTCACTCACACATTTTTGTCGTCATCGTTGCTGAAACCTCTAATATATTCCTAAATACGTATTTTGATTGATTTTTAAGTCATGGCAATATAGTTTTTAAAACACTCTGCGCCAGCTTCAGATTTGATATATTTTTTGTTGTAAGTAAAGTAAAGTTGGCGACTATGGTCGAGGGCAAACAGAAGGCTCCCTTTTCAATAGCTACTACACCGAGGTGTTGGGGAGGGCGCTACTCCTTCCCCTGGATTTTTAATGTCTTTGGTTTGACGCGATCTGGGATTGAGCCCAGGTCTCCCGGACCATTATCGAACACTCTACCCACTAGGCCAATGAGCCGGTTATTAATTATTTTCTTGATGAGTTTGTAACACACTTGTAACATATTTGATACCAAGGTGATACAATTTTGGTTTTGTTTTGTTGGGGGTTTTTTGGGGGGGGGTATGTGTGCAGCTGAATTATTTGGTAAAATATATCTAGGTAATAGAGTTATCGTCGAAATAATTGTTATCGGAAATGTTTGGAAAAACTTTTAGTTATTGAATTTTAAAAGCTTTTATTTTTTTTAACATTGTATTAAAAATCTGGAATTTGGAATTTTTAAAAACGAATCTTCTCTATAATCAACTTAATTTTTAATGATTCAGAAGTAAAAGTCCTATTTTTTTAAATTTCTAATTTTTTTTTTTTTTACATCAACCGCAAAAACCTTACTTTTTTCTTTTTAAAATGAAGAAGGAAGTTATTTAATAATTAATTGATACTCAGCAAAGAATTGATTATCACAAATTTGGGAACATTAACAACGTCACATAAATTTTGAAAAAGAACGTTCTTAATGATTATAAAACGCTAAAAATTTTCTCACTTTTTCGTTTCATTTTTTCATCTGAAAATAATTTTTCAGATGAGACATAATACCACATTTTAACATTGCCCTGAAGATGTTTACAAAAAATGAAACATCAGACGTTGGCATATTATCTATATTTTAAATAAATACATAAATACATCCTCGAAATAACGTTTTCATTTTTTTTTTTTTTTATATTTCATACCATTTTGTTTATTTCCATCCCCCCTCTCTTTCTCTCCCTCTCTCTCTCTATACATATATATGTATGTACATATACATATATATATATATATATATATATATATATGTGTGTGTGTGTGTGTGTGTGTGTGTGTGTGTGTGTGTGTGTGTGTGTGTGTGTGTGCCATCAACTGCCTTTTAAAATGCGTCCACACTTTAGTTTATCAATTTGTGTGGGGACTTTTGAGTATGTGTATAATAAGGTTATAATCATTCTCGACATGTAAGCTTACAGTAATGTATAGGTATATATAAACATATATCACACACACACACACACACACACACACACATATATATATATATATATATATATATATATATATATATATATATATTAGATAATTTACAAAAAGACTATAAAGAAAGTGACTGACGTAAACAGTCCAAGATGAATTTGGTGCATTTCACCCCATTCAAAGAATTTGGCCGTTTTTCATTGGGTTTTTTTGGAGAGTGTTTTTTTTGCGGGAGGGTGGTTCTGTGGGGAGAAGGTGCTGTTTCTTTTTTTTTTTTTTTTTTGTATCTGCTTTCTGTAATTTCGTTATGTGACATTTGAAATAAAGGGTTTCAATGATTTAAAATAATTAAAAATGACCGACTCTCTTATCATTTGTCTTATCAATGTAAAATGTCACTTCTTCTTAAATACTTCTCGAATTAGCTTTTAAAAAGTCGGAGATCATTTTTTTTTTCTTCGTCAGTCGCCATTTCGAGTACACATACCAGCACATACATTTTTTTGTTTCGTTTCGTTTTTTTGGGGGGGGGGGATCGGGGCGTTTAAAACCACATGTATTGAAGAGAATCTAATGAGGGTTATGTGAATCAGAGACAGTCATCCTCGATTTACATGCACTCTATCACCGATATTGAGCACTCTTTATTTATACCTATTCTATAATTCTTAAGGTGTGATAAAACCCAGATGACACAATTTATAGATAAAAACACATTACTCTAATATCTGGGGAAAAATTCCATGAAAAAAAAAGAAGACTAAAAACATTCGTGCTACTTGAAAATAATCAACTAACAATGCAATACCTAGTCTAAAGAAAAAACTAGAAAATCAGAATTATCCTGATAATCTAGTTAGGTAAAACCTAGGTAGATTACTCTGGTTCTGTAGGTATTTATATATATATATATATATATATATATATATATATATATATATATATAATGAAATAAGAAGAAAACTCAAACCTGGTTAAAATATCATTCTAACTTTATTTTGACGAAGAATATCATTATACTCTTAATCTAATTAAAGGCACGTGGTAGGCGCCGAAAGGTTTGTTTTTTTAGGAGGAGGATGATGGCTCCATCAACGGAGGGAATTAACACATGTAAAAGGTGTTAATAGAAAATATGTGGGAATAATAATTTAGTTTACAAGCCTATATTATTAAAAATCAACCTGCTACGAAAATCTAGCATACGTTCAAATTAGGATGGATTAATTTACAGGATCATCCTTTTTCTGGTTTCTTAATTTTTCTAATACTTTATTGTTTTAACCCTCTGTACATTCGCGTGAAAATTTATATTTATATTAAAAAAAACTTTTATACATATATCTATATAGAGAGACTGTAATCCATATTTGCTGTTTTTCAACCTCAAATTAAGAATGTAACGTCATCTGATGAGACGAAGAGTATAATGATACTCTTCGTCGAAATAAATTCATAATGGCAATTTAACTAGGTTTGAGTTTTCTTCTAATTATATTGCATACGCTCTGTTAGTGAGTTTTATTATATAAACCTAGATAGGGAATATATAACAATCATATTTACCAACCCCTCCGCTCGGGCAGGATATGACACAAGGTCATTTTTTAAGCGAAGTTTAACAGGTTTGAATTCAGAGTTTTCCTTCTCCCTAGACTAGTTGCCTCACCAAGGCTGAAGAAAACTAGTCTTCCCTACTATTTACCCATAGCTGGAGAGAGAATAATTGGATTCATACCTTTCCCAAGGACATTAGTGCTATGTGAAACGCAATGAGTCTCCTCCAGGATTTGAACTCGTGTTGTGTCCATTTCCTACGACGATAACCATTACACCACTGGCACCTCCGAAAAGGAATATATAACAATAGCCATGCATCGAGAACTCCAACAGATTTAAATGAAATTACTCATATATTCTATACACGAATAACCCATACCCGTTGTCTTCAGACTCCAACTATATATATATATAGTAGGTATCATACAATAACTGATGTTTATACAACAGCACTGCTTCTAACAAAGCCCTTCATCAGATGATAACTCTGGGTTCGGGCATGGCTTCGGGTCCGAAGCATCATTACCACTATCCCAGAGCACCCCAGCAGTCACTCAGGACACCACTAGACTTTGTCAGATTGTTGTCGCTCTATAGGATTGCCAGATCCACGCTGATGCAGTTAGAGCCTTATCTTGGATCTTTTCAATATATTTCCTCTTGTCTGATGGAGGAAGTCCAAGATTAGTCAAGAAAACGGAAGTTGAATTGGCAATAAAACCTCTGCATCCGACTTCGATAGGAAATACATTTGTTTTCCAGCCATTTCTGACACATTGTTCTCGCAGATCTTCATATTTTTCCAACATACGCTGATGTGTCCAGTCGAAATTTTCTTCAAAAGGGACCGTTAACTCAATAACGAAAACTTTTTTTGCTTTAACGGACCAATATATATATATATATATATTGGGGGAATTAAACAAGCATGCCGTATTTGTGCTGCTTTAAACAAATTGTGGGAAGAAGACCCTAAGAAACAATATCTATGCAGACCCTTACTTCTCGTCTCACAAACCATCCAAGTAAGACGGGCAAAACATGCTCGCTACTGATGAAGATGTAAGGACAAACTTATAAGTAACTTTCTCTAATGAACTACTACACATGGACACACTAGTCTTCTCGGACCAACACAAACTTACATTCATCAGCTCTGTATGGATACTGGATACTGTTTCGACAACTTGATAAAAACGATGTCCGATAGGGACGAATGGTACGAGAGAGTCGAAGGATTCTGTGCTGTCAGCATTCCTTGATGATGATAATCATGATATACAGAGTATCACTCATTTAAAATACTCCTAGAAAAAAAAAAGGAATAAAACATGATACGATGAAAACGGATATCATTAGTTATTGTGTGAGAACAAACTTTGCTGTATTAAAAATGAAGCCAAAAATAAAATCGCATAAATATATAAGGAACATACATATTCTTGGACCGCTACATATTCATATTTTTGGTCAAAAAGTTTCAATGCTATAGAGCTTGGCAATAGATAATACCTAATAATATCCATTTTGATTATATAATGTTCCACGAATAATAGCAAAATCCTGATATATTTCTTTTAGACGAAAATTAACTTTTCATAAAAAAATTTTAAGAGGTGTACTTATCCGCGATCAGTATAACCTTTTTAAGACAGAATTTTCTCTCGGTAACTTGCTTACCAACTTGTAAGTTAGAGTTCGGTTCCTGCTGAAAGTTGTTTTTAAAACATATATAAGAATTCTTATTGCACGGTCATTTCTGCACGAGAAAACGCGATGTGATTATACGAGGATTCGATTGAAAAGAATTTTTTTTTAAATAAGAGTCAAACTTAAAATGGTCCAGTCGGCTGGTGCTGCAGAATACACTGACTGCTTCTCTGCAGAGGGGTAAGACGAGTGTCTTGGATATGACACTGAACAATCTGGTGGTGAGACTTCAGTAATTTGGAGCTTTGGGGAATGCGGATTGCCCTTTCAGTGCCCTCGCTCCCTGGTCTACTCTGACCGGAAGTTGTAGCCCCTGATTGGCAAATAGAACTAAACCGTGTTCTTACGCTAAAATGATTTTTTTTAATTAACTGTTTTGACATTTAACTGTGTAAACAAAAAAAATGTACTTAAGCTAAATTGTATTGTTTTAAATCGAACTGTTTGATCATTTAACTGTGCAAACAAATGACTGATGTTTAATTGAATTTTTAGTGATACAAAGACCTACTTGAAACCATTTAACTTTGTTGACATGCGAAATTGAATTTTTTGAAATAGAACTGTTTATAGATATTAAAATAGATTTGCCATTGAATAACCTGCAGTGGTTGATAGGCCATAAGGCAAACCAAACCAAAGCAATTCTCGAAAGCATTTAACTGCAAACAAATGATTAAAAGTAAATAGAATTGTTGGTATTTGATAGAAATACTTAATCATTTTATCTGAAGAAAAATGAACTTGTTTAAAAATGCTATTAGCAAAATGTTTACAAATCATAAGTATTTAATACATAAGTCTAAACAGAATTTGGCATTAAACAATCTACCATGGTTGATATGATATAAAACCAAACAAACGTACGAACGATAACTATTTGTCTGCAAACAAATTGCTGCTGTTAAATTGAATTCTTAGTGTTGGATAGCAATACTTGAAACCATTTAGTCGTGGGGAAACGAAAAAGCTCTTGCTTCTTTAAAAGTATTTGCTTAGAAATATAAGGTTTAATATATGCAAAACACATAGGTTCGGTTTCTTCCAAGCAGCGGTCGTGTCGATACTGCTGTATGGATGCTCTATATGGACGCTAACGAAACGTACAGAGAAAAAGCTTGACGGCAATTACACAAGAATGCAGCGGGCAATATTGAACAAGTCCTGGAGACAGCACCTCACAAAGCTGCAACTGTACGGCAACCTACCACCCATCACGAAAACTATCAAAATTAGACGAACCAGACATGCGGGACACTGCTGGAGAAGTAGGAACGAGCTCATAAGTGATGTACTCCTATGGACCCCTTCGCATGGACGAGCAAAGGTAGGACAACCAGCTCAAACCTACATACTGCAGCTCTGTGTCGATACAGGGTGTAGCCAGGAGGAACTGCAGGAAGCACTGGAGGATAGGGAGGGGTGAAGAGAGAGGGTCAGAGATATCCGTGCTGATAGCGCGACATGATGATGATGATGATAATATGCAAAGATGGAATTTGGCATTAAATAACCTATAATGGTTTAATATGCCACAAAATCCTACCAACCAAACAAACTCGATGAAGATTTGGAGATTTAATTAATGCAATCGTTAACGTTGGAGGAAATGGAATTTGCGACCCGAGTTCAAATCCTGGGCCTTCACTCAAATGGCATTGGAAAAGGTATGAATCCATCTATTCTCGACTAGATGTGAATAGATAATAAAATTGAGTGGGCTTTTATTTTCTAGCCTTGTTTAGGTACCCAGTGTAGAAGAAGGAAAGCTGAATTCAAACCAGATTTATACCGAATAAACCACTCAAACACTGACTTTCTGTCGCGTCCGGTTGGTTGCGAGAATACAGACTTCGAAGATGTGTCGCAAATTTAAACCACGTAATAATGAATGTTGTTTAGAAAGCGAGCATACACACACACACACACACACACACACACACACACAAACACACACACATTTATATATATATATATATATATGGAAGAAAATAATGGATTGTAATCTGACAGTTTGTAAAGAAAAATTGCTAACAAAGTAATCCAAGTAGAAGGAGAGAATTATTGAGAAACAAAGTCGACACTATAGTGTTTCGGTTCTGTTGAACCATCATCAGGACTGTGAGGGGTTATATTATAACTTGGATCGGTAGAGAGCATGCGTTGTACAGCGGCGCATCTCTGATCTCGCTCATTGAACATTGTGTCACTTTCAGGCATAATAGAAGGCTCCTATTGTTCTTGGGATTTGTACACAACTGGCCAACTAGTAGATGGTCTGCAACAAAAAAAAAAAAAAAAGAAAACCGGTTTTCATTAAACGGAAATGGAATCATGTCGTCTTTTCTAGGGTGACAATTTTATCGTTCCACCCTGTATACAAAGAAGATAGGTTGGAAATAATTCAATTTGAGAATATATGAGGATTCTTCTAAATCTCCAGGATTACTCACTGTATGATAATTAATATATAAAATCATAAATTTCATAGAGAAAAATTATATAATTGGAAGAAAAACTCAGCAGACCCTCATTAGGCTGTTATAGATATGAGAAATTAGCCTCTACAGTGAGTCATCACTTAATGAAGAGAAAAAAAATTTCAAGAAATATTTCTTTCAATGGATTCTTACTCGTTAAAAAAGAAAAAAAAGAAAAAGAAAAAAGAAAAAAAAAAAGAAAATGTATGAATAATTAAAGAGGTGGGGAAAACAAAAAGATATGAGCCAGAAGACCCAGATGTAATGTCAATGTTTGGTGTCATTCGACGGTATAAGAAAAAGAAGACAATACAATTAATTAAATTAACAAGGACAGTTTGGTTTGGTTTGGCATATCAACGTTCGTGAGTTATCTAAAGCCAAATCAATCCTTGTAGAAGAGCAGTTATTGTTCTATCTAACTAATCGCACGAATATATATATATATATATATATATATATATATATATATATATATATATATCTATATCGCGTCATCCACTGTTTCTTTGTATCACAACTCTTCAGTGAGGCTAGCCACGCAGTACGCCTCAAGCTGGGATCGAAACCTGCCCAACTTTACGTTAGACTTAGTATCCTACCGCTCATCCGTCAGGTGACATACGTCAGCTCGGGAATTATAACACATAGCTTTCGTTTGTTTGTATTTTGCCTCGCCGGATACCAGAGTGCTCAATTCATTAAAAGAGCTTTGCATTACGCGAGTGGCAGCCGTTTGTTCCTTCAGAGTGCTCAACTCCCTGGGAGGGAAGTGTATATATTGTCATCCACAGACAGACTGTTTCGTTGTATCACAACTCTTCCGTAATATATATATATATATAAGGGCATTCAATAAATAGGGGAATTTTGCCAAAGCAGTTGGTAATATGAAGCACTGCTCACAGTGCCACCTTTTGAAAAGATTGTTTAGTGTCATATCCAGGACACTAGTTGGAGGAGTCTTACCCCTCTGCAACGATGCAGTCGGTGTATTCTGCAGTCCCAGCTGACAGGAACAAATCTGATGGTGAGGCTACAGTTTTGGAGTTTTGGAGAATGCAAAGTACCCTCTTCATTGCCATTGCTCCCAGATCCATTTTGATCCGCAGTATTAGCACCTATGGGTCGAATAGAACTGTTTAACATTTAAACTGAGAGCAAACACTGAATAAACCGGATTTGGCATTAAATAACCTACAATGTTTGATATGCCATAAAATCGAACCAAAGACAAAAACAAAATTGTAGCACTGAATGTGTTTCAGTTGACTGGTATTTACATTATACATATCAGTACATGCCCACGTTCCGCAAAAAGAAGTGTATCAATCATAAATAAAGTTGGTGACCTTTGTCGAGGGTGGCCCGAAGGCTCCCTTTTCAATAGCTACTACACCGAGGTCTAGGAGAAGGCACTACTCCTTTCCCAGCATTATTCCACTTTACCCTTGATCCTCACCTTATAGTGCTGTGCTAAGCAAGGCGGCATCAATTACCATTTTTTGAGTGTTTGGTATGACTCGACCATAATTGAACCTCAGTCTCCTGGACGTGAACTGGTCTACTGATTTCAGAGGTTTGCCACTTAAAGTGGAAATGGCTTCTTCCTGTTTAAAACCCATGAAATCTGTTTTATTTGTGTTCACATGGAGGCCAATGCCTTCTGTTGCTTACTCCAGATACGCAGTTGGAATTTAGCTTGGGTAGGTGCGCTGAGTCGTCTGTGTCTGCTGTAGTTTTTGCGTGATATCATCTGCTTCTTGCTGTTTTAGTGCGAAATCATGTTCTTTTATTGGATCTATTGACATTCAAAGTATGTAGTCAAAGTAGATTATAAACATATATATTGTGTTAATGTATCTCCTTGCCACACTCCAGTGACATTTCAAAGAATTTGGTGTCACCATCTGGTGAGCAAACCATTACTTTCATATTTTTTGTAAAATATGTTTATAGCAGTTTATTTGGGGGAGTTCAATAGCTAGAAGTGTGATATTTGTCGCTGCCTCCCACCAGACAGGACTTGACACAAGGTCAAAAGCCCGAAGGCCAATTAAAGTGGGGATAAAGAGGAGGGGAAGATCGGGAACGAGCCGCGACTCGAACCCTGCTGGTCATTGACCCACTAAGTGCAATGTGGGTCTAATGAGTCAAGCAATACCACAGACGTAAATCTAGATCCGGGCACGTATGCTTGAACTAGACTAGGGGTTTTCAAAGTGGGCGGTACCGCTCCCGGGGGCGATATGAACTTTTAGAGGGGCACTGGCGAGTAAACAGTCAGATGGGGGCGTTGAAATTGTGAAGGGGGCGTTGGAGTAATAATAGTAAAATGTGACGTTGGTGTTGGTAGAAAGGCCGGAAAAACGGGGTGATTTAATTAAGCGTCCCCCAGTCGCTGCAACTAGACGTGTGTTTCACGTCTGTATTCAGAATTCTCTTCGTAAGGGACAATTTTCCCCTGGTCTCCGCTTTCCCCTTTGTTTACTTCCTGTTTTCTCGCTGCGACGTTAAACTTTCTGCCCATTTTAACTCCGTTGCTTTTATTTCTCATTTCTTCTCACCTTCTTAATTTCTCTTTCGGGTTGCCTTAAGCTCTGCTCTTGGGAGTTTATCTTCTCTTTATTAATTAATCCCAAACTCTCAGCATCGCGAAAGCTACGAGACTTATTCTTCTCGGCAGGACTTTCAACCATTCCGCCAGACATTTTTTTCCTGGCAACACGCATTCTATCCTTCTCGCTTCAGTCACCCCTTCAACATGACTCTGGTATGTTTCATTTGCCTTATCTCACGATGTTTACGTCCTACTTGTTGCCTTCAATTTAAATATTATCGGAATATGATTCCTATTTGCCATGCTACTTGCCTCGCTTTTACCCGCTTTATTACTTAGTAGTAAACTAAAATTCTAATTGTTACAGTCGCCTTACTTTCCCTCCCTTCCTTTCTTTCTTCTTTGCCTTTCTCTTTCTCACCTGAAATTTCTACTTATTTCTTCCCCTTCGTCGCAGTGAAAACTTCTTTGTTTTTATTTTTTCTTTCCGAAACTTACCTGTCTCACGTTGGAATAAATTTCTCTTTCATAATTTTAGAATAAGTTAGTGTTCCTTTATGCGTGAGTCCGAGTTTATTCTGGCTGTCTAAGCAAAATGTTTATTAACATTTGGCGTGGGCAGCATACATACATGGCAACCCCAGGAGCATCGAAAAAGAAATGTAGCCAATACTCTGTGGAATACTTGAAGCATGGATTTATACAATCACCGACCAATCAACAACAACCCATGTGCTTGGTTTGTGAGAAAAACTTTTCTAATGAAACAATGAAGCCGTCTAGGCTCCTCGAACATTTACAGAAGATTCATCCCGATAAATCTGGTAAAACATCAGCGTTCTTTCATTGTCTTCGATATCAATTTTTGAAGCGAAAAACAATGAATATGTTTACTTCCTCATCGAAAAATTCAGATGACGGTCTGAAGGCTTCTTACAACATTTCTTTGCTGATAGCGAAAGCTGATAAGCTCCATACTATTGGAGAAGAACGGATTCTGCCTGCAGTTAAAGAGGTTATTAAAACAGTCTTGCACAAATCTCCTGAACAAGTCATAAAATCGATTCCTCTCAGTGACAACTCAGTTCAACGAAGAGTGGACAAAACGGCTGAAAACGTCGAAGATGACAACTGAGTTCAGTTTGCAATTGGACGAATCCACTCTTCCGAGAAACGAATCGTTACTTCTCGCATATGTACGCTTCATCAAGGGTGGGTCGCTGTGTCAAGAATTATTGTTTGCTCGTCTCCTGGAAACAGATACCAAAGGAGAATCAGTGTATCGAGCTGTGGAGGACTATTTCCAGAAAAAAAAGCATTCCACTTACAAACATCATCACATGTGCCACAGATGGCGCCCCGTCCATGGTTGGTCGCCACCGTGGATTTCTAAGTTTTTTGAAAAAAGCTGTTCCGAAAGCCCTCACAGTTCACAGTGTGATCCATCGACAACACTTAGTGGCAAAGAATTTGAGTGAGAAGCTACATGAATCCTTATCGACTGTGATTACCGCAGTCAACAAAATCAAAGCGAATGCTCTCAATTCTCGACTGTTCCATCAGCTGTGTATTGAAAATGACAAAGATTTTCAATGTCTGCTTCTCCATACAGAAGTTAGGTGGTTGTCGAAAGGTAACTGTTTAAAAAGGTTTTACACATTGTTTAACAGTGTTCTGGATTTTTTTCAAGAATACAACCCTGAGCTTTACGACAAACTGAAATCGAGTAAGACAGATATTGCTTACCTCACTGAAATATTTTCCAAATTCAATGAAGTGAATTTGCAGTTGCAAAGTGATGAGACTTCATTAATCAAAGCCAAGTCCGCCCTCTCGGTATTCCTCTCAAAATTACTGCTACACAGCAGGAACCTTGGACGCCGCGAATTCCGTCAGTTTCCTTGTTTGTCTGACTTGGAGAAGAAAACTGGAGTGAAGGACGATGACATTGTCGTGTACTGCGCTCATTTAGCGGAACTCCACAGGGATATGTCAGTCAGATTCAACGACCTATTTTCTCTTGAAATCCCTGGTTGGGTGATCGATCCGTTTACTGAACCCAGAACAGACGTGCTAACCCATATAGAAGAGGAACTTGTAAGTTTGCAAAATGACGAGGATCTAAAACCAAAGTTCAAAACCTCTTACCAAGCCTTTTGGATGCAAACAGCGATCCCAAAACGCTACACAACCCTGTGGAAAGACATCAAGTTGTTTTTCATTGCTTTTCTGACTTCCTACCTGGTTGAGAGGGGATTCAGCGCTGTGTCAAGACTCCTCACTAAACAAAGAAACAAACTCAACATAACAGAGCGTGGTGATCTGAGACTGCTCCTGACAAACCTTCATCTTGATGTTGACAGTTTGATTGCAATGCACTAAGCCCACCCATCTCATTAAGCAGGGTAGTTGTTAATGATTACTCGTTCAGTTTTACAATTTATTTCCTGTTCAGTTCAAGGTGTTTGTAATTGAAAAATAAATGTTAACCATTTTTTTTTTTTTGTGAAATTGCTTTTTATACTCTTCAAACTGTTTGTGATTGAAGCGTTGGTTAGAAGAGGGGGCGCTGGCATTTTGCTCCAGCTGTGACGAGGGTGGTGGCAAAAAAAGTTTGAAAACCACTGAACTAGACCGTGAGGTCTAGTGCTATACAAGGGGTGCATAGGAGTCAAGAAAGCAGCTCGCCCACCCGAAGGTGATCCAACCGAAGCTAGGGGCCTTTCGGCCTCGAATCTGCCATTGATTTCGATACCCCATCCAGCACGAATGCCAGACAGCCCAGCAAAAGCCAGGTAATTGCCAGAAGTATTGGCACTATCTTACCTCTGAATATGGAATAAAATCTACGAACAAAAGTGTTACCTCTAGATTTTTTGCTCATACTCAATCGATGGTTCGATGGATAGTCGGAATTTGTGATGTTATCGATCGATTTTTTCGAAAGTTGTTCGGATTTTTCCTAAGTATTTTCTCGACCTCAGGTCAGATATGAGTGTGAAGCTGGACATAAAAAAAACTTAGTTACTATAGCAATAAGAGTTATGTCTCTGAGTTCATTAAGATTCTGAGATCGGTTTATTTGTGGGGGGAGAGAATGCAGTCTTTTGTCCATTTCTCTATTGGGTTTTAAGTGTTAGAAATTTTTTTGAGAGTCAGCTGAAGTTACGGTAAGCGGTATATATCTATTGATAGGAGTACTGTTCAATTGGTTGACTTCTAGGATAAAAATATGGATTTTAGGCCTGTCGTATAAGTCAACATCTAGTTTTGTAGAAATTTTTTCCGGCTGCAATTTACGGTATTTATCTTTTTTGAATTTAATTTAAAATTGAATAAAATATTTTTTATCGTTAGAAATCAAACCTGGAAGTGGCTATTTGCGTCTTACTTCGTGCTAATGCTCTTGGGAAAGACATGAAGTTATAGGGCAGACTGATTAGGCAACCAATATCGGAGAAGGAAAACTCTGCTTCTAACCAGTTGTACTTCGCTTAAAAATTGACTTTATGTTGCATCCTGCTCATGAAGGAGAGAACGAGTGAATACATATCTATGCACCTCTTGTCTGTGATTAGGAAAAAAAGGTCGTTACCAGTTTCAGAGCAGAAAATGTTTTCACTTGAATATCTAAGCTACCAATAAAACAAATAAATTTATTATTATGCATTTAGTGCTCGGCAGGGTATGTGGAAAGTCCTAGGAACCAATTCTAAACTCCATATCCGACACAAACATCAAGTGACCTCACGGAACAACAAGGGAACAAGTACATGGTTCCATGACCCAACTGGTAGTCTTGAAAATTATCTTCGGAACAAAAATGTTAAGAAATCTTAATTAAAGAATTAACATTTATAGAAGTTAAAGGACAAGGGATAAAACTTTTTCGCGATGATCATTATAAAAGTGTAATTATTTCCCTTGGATTTGGATTTTAAATTCTTTTTCTTTTTTTAACTGTCATTATTTTGTTTATTTGTTTGGTTTATTGAGTTTTATGGCATATCAACCTTTGTAGGTTATTTAACGCCAAATCCATTTTTATGTAAATAATCTGTTCTATTTAAAGTAATTCAGTTTATCATAAGTACAGTTTAATTGTCAAAAACATTTCTATTTCAAACTATTCAAGCAGTTATATGTAACAATTCAGTTAAGTGTAAATACAGTTTTAATGTCGAAAAACAGTTCTATTTCAAATAATTCAGTTAAGCATAAGCACGAGGTTTAAATTGTCATAAACATTTCTATTTCAAGCCATTCAGTTTACTCAAACAATTCAGTTTAGCATAAGTATGCTGCTAGTTCTATTTAACCCATAGATAGGGCCCTATCAGGTGCTACCACTCCGTGCCAGAGTGGACCTGGGAGCAATGGCAATGAAAGGATACTCCACATTCCCCAACTCTCCAGCACTACTGGAACCTCACCATCAGATTGTTTAGTGTCATATCCTGGAAACTCGTTAGGGGGGGGGTCTTACCCCTCTGCAAAGAAGCAGTCGGTGTATTCTACAGCCCCAGCCGACTGGGCAAGTCATTATTTAATCATTTTGTTTATTTATTTATTGCTCTTAGCTTACAAACTTTTGTTTTATCAATTTAGACCAGTCAGAACATTTAGCATTGGTGCTCAATCAAGTACAAATGTTCCGACAAGAAACTGATTTTCTTTCAATCGTTTGTGAGCTGTGTACAATATTTCCGAGACAAAAACTGGTATTTTAAAAACATTTTCGTTAGAAAAAAAAACTTATTAATAATTTAATTTCTTCATATTAATCTTCAACATTCACAGGGATTTAAAAGCACGAGGTCTGTGTCCTCCTCTTGAACATACCAAATTTAACTAATCATCAAGTCGTTCAGATAGCATGGATAGCTATAGTTCTCTCTCTCTCTCTCTCTCTCTCTCTCTCTCTCTCTCTCTCTCTCTCGCCATCGTCCCTATCGACAATCTCTCTTGAGAGGTAGGTGCCTAGACTGCATTCACTGAGCTTACGTAGCTTATATTTGTCTCTGCCTCGCACCAGACAGGACTTGACACAAAGTCAATGACTCGAAGGTCGATTATAGTGGGGATTAGGGGATGGGAAGGTCGGGCACGAGCCGAGGCTCGAACCCTGCAGGACTTTGCAGGTCATCTGCTCAATGTGAGCCAGATGAACTTTGCTGGTCATCGTGCAATGTGACACTGATGAGCCTAGCTGGGCATGTGCGTAAGTAGCTGGTGAATGTAAGTCTTTACTGGAAGATCAATATTGCTGTGTCCATGTGTAGAATTCCAGTGTAAAATGTCAGTTGTTCAGTACTTAGCATGTCTTGCTCGTCTTACTTGGATAATTTGCGAGGCAAGTTGCTCTATAACTGCTTTGCCATCAGTGGAAAACTGCAAGAAATCCAAACAAAACACGTGATTAAGGCTTCTTTGTAACAAGACAACAGCAAAAAACAAAATTAGTTTAACATTACAATACTTGAAATCATTTACCTGTGTTCAAACAAATAAGCTCTGGCTCATTTAAAAATGATGTTTCCTAAAAACTAGTCGTTTGCAAATCCTATATATATATATATATATATATATATATATATATATATATATATATATTAGATTTTATATATTTAATGCTATGTAAAATACATAAAAACAAATATATATTTATATATTATTATTATATAATAGCTCTATCCCAGATATTGAGCACTCTCCAAATTATATCGCACTTGGTTCACCACAAACCCACAAAGTGAATTAGTGACAACCAACAACTGTTATATATATATGATTTGTTATTGAATATCCTACAAGGGTTGATATGTCATAAATCACAACAACTAACTTATATATATATATATATGATTTCTAAGCAAATATTTTGTTCAATATTAATCATGGTTACCCACAGTAAATGGTTTCAAGTATTGCCATCTAACACTAATAATTATATTTAATATTAATCATTTCTTTGCACACTGTTAAATTGTTTCTAGTATTGTTATTTAACACTGATAATTTTACTAAATATTAATCATTTTTTAACTCAGCAAAATGGTTTCATGTATTGCTGTCAAACCCTAATAATTCAACTAAATATCAATCATTTGTTTTCATACTGTTATATGGTTTCAAGAATTGCTATGCAACACTAATTATCCTACATAATTTTAATTATTTGCTGGCGCACAACTGAATATTTCCCGTATTGCAATCCAACATCAACTTTCTGGTCATCACCGTTAGAATTTCTAAAAGTTTGGTGGAAATCATACCAAAAATGACTAAGACATATCCATATTTACCCAACCCCTCCACTCGGGCAGAATATGACACAAGGTCAATTTTTAAGCGGAGTCCACTCTAACCCGGAGTGGTAGCATCTGATAGGGTCAAATAGAATAGTTTTACATTTAAACTGCGTTCAAACAAATGACATGCTAAAATAAATTTTAGAAATAGAACTGTTTGAACATTAATCGGTGTGTAAACAAATGACTGATGTTAAATTGAATTGACAGCGATACATAGCAATTCTTGGAATCATTTAACCATATTTACCAACCCCTCCGCTCGGGCAGGATATGACACAAGGTCAGCTTTTAAGCGGAGTTTAACAGGTTTGAATTCAGAGTTTTCCTTCTCCTAGACTAGATGCCTCACCAAGGCTGAAGAACTCAGTCTGCCCTACTATTTACCCAGAGCTGGAGGGAGAATAATTGGATTCATACCTTTCCCAAGGGTATTGGTGCTATGTGAAATGTAATAAGCTTCGTCTAGGATTTGAACTCGTGTCGTCATGTCCATTTCCTACGACGATAACCATTACACCACAGGCACCTCCAAATGTCTACGACATATCTCTACGAACAGATGAACAAACATTTAGTGAACAATCATTGAAAAAAAACAATTACTTCTTGTATGATGACAATCAAATAAGCATAAACTGGCAAAAATATTTTACTTCTTGTTTTCAGAAATACTTAATTAGAATGGTATATATATATATATATATATATATAAGATAGCATCTCGATGTTTTGTACAAAATATATATATATATATATATATATATATATATATATATATATATATATATATATGCATATACATTTTGTCTGTAATACCTCAAAAATCAAGTTTCAAGAGTGTTAAAGGGTTGAATATAACGTTTCAATCCTTGAAAACCATCGTTTACAAGAGTTAATACATATAAAGTCAATAGTATGGTAATGATTAGGAGATTAGATTAGTTGACAATTACGGCTGTTGTGACTGATTCCCACAAAGAGTTGTGAATTTGTTTCATAATAGATTTTCATTATTATATTACATACCGATAATAGAAAAAATATTTATGATTGGAATGCTTGGTGGTTGGGTAGATATTCTAGTCGCGTCCACACTGTCCAAGGACCAACACTAGCATTTGTATTTCCCTGTTATACTAACACTTAACACAACAGAAAGAAAGAGTTTGATTTCCGGTCGCGCTATTACGTTCACGTTTGAATTAGTACCTTTGGCAAAGATATGAACCCCTTCATCCCTCTAGATATAGTTGCTTTGTCATCTAAAAAGATGATTTTGGCATTAAATAACGCAGGGAAGTTGATATGCCAAACCAGTATTGTTACCAGAGCGTTCAAGAAATTTCTCTCGAATTGCAAGAACCTTGATGATCAGGTGAGGTCAGGTTGTCCTAAAATCATGGACTTCGAGTCCGTGCTCCAAATCATAAAGCTAATTGGTTCTTTGGTTGTTTAGGTTTTATGGCATATCAACTTTTGTAGGTTATTTAATGCCAAATCCATTTTTATACAAATTATCAGTTCTATTTCAAACAATTCAATTTAGCATAAGTACATAGTTTAATTGTCCAAAACATTTCTATTTCAAGCTATTTAGTTTATTCAAATAGTTCTAATTCAAATGATTCAGTTTAATATAAGTGTAAATTGTTTACACACGGTTAAACGTCAAAACAGTTCTATTTAGCGAAAGTACAGTTTCAATGTCAAAAAACAGTTCCATTTCAAACAATTCAGTTTAACATTAGTACGCAGTTTAATTGTAAGTACACAGTTTAATTGTCAAAAACATTTCTATTTCAAGCTATTCAGTTTAGTCAAACATTACTGGAACATCACCATCAGATTGTTTAGTGTCATATCCAAGACACTCATAGGGGAGGGGCTCGTAACAATCTGCAGAGAAGCAATCGGCGTATTCTACTGCTCTGGGCAATCATAGAGCCAAATCCAGTGTGTAGCACTTGGAGTGTATCAGGCGAGCTCAGCATCTCTCAATCTTGAGTGGTTCATCACATTCATGACTTCGGCAAAAGTATCTGAAACAGCCGTATTACCAAAATATTGCAAAACGTTTTACTCTCCCATATACGTAGTGAATTCAATAATTTTCCAGACTTGTCACAGACTATTTGACCAAGATGGGCATCAAGACAGTTCCTCACCCTCCCTATAGTCCAGACCTTGCTCCCTGTGACTTTTGGTTATTCCCTAAGTTCACAAGCAGTCGTTATGAGACAACTGAGGAGATGAAAGGGGCTGTGACGAAGGTCATTGACACGCTCACACAAGAGGACTTCCATGGGGCCTTCCAGAAGTTGTTGGAACGGTACAAGTACATTGCAGCCGGAGGAGATTACTTCGAAGGGGACTAGAGTTTCATGTGTGTACTATCAATAAAAGTGCCCATACAAAAAAAAGTCTGGAAACTTATTTAATGATCCTCGTATTATCGGAGGAAGCCCTTGTGGCACAGTAACATCGTAGAAATCCAGTTCGAACTCCAGATGTGCTATTACATTTACTTTTATACAAATAATCTCGAAAAAGGTAGCAACTTCTTTTCCTCCTCAACTAGGGGTTAAATTGTACCACAACAATCTTTCAACAAGGATGCTTTTGGCTTTAAGTAACCCAGAAAGGTTGATACCCACTAAAATAAAGAAACCGAACCAACCTAGTATTATATAGTTGGTTGCTGTAAACCTACGTTACGGTCAAGGTTTGGTTTCTTTGTTTAATGGCATATAAACCTTCCTGGGTAATCTAATGCCAAAGCCATACTTGTAGAAGAACTACATTGACACTATTAAACCCACAGCTAAAAGGATAAGGAGGTTCATATATTTCCCAAGGGTACTAGTTAAGAAATGATTGTAATAGCGCCACTGGAATTCGAACTCACTTACTTCAAGATGACAGTCCAGCACGTTAGACATTACGCGACGAGAACCCCACCTCTCACGATCAAATCGGTCTTTTAGATATGTGATATTATCTGTGGTTTAGATATTTTTTTTTTCTTTGTGATAACTTTCTCGAGCCCAGTCTATAATTTCTTCAAAAGGAATAATTAATTCAAGAACTTCAATATTTTTTAACTCCTCGATCAGATAAGAGCTGTTAACGTGATCTCAGTTGGAAAGGTGAGAAAACGTTCTGAATCAACTCTCTCTCTCTCTCTCTCTCTCTCTCTCTCTCTCTCTCTCTCTCTCTCTCAATCTATCTCTATCACACACATTCACACCCAGTCTCTCTCTCTGACTATCAATCTCTTCCTATCTATTACTCTGATCTCGATCTCTCTCTCTCTCTCTCTCTGATCTCTCTTTCTCTCTCTCACTCTTTGTTTATCTATCTGTCAGTCCATCCCTGTCACTCTCTTTATCTACTACTCTCTCTCTCTCCCTCTCTCTCTCTCTCTCTCTAAAGGGACCACTCAGAATGTTTATTTCGTTCATGAAATTTTATTTGAAACGGCAGAATAGACGAAATTCAATAAAGGTTCACATTTTTTTTTTTACCCACAGAAGACCTACATCAACTGAAGGCTGCTCGCAGTCATCTCATGGTTAGACCATAAATAGTGAGTTCGCTTCTATTTCAGGCCTTTAACTTACAGACAGTATATAGTGAGTACAGTTCTTAGAAGATCTCTCATACTCCAGGTCTTTAACTTACAGACCGTAGACAGTGAGTACAGTTCTCACAAGATCTCTCATACTTCAGGCCTTTAACTTACAGACCGTAGATTGTGAGTACAGTTCTCACAATATCTCTCATACTTTAGACCTTTAACTTACAGACTGTAGACAGTGAGTACAGTTCTCACAAGATCTCTCATACTCCAGGTCTTTAACTTACAGACCGTAGACAGTGAGTACAGTTCTCACAAGATCTCTCATACTTCAGGCCTTTAACTTACAGACCGTAGATAGTGAGTACAGTTCTCACAATATCTCTCATACTTTAGACCTTTAACTTACAGACCGTAGATAGTGAGTATAGATCTTAAAAGATCTCACATACTCCAGGCCTTTAACTTACAGTCCGTATATAGTGAGTATAGTTCTCACAATATCTCTCATACTTTAACTTATGGACCGTAGAAAGCAACAACACACTTCTCATCAATATGGCAAAATACTTTACCACCGCATTTCAGATAGATAGAAAGATATGTTTAATTTAGTCTTTGTAGTTAAACTTTAAAAAATTGAAATAGGAGCATTATTATTTTTTTAACACAATTTTGTTTTTTATAGAGTTAGTGATTATTATCTCTAATATGATTTCGCGTTTCTTGCAAATACACCTGCCCAAGCTGAATACCATATGCATAGCCAAGAGCAAACAGCAGGACGCATTGGTCTCCACGTAAACGCAGAGTATATTTAAACGAGGAGCCATCTCTATTCTTAATGGCAGGCCTCCAAAATTAGTAGACAAGTTCACATCCCTCAGTAGTAATATCTCACCTACTGAAAGTAATGTCAACATACGCCTAGCGCAGGCATGGACTGCTATCGATAGGTTATCGATCATAGGGAAGTCCGATGTACCTGATAAAATAAAAGAGGACTTCTTCCGAGCGGTGGCAGCGTCAATACTATTGTATGGATACACCAAATGAACGCTGACAAAAAGCATAGAGAAAAAGCTAGATGGGAACTGCACAATTATGCGAGAAACTATTTTTAACAAATTCTGGAAGCAACACCCCACGAAATAATTGCCGTACTGCTACTTACCTCCCATCTCAAAAGCTATCCAAGTTAGACGAACAAGACATGCAGGACACTGTTGGAGAAGCAAGTACAAACTCTAAGTGACATTCTTCGAGGGACCTCCACACATGGACGAGCCAGTATTGGCCAATCAGTAAGAACTTATTCATATCTGCTCAATGAGGACACAGTATACTGGGAGCGATAAATGACAGGGATGGATGGAAATGAGAGTCAAGGAAATCCGTGCTCTCAGGGCACCTTGATGATGATGATGATGATGATGATTAGCACGAAACTGGTCATTTCATTTTATAGTTTTAAGATTTATAACATTTGGTTGCTGAAATAATTCAATTTTTTTTCTTAAAGAAAAATGCGAGGTCAAGTAAATCGCTTGGGATAAACTCAGAAAGATTTTAATTGAATAGGCTGAACTCAACGTTCCTTTTTGTCCGTAGCGGCTGGTTTTAAACAAGCGAATCAACCACCATCCATCACACAGCAAAGACGTCAGGTTACAGTTGGTTTAATTTAAAATTTAGGGGGCATCGCCCCAGGTGGGATTGTGATATTCACTGTTTAGAAATTTCTATTCGTTCCGCAGATGCTGTCGGCTAATAACTGGAGCTGTGGTAGAAGAGTGAGCCAAGGATATCATGTCGCTTTATTCAATGAGGCCTGAGTTATGCAAACGACCTTGCAAAGACTAAGCATTCTTTAAGTTTTAATTCTTCCCCCTTATAGAAACACACACACACACACACACACACACTATCTCTCTCTCTCTCTCTCTCTCTCTCTCTCTCTCTCAATATATATATATATATATATATATGTAATTTTTTCGCACTCTGTCCCTCTCTCACTCTGTCTCTCTCTCTCTATATATATATATATATATGTGTGTATGTAAGTTTTCTTTCTCACTCTCTCTATCTCTCTTTATATATATATATATATATACATATATATATGTATGTAATTTTTTTCTCACTCTCTCTCTCTCTCTCTCTCTCTGTCACTCTGTCTCTCTCTCTCTATATATGTAATTTTTCTTTCTCACTCCCCCCCTCTCTCTCGATATATATATGTATATATATGTGTGTGTGTGTGTAATTTGTCTTTATCACACACTCTTTCTCTCTCTCTCTTTCTCTCTCTCTCTCTCTCTCTCTCTTTATATATATATATATATATATATATATATATATATATATATATATATATGTAATTTTTCTTGCGAGGTCTTGCTGGTATTATTGCCTTAGCAGCTGTAATACTTGCTCTCCCGAGTTGTGACATGAAGGCGAAATTCTTTTGGGGTAGGAGATTTGAAATGAAGTATTACCTACTGATAAAGTTGGGGTGTCCTCATGGTGTAATGATTAAAACTGTGGACAGCGGAATCGTAGTAAGCGAGTTCGTACTCAAGTCGCGCGATTAGGTTCACTTTTGGGCAAATACCCTTGGGAAAGGTATGATCCCCCTTATCCTCCTAGCTATGGGGTAAATAGTACTAATACTGTTCTTCAATGTAAATGGCTTTGGCATTAAATAACCTATAAAGGTTGATATGCCATTAAACAAAGAAACCACACCAAACCTACAAATAAAAACAGTTTTCTTTCCAGGCATTCCCTGATAGCTTGGAAAATATCTAAGTTTACATCTGAATATACAGCTTATTTCATATTGGATTAAAACACTGTAGCAAATTTTGAATCGATATCAGACTCAGCATCACGGGCGCCAAGAAGTAGAAGGCGCCCGTCTTGTATCTTAGTAAAACTTTCCAAATGCAAATATAAAATGGAATCTATTAAACAGTCAAAATACAAATCTTCCCTTGCCCAGTCGGATGGGGTTGTAGAATACACTGACCCCCGCCAACGAGTTTCCTGGATATGACACTAAAAAATCTGATGGTGAGGTCCCAGTAATGTTGGAGCCTTGGGGAATACAGAGCACCCCTTCATTGCCATTGCTCCCTGGTCCACTCTGCCCCGGCGTGGTAGCACCTGATAGGGCCCTATCTATGGGTGAAATAGAACTAACGGCATACTTACGCTAAACTGAATTGTTTGATTAAACTGAATAACTTGAAATAGAAATGTTTTTGACAATTGAACCGTTCTTACATTTGAACTGCGTGCTTATGCTAAACTGAATTATTTCAAATAGATCTGTTTTTTTATATTGAAACTGTATTTACACTAAACTGAATTGTTTAACTTAGAACTGTTCTGACATGTAACTGTGTGTAAACAAAATCTGTACTTATAATAAACTGAATAAGCTGAATTAGAATTGCTTGACTAAACTGAATAGCTCGAAATAGAATTTTTTTTTTATAATTAAACTGTACTTACATTTAAACTGCGTGCTTATTCTAAACTGAGTTGTTTTAAATTGAACTGTTTTTGACATTGAAACTGTACTTACACTAAACTGAATTGTTATATATAACTGCTTGAATAGTTTGAAATAGAAGTGTTTTTTGACAATTAAACTGTGTACTCATGCTAAACTGAATTGTTTTAAATAGAACTGATTATTTACATAAAAATGGATTTGGCGTTAAATAACCTACAAAGGTTGATATGCCATAAAACCCAACAAACCAAACCAAACCAAACAAATCTTCCCGTCATGAAATGAGTCAGCAACTTCAACATGGGAAATCAAATAAATGGAAGTAACCAATAACAAAATTAATAAATGGAAGTAATCTATAATTCTTTTTGGAGGGGGTGTCCTCGTGGTGTAATGGTTAAAGCGATAGACTGCGGAATCGTAGTAAGCGAGTTCATACTTCAGTCGCGCCATTACGTTCACTTTCGGGCAAATACCCTAGGGAAAGATTTGAACTCTCTTATCGTGGGAGAAGTAGAAACGGACTCATAAGCGAGTTATTCCTTTTGACTCCTACAAATAGACACACCAGTGTTGGCCTACTAACAAAAACTTACATTCATCAAGTGCTTGGACAAGAAAACCTATCTAGTGTGATGGTCGATAGGGACGGATTGGGAGAAAAATTCCAAGGAATCAATAAGCGCTTGGATGATGAGGATGATGCTTTATCTATCATTATCAATTTCATTTTTTTATTTTCTTTCTTATTTGATTATTCGTTTTTAAGCGCTTATTTATTCTAGTAGTATAACTAGGATAAGGAACGTTGTGTGATGTAATGGTTAGCAAACTACACAAGCCGACTGTTATTAGAGAGTTCGATTCTCACTGGATGTCCCATACTTATGGTAAGCTTAGTAAATAGTCACTTCTATCACTCCGACGACGACGACGACAATCCTTGTTGTCGTTGTCTTTTGGTGCTGCTAAGAATATGAGGTTTTTGAGGAATTTCCCGCGTCATCAAACACTTCGGCAACTTTGGAGGTCTAATTAAAAAGAAGAAAAAATACAAGGATTGAAATGTTTTTCGCTTCGTGTTTTCTCTCCTACTCCACCATTCTCAATAATTTACTCTTTCCCCTTCTCTCTCTCTCTCTCTCTGTCTCTCTCTCTGTCTCTGTCTCTCTCTCTCTCTCTCTCTCTTTTCCTACATTTTTTATAGTCTCTTTGTGCATCCCAACTCATTAGTTAAATAACGCTTATTTCTTATGATTAAAAAGACTTGTGAAAATATAAAATAAACCAAAGACCTCTCAGGTCTTCAAGGCATTATCGTTCAATTGGTACACATTCGTTGGCACCTACAGAGACTGCATGCGAGTAGACATGTGATAGTCACGATATATTCAAGTCTAACATATAAATAGTATTTTCTGCGTCCTACACTGACTGTCATATTCAGAAGATAAACTTGGGATTAGCCTAGTCGGCAGAGCTTAAAATACACTAACTGTATGCCTGTAGAGGGGTAAGAACCCAACCCTAAAAAGAGGTCTGAATATGACGCAATACTGTATCTGATGATGAGTCTTGTGTTTTGGAGAGATTAGAGTATCCCTTGATTGCCATAACTTTTAAGGTCCCATTCATGGGTTAAATAGATCTAAAAATTATTTGTATTCGATTGGACTGTACAAAAAAATCTCTTAAAAAACAACTACCCCAAAAATGTAAATATGAGCATCGAATAAACGCGATTCCATAATCACTAGGCATGAAATAACCATTGACAAGTTGTTATGCCGTTAAAATCAATCAGTCAACCAATCAATCAATTTACTATAATGGTTAGCAAGTTAGACTAGACAACCATTATTTATGGGTTCAATACTCACTGGGTGCCCGATAATTCTGGCTTTAAGCTAAACTAAGTTAAGCTTAGTAGATGACAACTTAGAACCTATGTTCATTGCGGAAACTTTTTAGCGCTTTATAACTGTGTGTCCCCGACCTTTTCCACCTGAGGGCCACAAAGCTTAATTCAGGAGGGACCAGAGCTAAGATCTTAAGGGACAAAAAAAAAAAACAGGTAAATTTACAAAGTAACAATCATAGTAAACTGAAACATCTAATGTTGTTGGTAATTATTAAAAAGATTTAATATCAGGGTTAAATGAAGAGATTGACAGAAGGAACACATCAGACATGTGATGATTTGACAAATACGAATATAGAGTACTTAGCAAGTTTAATTTTGGAGAAAAACTATTTACAGAGTTATGTCGTGCTAAACAGGCACACAATTTACAGGGTGTAGGTGATGATTTTGAGGAATCGTCCAGACGGAAGTACATGGGTTATATAGAAATCGAGAATGTAGTAAGCAAGAAACCTGGACTTCAAATCTTCCGAACACTGAAGATCAATGAATTCCATCTGCAGTCGTTATGATTGGCGAAGAGAAAATTTTATTTGTCGGATGCAGTTCTGCATGGATGGGCCTCGAAGTCTGTATGTGGCCTATGGGTCGTGTGTTAAAGCCCCCTGCTTTGAACTATCGAATTGCTAAATAACAATCACATTCGGACATTTCTTTACCAATTTACTGCAATCAAAACGTTCGGTGTTAAAGGTCATTGAACAGCTTTCCCTTATTCAGCCAGATTCGTTCTAAGATTGCTGGCTGTAAAGTAACAAGCCCCATGGCGTAGAACGGCTATTTCAAGGATTTTCCCTCGCTCTCAGGACAACAAATTCTCTATTCTTAAGGCTATTAGGTTTGGTTTGGTTTGGTTTGGTTTGTTGGGTTTTATGGCATATCAACCTTTGTAGGTTATTTAACGCCAAATCCATTTTTATGTAAATAATCAGTTCTATTTAAAACAATTCAGTTTAGCATAAGTACACAGTTTAATTGTCAAAAACATTTCCATTTCAAACTATTCAAGCAGTTATATGTAACAATTCAGTTAAGTGTAAATACACTTTTAATGTCGAAAAACAGTTCTATTTGAAATAATTCAGTTAAGCATAAGCACGAAGTTTAAATGTAAGTACGGTTTAATTGTGAAAAACATTTCTATATCAAGCTATTCAGTTTACTCAAGCAATTCATATTTAGCATAAGTATGCTGTTAGTTCTATTAAACCCGTAGATAAGGCTCTATCAGGTGCTACCACTCCGGGCCAGAGTGGATCTGGGAGCAATGGCAATGAAGGGGTACTCCGCATTCCCCAATGCTCCAGCACTGCTGGAACCTCACCATCAGATTGTTTAATGTCATATCCAGGACGCTCGTTAGGCGGGGTCTTACCCCTCTGCAGAGATGCAGTCAGTGTATTTTACAGCACCAGCCGACTGGGCAATGCACAGAGTTAAATGTCAAACAGTTTTATTTCAGATAATTCAGTTCGACATAAGTACACCGTTTAGACGTCAAAAACAGTTCTATTTCGAGTAATTCAGTTCGGCACTAGTACGCAATTCCAATGTCAAAACAGTTCTATTTTAAACATTTCAGTTTAGCATAAATACTCAGTTTAAATGCAAAACTCAGTATAGTGAAAGAAGCACGGTTTAGTTCTATTTAACCCATAGATAGGACCTTTATCAGGTGCTACCACTCCGGGCCAGAGTGGACATGGGAGCAATGGCGATGAAGGGGTATTCCACATTCCCCAAAGCTCCATAACTGCTGGAACCTCACCATCAGATTGTTTTGTGTCATATCCAGGACACTCGTTGGGGGGGGGTCTTACCCCTCTGCAGAGAAGCAGTCGGTGTATTCTACAGCACCAGCCGACTGGGCAATGCGCAGAGTTAAATGTCAGACAGTTTTATTTCAGATAATTCAGTTCGACATAAGTACACCGTTTAGACGTCAAAAACAGTTCTATTTCGAGTAATTCAGTTCGACATAAGTACACTGGGCAATAAGGCGATTAGGGTAAGTCAGAAACGAATGTCCCTTTTCTTAATGATAATCAAATAAATAAAAATTTGCTAAATAATGTATGTATTTACCCAACATATTTCCAACTCGATCAGGACGTGACACAAGGTCAAATTTTTAAGCAGAGTGAAACAGCTTTAAATTTAGAATCTTTCTTTTCGTTGATTAGTTGCCTAAACCAAGCTAAAGAACCCAGTTTTCTCAACTATTTACCAATAGCCTGGGGGTGGTAAACTGAAAGATTCATGGCTTTCCTGAAAGCATTAAAGCGAAGTGAAAAGCAAAATGACTCGTCCAGGATTTGAATTCGGGTCGCCGATTCTATTTCCTACGACGTTCGTTAGATAGTATGCCATAAAAACAGATATCATTAGGTATTTTTATGACCCAATTATACAGCATATGAAGTCAAGAAAGTAAAAAAAGGGCTCAATATTTTTTAAAAATCGACTACTATGTTTACATAAACGGATATTTTTAGGATAAAAACTGACTAAAAGTTTCACCTTTAATTAACGATCTTCTATCAATGATAAAATTACTCAATAGTCTATAATAAAATTTATAAAAGATGCACAAACCTTTCATAAAAAGAAAGATTATGAATAGTCGCTATATTAAGACTTATTATTAGTATCTATACCGGACCATTGGCCTATTTGAGAAGACTGTTCACCAATGGTTCGGGAGGCTGGGGTTCAATCCCAGGTTGAGTCATACCAAAAGCACAAAAAATAGTACTTGATGCCGCCTTGCTTAGCACTCAGGACTACATGGAAAGGATCAAGGGTAAAGTGGAGCAATCCAGGGAAAGGAGTAGCGCCCTCTCTTACACCTCGGTATAGTAGCTATCGAAAAGGGAGTCTTCGGGTCACCCTCGACAAAGCGGTTATCGTCGTAAGAAGTGGATTCTGCCACCAGAGTTCAAATCATGAACGAGACTGTTTAGATTTGCTTTAGCTCTCATATCCAGCCTTGGAGAAAGAAAATTCTGAATTCAAACCATTTGTAGATCCGGAGAGGGATAGGTTATATCTGACTATTCCTGCCCGAGACACGGCACATAGTAGCACCCCAACAACCAATCCAGGTTACGGGGTAAATCTAGTCTATATCCATGATATTTATGGTACATCAACCATTGTAGGTTATTTAATGCCAAATTAATTTTTAAATATATAAACGGTTCTATTTCAAACAATTCAATTTACCATAGGTACAGTTTTTTTGTCTGCACTCGGTTAAATGTCAAAACAGTTCTATTTCAAACAACTCAGTGTAGCATGTGTACACTGTTTAGTTCTATTTAACCCATAAATAGGACTCAATCAGGTCCTACTACTCCAGACCAGAGTGGACTTGGGAGCGATAGCAATAAAAGTGTACTCCACTTTCCCAATAGCCCTAACATTACTGATGCCTCACCATCAGATTGTTTAGAGTCATGTCCCCGACTTATGATACTAGATCATATCCAGAACACTCGTTGGGGAAGTCTTACTCCTCAGCATAGATGCAGTCGGTGTATTCAGCAAACCCAGCCGACTGGGCCCACAAGAAATGATAATACATGATATAATACTATATATAATATAATGCATGATACTAAATATATACTGAATATAATCATCATTATCATCACCATAAAGTTGCACCATCAGTACAGATTTCACCTCTCTCTCTCTCTCTCACTCACTCACTCACTCACTCTCTCTCTCTCACTCACTCCATCCACCCCGATCATCCATCGCTCTTGACAGGTCTTAAAATATCATAAAAAGGCTATACGCTAAATACAATGTTAAAATAATTCTACACAATATACATATATTATATCGTACAATATATTAAATATATATATATATATATACATCATCATTATCATGTCGTGCCGCAGGCACGGATATCACTGACCCTCTCTCGCCACTTGTCCCTACAGTTCATCGCCTCTGGCTGGTCTTCAGGGCTACATCCCGTATCCTCATATAGCTGCTGTATGTATGTTCGAGCTGGTCGTCCTGCTTTTGCTCGGCTATATGTGGGGGTCCATAGGAGTACATCACTTATGAGCTCGTCTCTACTTCTCCAGCAGTGGAAATTTACTAAGCTTTTTTGCTTAGATGTGGCACAAGGCCATATGAAAGGGGCACCCAATGAGACTCGAACTCACTCGTGTAGGTTTGCTAGCCGAGCTTGCTAACCATTACACAACCAGAGGCGCCTCTACTTCTCCAGCAGTGTCCTGCATGTCTGGTTCGTCTGACTTGGATAGTTTTCGCGATGGGAGGTAGGTGGCCGTATAGTTGGTGTCTTGTGGGGTGTTGCCGTCAGGACTTGTTCAATATTGCTCGAAAAATACTTGTGTAATTGCCGTCTAGCTTCTTCTCCAGCCGTTTAGTTAGCGTCCAAGTAGTGCATCCATACAGCAGTATCGATACGACCGCTGCCTGGAAGAAACTGCGTTTCATTTTATCGGTCAGGTGTGATTTCCATATGATCGATAGCCTATCGATAGCTGTCCATGCCTTCGTTAGCCGTGTGTCGATGTCTTGCTATGTTGAAAGATTATATTATATTATAATAAGGATCATAATGATAGTCGCCGATTACCTAAATCAGAGGTTCTGCTCGACCGGACACGTGGAAAGGTTCACAGACAACAAGGTGACTCGTGAAGTTGTTGAGTGATATCCAAGGCACCAGAAACGACCAATAGGAAAACCTCAACGACGATGGGAAGATGAAATAGTCAAAGGATTCAAGCCAATACACACACACACACACACACACACACATATATATATATATATATATATATATATATATATATATATAGGGATAAATGATATACAACTAAATACTAGGGACATCCAATAAATAAAGGGATTTTTTAAAAAGAAAATAATCTTTTTTTTTTCATAAATGTAAACTTTACTTTATTTTGAATTGGTTTACAGCAAAAATTATTTAACCCAAGCAAAAATATTCGTTTTACAGCAATTAAAAACTGTGACAAATCAGAGTGTTCCTGGCTTGAACAGAGATCTCTTTTCAAATTTTTGGTACCTGAGAAGTGCAAACCATGTGAAAATTATAAAAGGATGTGTGATGTGTTTCGAGAAGCATGTTTTAGTAAGAAAAATCTTTACAAATGGGTTTAACATGGGTTTACAATTACAACCCGAATCGAAAACACGGTCCATGGAATAGAAACACATTGACTCTCCGGTAAAGAAAAAGTAAAGAAGGTCATGTAGATAGTGTTCAGGGACATGGAAATCCCAATGTGGAAAAAGTTGTAACAGTAATTAGTACTTCATACAGCCTTGCCCAGTCAATTGGGGGTGTAGAATACACCGACAACTTCTCTACAGAGAAGTAAGAAACGAATGTCCTGGATATATGACACTAAACAATCTGATGGTGACATTCAAGTAATGTTAGACCTTTGGGAAATACGGAATACCCCTTTATTGCCATCTCTCCCAGGGCCACAACGGCCCGGAGAGGTAGCCCCTGATAGGGTCCTATCTATAGGTCGAATAGATCTAAACTGTATACTTATACTAAACTGAATCGTTTGAAATTGAACTGTTTTTGACATTTAAACTGTGTGTAAACTAAAAACTATACATATCAAACTGAAGTGTTTGAAATAGAACTGTTTGTATGTATAAAAATGAATTTGGCATTTATAACCTACAATGGTTGATGTGCCATAAAACCAAATCAGAACCAATCCAGATTCCTACTACCAACTCCTGCGGCAATATTTCAGTTTATTCATTGAATGACAACTCGTATATCATATTTTAGTGTCCTAAATCATATTTTGGCCCAGTCGGTTGGGGCTGTAGAATACACCGCCTGCATCTCTGCAGAGAGCTAAGATTCCCCTAACGAATGTCCTGGATATAACACTAAGCAATCTGATGGTGAGGCTCCAGTAATTCTGGAGCTTTGGAGAATACGGAGTACCCTTTTATTTTCATCGCTCCCAGGTCCCCAATCTGACCGGAGTTATCGTACCTGATAGGGACCTATAAGTTGGTGAAATAGAACTAAACTGTGTACTCATGCTAAACTGAATTGCTTGAAATAGAATTGTTATGTAAGCAAAAAAACTATTTATACAAAACTGAGTTGTTTGAAACTTTTATCAAAATGACTTAATTCGGTGTTAAATGACCCGAAAGGATTGATACGCCGTAAAACAAACAACCAACCAACCAACAACCAAGTCATATTCATAATTCATCCGTTCATCTTTCCATGAAGGAATAGCTTATTAAAACAAAATTTAAGTGAAAACTTGTTTTTCGTTCAGCATGTTTTGTCATTTTTCTTTTTTCTTTTTAATTTGCCTCCCACAAAGGTTGATATAAATAAAAAAAAAACATCACTATAACTTTCACTATAAGAGGCGACTTTCTCTGTTGGTTTTTCAATAAGGTATAAAATGACATAATCCAAGAGGCTTGCTCTTAATCTACTTAAAGACATGGCAGGATACAGTCTACGGCAATTTGGACATTTCAACCTTCTCTAGGAAAAGTGAAAGGCGAGGCGGGGGAAAAAAGGAAAGAAACAACATGGCGGCTAGTGGCTATCACTACAAAAGCACGTTGCAAAAAAAAAAAATCATGTTTGGGCGCCTCCGAGTCTCGCATAGCTGATAATAGCAATTGGTCGTTTCTGTGATCTGTTTCAAGATTAACTCTTGTCCCTACACCTTGCTTGCAAATACTGATAGGTTTCATTTAATAGAAGAAGAAGAAGAAGAAGAAGAAGAAGAAGAAGAAGAAGAAGAAGAAGAAGAAGAAGAAGAAGAAGAAGAAGAAGAAGAAGAAGAGAACTGTGATAGTTTGTCAAGGTCTGTTGCAAGGTTTTCCCTATTGGTGACGCGAGTACACGGCCCAACAGAGGCGACCACCCAT
Organism: Sepioteuthis lessoniana; assembly: GCA_963585895.1. Taxonomy (NCBI): domain Eukaryota; kingdom Metazoa; phylum Mollusca; class Cephalopoda; order Myopsida; family Loliginidae; genus Sepioteuthis; species Sepioteuthis lessoniana. Next base: position 27,240,416 of record OY757934.1, read on the forward strand.
AAATACGCTTGATTTGATTTTTTTTGTCTCCATTTCTTGGAGAGTCAAATCAGAACAACAGTGAGAAGAAGGGAAAAAATAAAGGCATGCTGCTATTTGATAACAAACTAAACGACTTCAACATAATCCAATGCGTCCAGATGGAACTATTTTGGCTCTTCGCGCGTGTGCGTGTCTGTCTGTGTGTCTTCTGACTTAACATTGACCTGGGAGCTGACAATACACTGTCTATATAACCTTCTGAGGGGTAAGACCCTCTAAAACAAAGGGCGCCCTGAGTATGACACTAAACTGCATCTGATGTGGAAGCTCCATTCCTGGGTATCAGAGGAGTGTAAAGTACCCCTTCAGTGCCATTACTCCCAGGTCCACACTTACTCGTAGGGTAAGTAACTGATAGGGTCCCATCTTTGGGTCAAATAGCTCTATTTAAAAATTGTTAGTTTTGAAAGCAATTCTTGATACTATATAACTATGAATTATTTCTATTAAAATAGTTACTTGAAACTATAATTGTTTCCTATGGATTATTATTAGTTACTTGAAACCATATAACTGTGTACAAATTATTTGTATTAAGAATAGTTACTTGAAGCTATAACTGTTTACTTAGGATTATTATTAGTTACTTGAAACCATATAACTGTGTGCAAACAAATTATTATTATTAAATAGAAATAGTTATTTGAAATCATATAATTGGGTATAAAATATTCTTTTTAATTGTATTGAAAATTGTATTATAAATTATTTGTATATTGTTTACTAAGGATTATCATTAGTTACTTGAAACCATATGACTGTACCAACAAATAACTATTATCAAATAGAAATAGTTACTTGAAACCATTTAATTGTGTATTAAATATCCCTATTTGATAGGAATCCTAGAAATCAACTGTGTGCAAATTATTTGTATTAGATAGGAATACTAGATACCATATAATTGTATATAAATTATTTGTATTAAGGATAGTTACTTGAAACCATATAATTATGTATTAAATATCCCTATAAGACAGGAATCCAAGAAATCAACAGTGCGCAAATTATTTGTATTAGATAGGAATACTAGATACCATATATTGTGTGTAAATTATTTGTATTAAGAATAGTTACTTAAAACCATATAATTGTGTATTAAATATCCCTATTAGATAGGAATCCTTGAAATCAACTGTGTGAAAATTATTTGTATTAGATATGAATACGAGATACCATATGGAAATCCATGCAGGCGGCACGACACGATGATGATGATGATGACATCATCATCATCGTGTCGTGCCGCCTGCATGGATTTCACTGACCCTCTCTCGCCACTTCTCCATATCGTTCATCGTCTCTGGCAGGTCTTCAGGGCTACATCCCGTATCCTCACATAGCTGCTGAATGTATGTTCGAGCGGGTCGTCCTGCTTTTGCTCGGCCATACGTGGGAGTCCATTGGAGTACATCACTTATGAGCTCGTCCCTGCTTCTCCAGCAGTTTCTTGCATGTCTGGTTCGTCTAACTTGGATAGTTTTCGTGATGGGAGGTAGGTGGCCGTATAGTTGGTGCCTTGTGGGGTGTTGCCGTCAGGACTTGTTCAATATTGCTGGCAACATTCTTGTGTAATTGCCGTCTAGCTTCTTCTCCAGCCGTTTAGTTAGCGTTCAAGTAGTGCATCCATGCAGCAGTATCGATACGACCGCTGCCTGGAAGAAACTGCGTTTCATTTTATCGGTCAGGTATGATTTCCATATGATCGATAGCCTATTGATAGCTGTCTATGCTTTAAGCAATTGGACATTAAACTAGGACTGTTCACTCAAGAAGAACTCGACTTGGTTCTTAGAAAAATTAAAAATAGGAAAGCTGTAGGGCTTGACGAGATTCCCCCAGAAGTATGGAAGACCAGACAATTCGACGACATACTGCTCCGACAATGCAACGCAGTCTATAATCAAAATCCGATAGACAGATGGATGTAGTGATGCATCCTCCCCTTCCCTAAAAGGGGTGACCTCGGATTAGCCAAGAACTACCGAGGTATAACACTTACATCCATAGCAGCCAAACTTTACAATGCCCGGCTACGAAACCGCATAGAACCCAAAATCGACAACATCCATAGGAAAACCAAAATGGCTTCCGAAGAAATAGATCCATGACCTCAAAAATATTAACCATCCGTAGAATCCTTGAAGGTGTACGGGCAAAAAAACTACCGGCGACATTATTATTTATCGACTTTACCAAGGCCTTCAATTCTATTCACAGAGGGAAGATGGAACAAATCCTACTAGCATACGGCCTACCAAAAGAGACCGTCGCAGCAATAACGATTCTCTATAGAAACACCAAAGTGAAAGTTCGTTCACCGGATGGAAACACAGAATACTTCGACATTGTAGTAGGAGTACTACAAGGGGACACGCTAGCCCCATACCTCTTTATCATCTGCCTGGACTGCGTGCTTAGAACATAGATTGATAAAATCAAAGAAAACGGCTTCGAGCTGACAAAGAAAAGAAGCAGAAGGTACCCCGCAAAAACAATTACCGACGCCGACTACGCCGATGACATAGCGATATTGGCAAATACACCCAACCAAGCCAAAACACTACTGAATAGTTTGGAACGAGCCGCCGCAGGCATTGGCCTCCATGTCAATGCACACAAAACTGAATATATGCGCTTTAATCAAACCGGCGACATTTCCACACTATAGGGAACCTCTCTGAAACTGGTAGACAAATTCCCCTACCTAGGAAGCCGTGGCTCATCAACCGAAAAAGACATCGACAGATAACGTATAATTGTGTGTAAATTATTTGTATTAAGAAGAGTTACTTGAAGCTATAATTGTTTATTAATGATTATTATTAGTTACTTAAACCATATAAACTATGCAAGCAAATTATAATTATTGAATAAGAATAATTACTTGAAAACATACAATTATTTCTATTAGATAGGAATACTTAAAATTATGCAACTGTAAGCAAATTATTTGTACTAGAGAGGAATATTATTATTATCTTACTCATTTCAAATAGTAACCAAAAAATAGCAACAATTATGGGATGAAAATCCCCACAATATCCTCTTTCAAATACAACCAATTTTAAAAGAAAGGAAGCTGGATCCAAATAACATTAGAAGAGAAGAAACTACCCTTACTCGACTACGCATTGGACACACTGGACTGACTCACTCCTTCATTCTTAAAGAAGAACCTCCCCCAAAATGTCCATATGGAAACCAATACTCAATCAAGCATATTTTGATAGAATGCACAAAACTAAACCACACCAGGAAAAAGTTTTATAAGGCGAACTGCATGAAGGAACTATTTTTAAAAATTGCTCTCAAAAACATAATCAACTTCTTAAAAACAATTGGCCTCCTATTAAAGATATAGACTATGTTACCAACACCTTCGACCATCAAGTTTATACAAACAAAAAGGTTTGACATTTATATATATACACACACATACATATCAGAATTTAACACTCAATGACCCTTAAGAGGTCAATTTACCATAAAACCCAACCATCACCAACTTAAACATTTGCATTTACAAATCATATATATAGTATATGTGTAAAAAGGCTCTGGGATTAAATAACCTATAGAGGTTGATATGCTATAAATTCCAACCAACCAACCAACTATTTTGAGAGTTTTTCACACCAGCGTTGGCTGACGATTTTTTACTGACGTCTGAGTGACAATAAGTCTCCTCAAGTCTCCAGGACTCTTCTCAGTATTCTGGCTGATCTTAATAATGCTGTAGTTTAGATGGTCTCTACTCGTCCTCCAGTCCCTGTACCAATCCCTTCATGACGTATAACTGGTATCATGTTTGGAAGTTTTTTAGTTCTATAGCAAGGTTTAAATTGTTGTTGTTGTTAGTCACTGGAAACCACATAATTGTATTCAAATAAATGTATATTATTCAACCGAAATTATAACTTGAAACCATATAATTATTAGTATTGGATAGGAATACTTAATACTAAATATAATTGTGTATAAACTGTTAGTATTAGATAGGAATACTTGAAACTATACAACTGAGAGTAAATTATATGTATTAGATAGGAATACTTGATATCGTATAACTGTGTACAAAAGACAACTCCCAAAAAAATGTACTCGTAAATATAAATATACAATGAACGCTATTCCATAACCTCTAGACATAAAATAACCGAAGACGGGTTTACATGGCATTAAAATCAACCAATCACGTGACAGTAGTGTCTATTATGTCTCTAGATTATGGTCAAATAAACCAGGTTAAAACATTTGATATGTCTCTATAAGAAAAAAACTTTTAATGATAATCACCCATTTGCAGACCCATTTCAAATACAACCAATTTTAAAAGAAAGGAAGCTGGATCCAAATAACATTAGAAGAGAAGAAACTACCCTTACTCGACTACGCATTGGACACAGTGGACTGACTCACTCCTCATTCTTAATCTATGCAAGCAAATTATAATTATTGAATAAGAATAATTACTTGAAAACATACAATTATTTCTATTAGATAGGAATACTTAAAATTATGCAACTGTAAGCAAATTATTTGTACTAGAGAGGAATATTTGTATTAAGAATAGTTACTTAAAACCATATAATTGTGTATTAAATATCCCTATTAGATAGGAATCCTTGAAATCAACTGTGTGAAAATTATTTGTATTAGATATGAATACTAGATACCATATCATCATCATCATCATCATTGTGTCGTGCCGCCTGCATGGATTTCCCTGACCCTCTCTCGCCACTTCTCCATATCGTTCATCGTCTCTGGCAGGTCTTCAGGGCTACATCCCGTATCCTCACATAGCTGCTGAATGTATGTTCGAGCGGGTCGTCCTGCTTTTGCTCGGCCATAGTGTTCGCCAGCAGTTCGAGAGTCCAAGGTTCAATCCCAGATGGAGTAATGCCAAAGACCATAACAATGGTGCAGGATGCCTCCTTGCTTAACACTCAGCATTATTAGGTACAGATCGAGGGCATGTAGAACAATCCATGGAGTGGGGCCCTCCTCTATACCTTGGTGTTCTATCTATTGAAAAAGGAGCCTTCGGATCGGCCTCGACTATGATCGGCCAACTTACTTTACAACTATATAAATCCAAAATCCTCTGCTACGAACGGGATATGACACAAGATCAAAAGAAATCACTCTGACCTACTATTCACCCATAGCAGAAAGGAGAACAGATAGATTTATGCCTTTCCCAAAGGGCTTAGCACAAAAGGAACTCGCAAACTGCTTCGTCCAGGAAGTGAACCAATTGATCTGACGGAAATTCCAATGAATAAATATTGAAAGAATATTTCGAAAAAGACAATTCAAGGACAACCCTTTACAAGCCTTGTCGGTGAGGCTAAAAATATGCCAAATGCATCTTCTAAAGATAGAGGCGTCCTGGGTGTGGCATAAAACTGTATCCAGTGGTGAGGCTTCAGACCCCGAGCTCTTGCAATGATGAGTTCCTCTTCTTTGCCAACCTGACCTGCTGTGGTAGTACCTTTTAGGATCCCATCTATGAGTCTAATAGCTTTATCTGAAAATCGTTTTTATTGAATAAGAATGCTGAAAACCATCCAATTGTTACCAAACTAATAATTATTATTAAATAGGAATTGTGACTTGAAACATTATAATTATGTATGAATTATCAGTATTTGATAGGAATACTTGAAACCATTCAACTGTGTGCAAATTATTTGAATTAAATAGGAATACGTGATTATTATAGACAATGAAGTGAAATTTTTAAAAACTTTAATTAAACATTAAAATTTAGATATAACTCCAATCAAACATTTACAAAGGAATCAAAGGAATCAAATTTCAACATTAAATAAGCCAAAAGGAGTTGATATGCAGTTAAACTGATAGACCAAACCTAACCGAACCTTTATCTTCACATATCTTTCTTTCTTTTACCTTTTTTCTTTTTTTTTTCCTACTTTTTTCTTTTTTTTTTTTTTGTTTGCTTTTCTCTTTTTCTTAACTTTCCTTTATTTTTCTTTCTTTCTTTGTTTTCTTTTATTTTCTTGACTTTATTTCCCTTTTCTTTTTCCTTTCTTTTCTTCTTCTTTCTTCTGCTTTTCTTTTTCTTTTCTTTTTTTTTTCTTTACATTCTTTTGCTTTTCTCTCTTCTTTTTTCTTTTCATTTCTTTTTCTTTCTTTACTTTCTTTCTTTGGCTTTTCTTCTTCCTTTCTTTTTTTCTTTTCGTTTCTTTTACTTTCTTTCTTTTCCTTTTCTCTTTCCTTTCTTTTTTCTTTTTCTTTCTTCATTTTCTTTATTTTCTTTCTTTTCTTCTCCTTCCTTTTCTTTTCTTTGGTTTCACACTCACACACACACACACACACACACACACACACACACACACACACACACACACACACACACATATATATATATATATATATATATATATATATATATATATATATATATAAAGTAACGTTGGCGATCGCAGAAAAGTTAAAGATGAGTTGTGATTTGTTTTTACATAAACAAAAATAAGAAGATACTGGAACATAAATGTCGAAATTTTTGTTAATCATAAATTTGAAATAAAATAGGATAAAATAAATAAATGTTTTCGAGCAATAAATACGCCAAAGAATGCTATTAACAATAATATAACGTTAAGAATTTTCTATTTTTTTCGTTTAAATTTTTCATTTAAAAATAATTTTTCGGAAAAGATATGACATTACATACTAACATTGCATTGAAAATGGTTTTAAGTAAAAACAAAACATTAAACGTGACATATTATTTATATATAAATAAATCCACTTTCTGAATATCTATTTTTTTGTAATATATATATACATATTTACCAACCCCTCCGCTCGGGCAGGATATGACACAAGGTCAATTTTTAAGCGGAGTTTAACAGGTTTGAATTCAGAGTTTTCCTTCTCCTCGACTAGTTACCTCACCAAGGCTAAAGAACCTAGTCTTCCCTACTATTTACCCATAGCTGGAGGGAGAATAATTGGATTATATATATATATATATATATATGGAAGTAAATACTGGAGTAAAATCCGACAATATGGAGAAAAAATCAATAACAAGCTAAAGGAGAGATTTATTATGAAACAAAGTCGATACTACAGCATTTTGGTTCTAATGGGAAGGATGATACAAGTGGTGTCCAATCAAAAACGGCCGACTCTTTCTCGATATAAAGAGTTTCCCTGTGGTTGTTTTTTTTTTGGGGGGGGGTGTATCTTTTAAACATCTATCGTTTATTTAACATCACTAATATTATCCTTCCCAGTCCTGATGATGGTTCATTAGGACTGAAACGTTATAGAGTCGACTTTTTTCAATAAATCTTTCCTTCTTCTTGGATTACCGTGTGTGTGTGTGTGTGTGTGTGTGTGTGTGTGTGTGTGTGTGTGTGTGTGTGTGTACACACGCTTTCATACATATGTATATTTTACACATTTATATGTATGAATATACACGTATATATCTATAACCCCCCACACATAGATAGATAGATAGATAGATAGATAGATAGATTATTAAGTATAGCATAGACACAGAGTCGACAATGGTTGGCTACTCTCAGTTTCTTACCTAATAAACATATAAACGAGAAACTGCCATGCTAACTTAGATAGATAGATAGATAGATAGATAGATAGATAGATAGATAGATAGACAGAAACACATAATATATTTATATCAACAGTTAATCAAACTCGGGGGCGATCATAACATATTGATAATTGATTTATTGACTGAAAAAAAAACACGATACTTGAAACTTTTCAACTCAAGGGAGGTAACTCTTTTCTGTACTTACCTCCCCTGGTGCTTTTTTTTTTTTAGTAATTCAAAGCTCTAAATTTTATAAAATAATAATTTGAAATTCTTTCGCTTTTTATTCTTCTCCCAGTTTGATACAAGAAATTTTTTAAATAATTCATCCGTGATATTTACATCCTGCTTAGTTTTATATTGAAAAAAAAGTCCCTGAATTCTTCTCAAAATTTATTTCCTCGCTTTTCTTTAGATTCCGATAAAAGAGTCTCTCTCTCTCTCTCTCTCTCTCTCTCTCTCTCTCTCTCTCTCTCTCTCTCTCTCTCTCTCTCTCTCTCTCTCTCTCTCTCTCTCTCTCTCTGAGTGTGAATTTGTATGTCTGTGAGTATACGTGACTCTGCCCGTGTGTATATGTATGTGTGTATGCCTCTCTGTCTGTGTGCGCAGAAATTTGTATCATAACGCGAGGGTTAGCTTACAACTTAAGCCAACCCTTTTCACTTTCTGCGTCTTCTTTGCCACCGAATTTAAATTCTATTCACCCTCAGATAAATCAACTGAATATTGCTGACATTGTTTCTTAGTCTCACTGGATGCCGTGATAATGAGGGGGTGATTTTTTTTTTTTAATATATTCGGTTTCATGATTATTTTTTTAATAAAATTATTTACTTTGAATAAAATATTAAATTATATATTAACATCTGCATCAACTAATACCTGATAATACTGAAACTGACTTAACAAGTGAAGATCTAGATCAGGGAATTTTCATTTATAATAATTTTAATTTTATTCATAAAAAAATATGTTACCATGGATAAAAATTAAAATTCCAATTATTTTATTTTAATTTTACTTTTTAATTATTTTTCTTCTTTTTAAATTCATATTTTTATTCCTTGGATTAAATAATCTTTCTTTTTCTATTATTCAAGCGGATGTTTTAGAATTTCGTCTTTGTACAAATGGATTTGTTTAAAATAGAATTGTCTTTAAATGTTATCTTTTGGTAAAATATGATTGTACGTGTCGTTAACGACACATACAATCATATTTTCGGTCAGTGTCGGATCGTTTGTTCATTTAAAGGATCTGTAAGTTTGGAATGCGTTGTATGAGAACGATATATCACAAGTACCCATCACATCAAATCAGGCATTCTGTTGGGTGTACGTATAGCGTTTAGGGAAATTGTTAATTTCTCTAACACTATATTTTTTTAGGCAACACAAATGAATTACGAAACTTTTCTTTAACAACACAACAAAGAAAGTTTTTTATTTGCAGCATTGAATATGGTTTGCTTTTGGTGCTGCAAGACTCGTGGAGTTTAGGCTTGTTAGTGTTGGAGACGAAATGGCTTAGCGGGATGTTGAGATGGCAGCGTGTGTTGCGGGACGTGTGAGGGATTGTGTTTAGAGTCACCGTGTAGTTTTGTATCTGGTATTTTTGGGGAAGAGTCTGCGTTATCTCCATTTATGTGGACCAGAGGCGAAAAGGGAACTAGTGTGTCGAGAGCGGAGTTACACGCAGATCGACATAGCCATTTTTTTGGGGTGACATGAAGTGGTGCCTGTGGAAGGCATGCTGAATGCATCCAATTCATATTCAACTGGGATTCCTTGTACGAAATCCATAAATTAGATGGTTCCCTCGTTGAGCGTCCATGTTGCTGCTGCTGGTGTTGCTATGTTAAAAAGCATCACTAAGCAGGGACGGCAAGACGAACGTCTGTTCTGGTCGCTGTCTCAAGCCAAAGAGACTGGGTTTGGCCGCTCACCCGTTTTGCAAGCCGGAAATGAAGGTCCGGGCTGAATAGGATAAGTCATCCTGATTGGGTGAAATTAAGTGTTGAAATAAATTTGCGCGCCAAACCAAAATACGAAATTTTCCTCTTCTCTACATATGATATCTGGCCCGTGGTGTAATGGTTAACGCCGTAGAAAATGAACTCAGCGGCACAAGTTCAAATAATATCTGACTGCATTTAACATAGCACGAAATTCCTGGGGAAAACTAGGAATCCGATTATTCTGCCTCAAGCTATGGGTAAATAGGAGGAGAAACAGGGTTCGGCAACAAGTCTAGGAGAAGGAAAACTCGGAATTAAAACCTGTTAAACTCTGCTTAAAAATTGACCTGGTGTCACATTCTGGCTGTGTGGAGGGGTTGATAAATACATATGATATCTGGCAACTAATCAACCTTATCCAGCGAGTTTTATTCTCCTGTTAAAATGGATTTGAAAATGTCAACAAGTAAATTCACCCCATGTAGACCCCTATACTGTTATTCACTCTGACAGAATTCTATTTACCCCCTGGGGTCTAAATGGGCCACTTTAGGAAGTCCTGCTTAAAGCAGACTATTCAAAAAGATTTTTCTTTTTTCTTCTTTGACCCAGTCGGTTAGGGTTGTAGAATATTCCGACTACATCTATGCAGAGGGGTAAAATTCCCTCAATGAATGTCCTGCATATGACACTAAACAATCTAGTGGTTAGGCTCCGGTAATCCTGGAGCTTTGGTGAATGCATAGTACCCCTTCAATCACCATTTCTCCCAGGTCCACTCTGGCCTGGATTGGTAGCACCTGATAGGGTCCTAATCTATGATTCAAATAGAACACTTTGACATTTAGACGGTGTACTTTGACATTTTAACTGATTGCAAAAATGACTTTTGCTAACATGAATTGTTTGAAATCGAACTGTTTAATCATTTAACTGTGCGTAAACAAATGACAGATGTTTAATCAAATTGTTAGTGATACATAGTAATACTTGGAATCATTTAACTTTGATTTATGCCAGACTGAATTGCTTAAAATAGAACTGTTTGATCATTTAACTGTGTATAAATAAATGACAGATATTTTAATTAAATTGTTAGTGTTAAATAGCAATATTTGAAAACATTTAAGTGTGTGCAACAAATAGATTAATAATAAAAATAATTATTCCTATTTGATAGAAATTTAACTGTGTGCAAAAAAATTAGCTTAGGCTCATTTAAAAATGTTGTCTACAAAATGTATTTACAAATCGTATATCTAATATATATGTATGAAAATGATTTAATATTAAATAACCTACAGTCGTTGATATGCCATAAAACCCAACCAAAGCAAGTCATATATATTTAATATATATGTATGAAAGGATTTGGCATTAAATAACCTACAATGGTTGATATGCCATAAAACCCAACCAAAGCAAATCATATATATTTAATATATATGTATAAAAAGGATTTGGCATTAAATAACCTGCAATGGTTGATATGCCATAAAACCCAACCAAAGCAAATCATATATATTTAATATATATGTATAAAAAGGATTTGGCATTAAATAACCTACAATGATTGATATGCCATAAAACCCAACCAAACCAATTCTTTTTCTTTTTCTTCTTTTTTATCTTTTTCTTCTTTTCCTTTTTCTTCTTGTAACATTGGCAATTCTCTCTATACCTTTCGGTAAGAATGAACTGATAAGATTGATTGATCAATTAATTGATCGATTGATTGATTTATTGATTTCAGTGATTTATCATCAAGTCTGGGTTCATTTTATGCGGAGAAGTTTAGGAATCACGTTTATTTTATATTCATATTTACATTTTCTGTGGTGTTGTTTCTGAAGTATTTTTTGTTTTTTGCATATGGAACTATCGAATATGAATAATTTTAAACAGATCTGTTTGAGCCAGAGATGGGATCTGCATCTGGTAGTGAGGCTCAAGTTGCAGATATCTGGGAAATGCGGAGTACCTGTTCATTGCCATTTTTCCTAGGTCCACTCAAACCCAGAGTGGTAGAGCCTGATAGGGTTTAATCTATCGGTCAAATAGGTCTATTTGCAAATTATTTGTATTAGATAGGAATACTTGATATCATATAACCATGTGCAAAAAATTATTGGGGAACTGCAAAGCAATGTGGGTCATGGTTATCTTTCAGTGGCTGTTTTTACTCTCATCTATAGAAGCCACCCTTATATATGTGCAGCAGTAGTTCCCCGATCGAACTAATTGATCCCGTCCGAAGAACCCTAGAGTTCATACGCCCAGGGCCATGTTAAGCATTGCGTTGAGTCGTCAGGGGGTTTATCCGCTTGCCTTTACGTCCACCATGCTGCTTCCCATGGATTCCGTGTTTTCTTTTTTGTGTGTGGTGGGGGAGAGGAAAGGTTAGAGGCGTTTAGATGGGGTCTAAAAATCTTTTATGGACTCCTTCACATGGCCGAACAAAAGCAGGGCAACCAGCTCTAAGCGATGAACGATAGGGAGGGGTGGCGTGAGAGGGTCAGGGATATCCGTGCTGATTGCACAACAAAATGAGGATGAAATGAGAACGCAATAAATGTCAATATAAATATACAATCAGCCTAGTCGGCGGTAGGGATGTAGAATACACCGATTGCATCACTCCAGAAGGGTAAGACCCCACTCACAACAAAAGGATTTGAATTATTTAACTGTGTGTAAACAAATGAGTAATGTTAACTAAAATTATTAGAGCAAAATAGTGGTGCTCGTCGTGTAATGGTTATCGTCGTAGGAAATGGACACGGCGAAACGAGTTCAAATCCTGGACGAGAATGATTGCATTTCACATAGCCCTAATACCCTTGGGAAAGGTATGAATCCAATTATTCTCCCTCCATCTATGGATAAATAGTAGGACAGACTAATTCTTCAGCCTTGGTGAGGCAACTAGTCTTGGAGAAGGAAAACTCTGAATTAAAACCTGTTAAACTCCGCTTAAAAATTGACCTTGTGTCATAACCTGCCTAAGCGGAGGGGTTGGGTAAATAGGATTAGAGCAAAATAGTAATTCTTAAAACTCCTTAGCAGTGTGCCTAAATTGAAGTATTGCTATAGCATAGCAATACTTGGAACCATTTGACTATGTGCAAATCAATGGTGTCCAATAGAATAATTAGTGTTAAATAGCAATACTTGTAAACACTTCATTGTCTGCAAACAAATGATCAATATAGAACAGCATTATAAGTGTTAGATAACAATAACTGAAACCATTTAACTAAGTATAAAAAACAATAGCAATGCTACTGTGCAAACAAATTAGTTCTAACTCATTCAAAAATGAAGTTACCAAGAAACTATTCACTTACAAATAATATATATATATATATATATATATATATATATATATATATATATATATATTAAATGTATTCAAACAAATGACTGATATAAAACTGTTACTGCTACATAGCAATACTTGGAACCATTTAACTGTATGCAAACAAATAATTAATAGTAGATAGAATTATTCGTATAAGATATAAATATTTTAAACCATTTACCTATGTGCAAAAATCGATCTCAGGCTCGTTTAAAAATATGATCAACAAAATGTGTTTACAAATCATATATGATTGATATACCTGTATAAGGATTTCGCATTACATAACCTTCAATGGTTGATATGCCGTAAAACCCAACAAAACCAAAGCAAACCAAACACTGAAATCAACCAATGAATCAGTCCAAATTTCGACATAGAGGTAAGCAGTAATGTTCTTTTGCTTGAACAACACAATGAAATTAGCTTGGAAATACGAAATTAAACAAAGCACACAGATACCACTCTCTTTTTAGGACAGATAGCCGAAAAGCAACACGTTGATCGTCGATGGGTCACACCAAGATATTTGTCTCTGCCTCACACCAGACAGAACTTGACACAAGGTCAATAACCCGTAGGTCGATTATAGTGGGGGTTAGAGGAGGAGAAGGTCGGGCACGAGCCGAGACCAACACTAACCTTGGGCAGAAGTTCAGATTATATACTTCCTTCATAATCATTCAATCATGGATATGATTCTTGTATTGGAGAGGATGTCATACAGTCTAGACAGTGTTATACGAGTCGTGCATCTGTGTACCATTGGAAACTGAGGGATGCAGTACGGTTGATGTGAAGCAAGACAGATGAACCCCAAAGCAGGCCAACAGTGTGCTTCACCTGATGCTGAGCGGAGGAGTCTTATAGGTTAACGGCCAAAATCAAATAGTTCAGTTTATGAACAACTACTCATCAATTAGTGTGGCATCTTTTGAGGAGAAAAATAGCCATCAAAAGATCACAGTGACACCAAATCAATCCAGACGTTCAAACTGTATCCCCCTTCACACAATTAGAAAATGCACGCGTTCTACTGAGCGAGGAATTTTGATCCTAGTGTTCGAAAAGTCCGTTACAGAACCCAAACCAAACATTTTGATTCAAGGACACTTTTAACATCACGACTTTTACACATGGTAACCACTAGTATTGGCTGACCAGCAAAAACTTATATTCATCTGCTCTGTGTGGACACAAGATGCTGTCTAGAAGACTTACCAAGAGAGACGGATAGTAAGATTCTCAAGGGAATACACATTGTTAACACGCTTTGATGATGATAATAATGATGATGATGGTAAACATTAAAAAAACAAACAAAGAAAAACACTGTGATTACTTGGAGAAACAATATTTAATATTCATATAGAGTTTACAGTACATGATAGTAAAAATCGAATTCATACCAACGACTCTATATACACGGTTTGAGCAAGCGGACATAGATATAGAAAATTTAAAATTGTTTTTAAAAAGCAATAAATTTAACTCAAGTATTTTTATTTCACGTTATCATATTTCTTTACGAAAAAAAAAGCATGATGTCAATTCACAGATTCGGTATATCATCTTTTTGGCTTAGATTTCCTTGATGATTTTTAGATTATTTTCCATAAGAGAAATTCCCTCCGCCATTTTGTCCACCTTTTCCACTGCAAAAAAAAAGTTTATTCATATAAATATTTTTTGACACTTTACGTGACGTCTTACAACAACAGACTTCTCTGATAATTTGGTTTGGTGGTAGAGGTACTTCTTTTTTTTCTTGAGCACGAATAGCATGGCGGAGCCTATCCCTCTCCACATCTCATTTTAAGTCAGTGGTTTCTTTCTCTTAGATCAGTTCGCATGTTAAGGCTAAAGGGCTAAACGTACCCTACTATTTACACATAACTAGGGGAAAGATAGTTCAATTTCTTCCTTTCCCGGGAGTACGAGTGCTGTGTGAAATGCAAACAACGTCGATCAGGATTTGAACTCGGATAGACGAGTCAACTTTGCTAACCCCTCCAAGAACAGTCCTACACAGACATCTGTATCAAACAATTTTATTCGACAAAGCTGCTAAAGATTCAAAAGATTCACTCCAAGGTGTATGTGCACCTCACAATGCTTACACTACCTGCATTTCAGAAAGGACGGCTTGTATAAGTGCCAAACATGCTGATGGTGACTTTACTTCAGTGATCCCACGAGAATCGATATATTTTTAGCGAGACTTGAATGTACCCACTTTCACCATTGTGGGAGTATATTCTGTAACTGACATCAAGTTTCCTCGGGAATTTAACGGAAAGCCCAAATAAAAATACCACAGTACCTGTTAGGCTACATTCTATGTGTTAAATAGATCTGTGGAACAACTGTTACTATTAGATAGAAATACTTGAAACCATATAACTGCGTGCTAACAAATACGTATAATTAAATGGGAATAATTACTCAAAGCCATATAATCACTTATAAGTAATAATAATAATAATAATCATTATTATTATTATTTACTCATTAGAGTTTTTCACATCAGCGTTAGCTGATGGTCTGTCACTGGAGTTTGAGTGACAGCAAGTCTCCTCGTCTCCAGGATTATTCTCAGTATTCTGGCCGTTCTCAATAATGCTGTTGTTTGGATGGTCTCCACTCGTCCACCAACTTCCAAGTCCTCCAGTCCCTTTAATACTCCTTTAGTCACTGTACCAAAAGCACCAATTACGGTTGGTATGTCACCTGCATGTGCCATAGTTTTTTCAATTCCCAAGCAAGGTCGAGGTACTTATGCTTCTTTTCACATGCTTTCAGTTTTATTCAATGGTCTGGCGGGACAGAAAAGTCGACAATTTTGCAAATTCTCTTTATTTTTCTTTTTTTTTTTTTTTTACTGGTTATTATTAGGTCTGGTCTTCTGGCCGTGATTAGGTGATCCGTCTGTATGTCAAAATCCCATAGGAGCTTATGTGTGTCATTTTCTAGGACAGCTTATTATTATTATTATTAGTAGTAGTAGTAGTAGTAGTAGTATACTTCTTGCAAGCTTTTTACACCTGGGTTAGTTGATGGTCTTTCACTGGAGTTTGAGTGACAGCAAGTCTCCAGGACTCTTCTCAGAATTCTAACCGATCTCACCAATGCGATAGTCAGGATTGTATCGATTCTTCCTATTTTCCAATATCTCTAATCCCCTTTTCAAATCTTTGATGAACGTTCCAAGAGCACCAACCACAATAAGTATCACTGTCTACCTTGCATTCGACAGCTTTTTTTTAGTTCTCTGGCAAGATCCAAGTATGTGTCTCTCTTTTCGTTTATTCGAAGTGTTAGTTCCTATTAGGGTCCTGTCTATGAGACAAATAGATTAGTCTGAGATAATGTATTTTTCTGTTTAAAACGATTACGGGGGTATGTAATATAATAGCCGAGGGATTTCGGTTCATGCCTTTGTGTTTAGTTAGGCTGAGAACCTTTCAGCTCACATGGGTTAGTTCGGTGCAAACTTAATGCAGGTGTTAACGCGCGTGCAGGCGGCGGACGTGTCACTCAGAGATGTCACAATAGCCTAAGACGAAACGGGGTGACAGGGTGCGAATGACGTCACGCACCGGAAGCGTGCGGAGGTTTTTTGGAATTTGAAGAAAGTTAGGAGAGTTTAAACTAGACGCCGAACGAGGAGGTTCGACTTTTGGGGCTCGCTGAGGCGAGACGAATTTGCGCGCCATGGGTGCCGCATGAGATAGGGGCCAGATGAAGAAACCAGCGTAAAAAGATTGTGTCTCTCTCCTTATGTCGAAACTTTAACTCAAAAGTAATAAAAAGGTTTCGTACCTGAACTAAGAAGTTACGTGTTTTCGAATTTCGACATCCTATGTTCTGAGTTTTCTATATGAACATTATGTATATATGTTACCAACATGCCATGTCCAATTTCGCACATGGCCATATTCGTGTATATGGCTATGTAACAGGTATATTTTTATACTGTATACAATTGTTAAACTGACTTCGGCATTCAATCAGCATAACATAACGATCAACGTCGTAGGAAATGGAATTAGCGATCTGAGTTCAAATCCTGATCAAAGATGCTTCACTTCGCACTAATACTCTTGGGAAAGGCATGAATCCATCTGTTATCCTCTCAGCTAAAGGTAAATAATAGGGCAGACTGGGTTCTTTACCCTTGGTTAGGCAACTAGTCAAAGAAAAGGGAAATACTGAATTCAAACCAGTTGTACCCCGCCAAAAAATTGATCGTTTGTCACACCCAAATGTGGTGGGGGGGAATATTGGCGAACCCTCTACCCACAAGGCCGGTGGGCCGTTATTGATATACACCTCGCAAAATAGCACGTTCTATCAAAATATTGCAAAACTTTTGATTCCCCCTAGTACTTACATATGTAAGGTAGGCCTTAAAATAACCCGACAAAGGTTGACATGCCGTAAAACTAACCAGCCAACAAAATAAACGCTATAATTGTATTTATTTTTGAATTAGCGGGATTTAATTACTTATTTTTTAATTTATTTATTGGAAAACGAATGTAAATAGTCTGATAAAACAATCTATCAAAGAATCTAATTTCATCAAAATAATAATATAATTTACTTACATTTATTTTGCAATAAATTAAAATAAATAAAAAATTTCTTAATTAAATGACATTCTGTTAAATTAAATTATCTCGTTTCTAATTTGATAAAACTACATACTGCTAGACATATGTAAGAACTAGGGTGAGTCAAAAGTTTCGCAATATTTTGGTTTGGTTTCTTTGTTTAATGGCATATCAACTCTTTTTGGGTTATTTAATGCCAAGGCTATTCTCCTAGAAGAACAGTAGTGGTACTCTTTAACCCATAGCTGGGAGGATAAGGGGGTTCATACCTTTCCCAAGGGTATTTGCCCGAAAGTGAACGTAATAGCGCGACTGGAGTACGAACTCGCGTACTACGATTCTGCAATCCATCGCTTTAACCATTACACCACGAGGACACCCCAGCAACTTTTTGATAGAACGTGCTATTTTGCGATGTGTATATCAATAATGGCTCATCGGCTTTGTGGGTAGAGTGTTCGCCAATATTCCAGGAGACCGAGGTTCGATCCCAGGTCGAATCATATCAAAGACTCAAAAAATGGTACTTGATACCTCCTTGCTTAATGCTCAGCACTAAAATGTACGTATCAAGAGTAAAATGGAGCAATCCTCTATGTCTTGGTGTTGTAGATATTGAAAAAGGAGCATTCGGGTCGCCTTCGACTGTGGTCGCCATCTTTACTTTTATATTGGTAGTACTGAGGTCGTCGGTACGTTCACATGTAATGCATTGATTCTCTTCGCAGATGAACGTGAAATCTTGTCTAATTCGGAAACTTATGATTTACGAATTTGAACTGGGCAATAACGCCGCTACGTGGAGGTGCCTGTGGTGTAATGGTTATCGTCGTAGGAAATGGACACGGCGACACGAGTTCAAATCCTGGACGAGACTGATTGCATTTCACATAGCACTAATACCCTTGGGAAAGGTATGAATCCAATTATTTCTCCCTCCAGCTATAAGTAAATAGTAGGGCAGACTAGGTTCTTCAGTCTTGGTGAGACAACTAGTCTAGGAGAAGGAAAACTCTGAATTCAAACCTGTTAAACTCCGCTTAAAAATTAACCTAGTGTCATATCCTGCCTGGAGGGGTTGGTAAATATGATAACGCCGCTACGGAAGCAATCGAAAACATTTGTCGAGCGAAAGGTGAAGGCACATTTGATTGCAGTGCAGTAACAAGATTATTGAAGAAATTTCGCTCGAGTTGAAAGAAACTTGACCACCAAACATGGTCAAGTAGGCCTTAAACCGTGGAATTCGAGGCCGTGTTCCAAGTTAAATCCAGCGAGTAGCACTGTGAGAGTATCAGGTGATATCGGCGTTTCACAGTCCTATGTGATTTCACTAAGTCGGCAAAGGCATCTGGAACTGCCTAATAATGCCTCAGGTTACCAAAATATAGCAAAACTTTAGACTCACCCAAGTATTTAATCGAGTCCCCAATTTACGAGGATCAATATTCGTATTAGTATATCCACGATATACTAACACTGAACAAGAAAGGCAAACTCACGTACACATACAAGAACATTTAAACTTTGATAAACATAATATACAAGCAAATAGTATAAAAATTAATAATATACAAACATGCCTTAACGGATAAAAATGTTCACACATTGTTCTATGAACAAGTAGTATGTAGAAGGGAGGAGGAAAAAGTCAGAGACGATGCTTCTATTTGTTAAAGGCCACAGGCAAAAAGTGGCAAAGAATGGGGGCTCTAGGATCGTCATGCAACACAACACCGGCTTCTATTTTACATTAACCATCCAAGGAAGATAATTATTTATTGATTCCCTCCACAGGCATTAGATGACTTACAGTACCTGCGGTTTTTAAATGGTCCCCTATTTAAGTACTGAATTGGCTTATCACTGCTGAACTTCAGTGATCTGAACGGAACTGGTGTTTCCAGTATGATCTGTGTCGTGTTACCCACAGTGGCGAAACAAAACATTTACGGTGATTGCCTTGTAGTGGGTAAGGAACAAAAGACAGAATTCCCTTTAAAAGTTAAACTCTCCTATATGTTACCATATCCAGGAGAAACGTATAATCTAGCGACTGTGTACTTATCATAACGGCTATATCTGCTGGGCCTGTTCCTTCAAGACTCAACTCCGAATACCACCCTGGCAGTAGGGCTTAGAATGCGCTAATTGTATCACCTCTCAACAAAAAGAGGGAGGTTTTACTGAGTATAACATCAAATTGGAGATCTACAGAGTGTGGAGTATCCACTCATTGCCATTACTTCTATGTTCCCTCTAACCTGGAAGTCTGAGTTCCATCAGTGGTTCAAATAGATCTATAAGAAAGGTGTCCGTATTCGATTACAACCGTGAGCAAAAAAAAAAAAAAAAATGTAAATATAAACGTAGTTATTTACTAAGCTTTTTTGCTTAGATATGGCACAAGGCCATATGAATGGGGCACCCAATGAGACTCGAACTCACTCGTGTAGGTTTGCT
Organism: Sepioteuthis lessoniana; assembly: GCA_963585895.1. NCBI lineage: Eukaryota > Metazoa > Mollusca > Cephalopoda > Myopsida > Loliginidae > Sepioteuthis > Sepioteuthis lessoniana. The sequence goes on from OY757934.1 coordinate 27,260,461, forward strand.
AGTCTAGCTTGCTAACCATTACGCTACTTGAGGCGCCCAAAATAAATATAAACATAGAATGAGCGCGATTCTCTAACCTCTAGGCATGAAATAACCCGAGACAAATTGCCGTGCTGTTAAAATCAACCAATAAATGCGGAATATGATGTCTTGGAACATCATCTTAATTTCAGCTTTAGAGCGAGCACAGAATACGAGGTTACTTCTTTGCTGTTTTCCCAGCAACTGTCTCGTCAAAGGCCTTAGCCTCGTCACGTGTGGTCCAGCGTCGTCTTTGGTAACACCACCAATCTCGTCCTCTAATGCTTTCTTCTCACAGTCAAACCGGCTTGCAGATCATACCAACACACCTGGGGCTACACAAGCATCCGCCTGACAACCAGCAACTCACCTATGTTACAATTGACCGTAAGTCACCACCAGGCGCTATATTGTGAAAACATATTCATAGACGAGTCATTTCTGTGTATCACAGATCCGAGTTCCCCTTATTTAGCAAGGGATTGTCCCCGTGGCGTTGAGGCAAATGTGCTCGACTGCGACACCAGAGGAAGTGAGTTCAAATTCCAGTCACGCTATTACTTACACATTCGTACGAAATAACCTTGGGGAATGTATGAACCATCTTATCTCCCCATCTATGCGTTAAATAGTACCACTACTGTCCTTTAACAAGAATGCCTTTTGTATTAAATAACCCACGAAGGTTGATATACCATTAAATAAAGAAACAAAATCAAACCCATTTAGTAATACCTAAAATATTCATTCAATAAAAGAAAAACAAAAAATTTTTTCACTACAACTGAAGAGGGAGTCCTCATGTTGTAGTGGCTAACGTGCTGGACTATGATATCGAAGTAAGTGAGTTCGATCTCCAGTCGAGCTACTACATCCAATTTCGGACTAATACCCTTAGGCAAAGGTATGAACCTCCTTATCCTCCAGCTACGAATTAGATAGTATCACTACTGTTTTACAAGGATTGCCTTAGCATTAAATAACTCATAAGGAGTTGATATGCCATTAAACAAAGTAATCAAACCATCATTATTATTTTATTACTAGTTTTACTCCATCTTAACACAGCTGCTTTGGGAATGGGTCACTTTCAGTTGTACCACAACTTCTTTTACTAGTATGGCTTTGGCAATAAGTTACCCACAAAGATTGATATGCTATTAAAAAAAAAACAGAGAAACAAAACTATAAATAAAAAGACCGACTTACTTCCCTCCAGTATGTCCACCATTCTGACCACCTCCTTTGTTTCCGTTTCCGCCATAATTTCCATTACCATTTCCGGGATTTGTACCCCAGCCACCGCCTTGTCCTCCATTACCATTTCCGTTTCCTCCTCCGGTACCACCACTGTGTCCACATCCTCGACCACCACCATTTCCGCAACCTTGACCACCACCACCACCACCGCCGGTATGTCCGAGGGCGAAATCAATGGCACTTTGAGGAATCTGAAGATTACCACAATCGGTATTGTTCAAATAGTCACAGACTTGAATGTTTGGGTTAAAAACGGTTCCTGGAGCACATTCCTGGACATCATTGAGGTAGCCAAGATTACATTCGTAGTACTTGTGACAATGTTTTTCATGACGTCTTTTCACATCCAGTCCAACGCCACCACATAACGGATTGGCTAGTAAATAAAGAAATAACAATCAATCATAATCTTAAAACGTTTTGTTCTATTTTGTCTAGTAATATGAATGTGAAGTGAACTAAATCTAGGCTCATGGCGCAACAGTTATCGCCTTATGCACTTTCATCATCGATCAACAAAAAGAGTTCCCTATATTTGCCCACGGCATCAAAATCGAATGTTGGTGATAGAGCTGTAGAGGGTGAACCTTCTTGTCAATAAGCTTTTTTGTCTTCTTACAGCTAGCATCGGAGCAGCTATATTAAACGGGTAAAAAACAGAATATGGGAGTCTCTGTAACATTGCAGTGAGCGTGATAGACTGTGACATCGTTGTAAGAGAGTTCCAACGCCAGTTATGCAAGCAGGCTCACTTTTGGACTTATACCCTTGAAAAGGGTATTGAACCTTCTGATCCCTTCCAATATGGGTTAAACAGTACCTCAACTGTTCTTCTACAACAATGGGTTTGTCATTAAATAACCTAAGAGGGCTGTTATGCCATTAAATAAAGAAACCAAACCAAAACTAAGTAGAAGTGTGTCGTTGAAATTCAAAGACCAAAAGGTCGACGTGAGCACAGTTGGGCAGTGGGTTATGCATTCAACACGTCGGTGAAAAGATACATTATTGAGTAATAACTTTCTGCTGCGATTATGACCTGTGTCTTTAATAAAGATATGAAAAAGTGGTTTGCTCGAATGTTTGTTTCAACCACGAGCTTCTAAGTAAAACATGCAAAAATGGAGCCGATATGATATTTTTTTTCAAGATACATGACAATACGAAAAATCTGAACGAGAAAATGATTCACTTGAATGTAAATATCCTCAGCAGGAATTCAGACTAGTTTTACTGATTCTACTTTCTACGCTAGTAACCGTTATGAAACCCAACTAATATGCCCAAAGAGCATATTGTTAATTATTTTTATAAGTTAAGCTTAATTTAGCACAAAGTCAGGACTAACGAGTTCACAAAAATTTGCATCATGCAAATCGCCCTAGAATACAAAGCATTGCGTATATTGGGCACAAAGCCAGAAATATAAAGCACTCAGTAAGGATCGAACTCACGTCTCAGTTCTAATTAAACTGTTAGCCTAACCCGTTAACCAGTACTCGAAGCAAGAAGAATGTAAAAAACTTTGCTTGATCTACCATATAGGCCCAAATTTGTTTACAGTACTTGCTGTTGGTCACTCATGTGGCAGGCTCATCATTGCTTAACTTCGTCGATCTAATCGGAATTGATTGTAAGTTTTGATTGTTTTCGGAATAATTAATAATCAATTTTAACTTGTATAGAGTTAACATTTTTTGGACTTACGTTTAGCTCCGTTGCAGTGAGTATTTCCGGGATAATCACAATAACGACGTTCATCGTTGAAATAAAGTCCATCCGGGCACTTCAGACGCTGCTGACCGCTGCTCCCTTGGCACTCGAAGTAATAAGCGCAGTTTGAAGGATCAGCACGCGCACAACTCTGGCCACCACCCTGTCCACCTCCTTGTCCACCCCAGGTGCCTCCTCCTTGACCACCTCCTTGACCACCCCAACTACCTCCTCCTTGACCACCTCCTTGAACACCTCCATGACCGCCTCCTTGACCACCTCCTTGACCGCCCCAACTACCGCCTCCTTGGCCGCCTCCTTGACCACCCCAACTACCTCCTCCTTGACCGCCTCCTCCTTGACCGCCTCCTCCTTGACCGCCTCCTCCTTGACCGCCCCAACTACCACCTCCTTGACCACCTCCTTGTCCACCCCAACTACCTCCTCCTTGGCCACCTCCTTGACCGCTTCCATGACCACCTCCTTGGCCGCTTCCATGACCACCTCCTTGACCACCCCAACTTCCTCCTCCTTGGCCACCTCCTTGACCGCTTCCATGACCACCTCCTTGACCACCCCAACTACCGCCTCCTTGACCGCCTCCTTGACCGCCTCCTTGACCACCTCCTTGACCGCTTCCTTGACCACCTCCTTGACCGCCTCCTTGACCGCCTCCTTGACCGCCCCAGCTACCACCTCCTTGACCGCCTCCTTGACCACCTCCTTGACCGCTTCCTTGACCGCCTCCTTGACCGCCTCCTTGACCGCCCCAACTACCACCTCCTTGGCCACTTCCTTGTCCACCCCAACTACCACCTCCTTGACCGCCTCCTTGACCGCTTCCATGACCGCCTCCCTGACCACCCCAGCTACCACCTCCTTGACCGCCTCCTTGACCGCCCCAACTTCCACCTCCTTGACCGCCTCCTTGACCGCCTCCTTGACCAACCCCACTACCACCTCCTTGTCCGCCCCAACTACCTCCTCCTTGACCACTTCCATGACCTCCCCCCTGACCACCGCCTCCTTGACCGTATATTCCTCCACCACTTTGGCCACCACCTGATCCTCCACTCCAGCTACCGCCTCCTTGACCACCTCCACCTTGTCCATATCTACCGCCACCTCCTTGATTGCTCTGCAAATAAATTGTCAACCACAAACAAAAAGTCATAAATAATATATGTAAATGTCGGTGGGACACTTCATGTGATGTAATGGTAAAAAAGCTAGAATGGCAGACCATTGTTAGTGAATTAAATCCACACAGGGTGTTCTATTCCAAGATATGATAGTCTGAAGGCGCTAAATATTGCCAATTTATAATGTCTTCCTTCTGCATGACAATCCTCGAACATACACAAGCATCAGGATAAGGGAGATAATTGGCTCATTTGGGTGGACAATTTTGCTGTATCCTCCATACTTACCAGATTTAGTGCTTTCAGACTATCATCTCTTCAGCCCCTAAAAGAGGATATAAGAGTCAAATATTACACCAGTAACAAGGAAGTGAAAACTACAATGATGACGTGGCTCAAAGAACAGCCAACAGAATTTTACAAGGCAGCGATACATGCTCTCTTTCGAAGGGGGGGAGACATTGCTATTGAGAGAAATAGGGATGTGATTCACAGGGGACAAGCTTAGATGTATGATACATGTTCTTGTATCGGTAATTATTCCTGTATTAAAAAAAGACATTACTTTTGACTCACCCTCAGCTAACCATTTATGGGTATCCAAATATTTTCGCCGGGAGAACGAATGTCTACTTTCAAGACATGTTATAGGAATTCTCATTTTTTTTTTCACCGTTTTTGCTTGAAAGAACTCTGACTCCCATCTCACAAAAAAATTACTTGTACTGATCAACCTCGATCTATATTTAAGGTCGAGCGCTATTTTTATATTCATCGTAGATCAGATATTTCGTTTTGAGCTTATTCTATCATACACCGTATGATAGAAGAAATCCTCTTGCCACACTAAAACTATCAATTTAGTTTGCACTGAAAACCAAGAGCAAAATGAAATTAATCACACAAAAAAAATCTTAGTAGTCCCAGAACAATTTTTTTTCTTATTTGAGCTTTTTCCTTCAGAAACTAAGGACACTAGTTTTGATACTTTTAAAACAATTAAATTTATTAAGTTTTCAAAATATATTTTCAAATACAAAATTTTTTTCAAAACTTTGTTATGCCTATGTTTTTCCTCTTTTTGGGTTGTTGGTTGGTTGGTTGGTTGGTTGGTGTTTTTATGGCATATCAAAGCTTGTCGGTTACCTAATGCCAAATCCTGTTATACATATAAACGGCCCACTGTCATAATAGTTAGAGTTTTCGCTTAATGGCCTTGAAGACTAGGGTTCAATCGTAGCTCGAGTCATGCCAAATAGCTACTATACCTCGGGCGTAGAAGCTATTGAAAAGGGAACCTTCGGATCGCCCTCGAGTACGGTCACCAACTTTACTTATATATATATATATATATATTGTCAACCACAAACAGACTGTTTCGTTGAATCGTAAGTTTTCAGTGAGGATAGGCGCTTCAAGCTGGGACCAAAACCCGGCTAACTATACATCAGCCCGATAAAATACCTTACAATCATCAGCAAACCCAACGTAAGCTAGGGAATTTAATGAATATAAATTAAGTTCCGTTTTTCCAACATTTTACGGATATCGAACTGCTCAATTCGTAAGAATATTCCATTTGCAAGCGAATAGTTTGTTCTTAAGGTTATTTTTAAACAAAATAGAGCGCAGTTGTTTGTTCACAGTTAAATAGTTTCAAGAAACACCATCTAACTTATACTATTGTATTTGATATTGATCCTTTGTTTGGACACAGTTAAATAGTTTCAAGAAACACCATCTAACTTATACTATTGTATTTGATATTGATCCTTTGTTTGGACACAGTTAAATAGTTTCAAGAAACACCATCTAACTTATACTATTGTATTTGATATTGATCCTTTGTTTGGACACAGTTAATGGTTTCAACTATTGCTATTGAACTTAAGTAATCTTATTCATCAAGTATCTAATACGAACTGTTTTCAACCAATTGTATGTCTTTAAAATAACTAATTGTAATGATCCTTAATAAATGCTTGAACAGTTCTATTTGACCCATGGATGGGACCCTAACAAGTGAGTGGAGAATGTGATGTGGAAATCAATCTCTGAAATTTGTAAACCAGTTTATATTTATCTCGGCAGTATCTCTTCTACTGAAAGTGATGTCAACATACGCATAGGTAAAGTATGTATTGTTATTAACAGGTTAACGAATATGGAATTCTGATCCCTCTGATAAAATAAAATGGGAATTCCCCCAAACTGTAGCCGTGTCAGTACTATTGCATGGTTGCACCAGTTTAATAAAAAACTGGATAGGAACTACACGAAGATGCCACCCCACTGGACACGCGTATCTTTGCAGACATTTCGAAAAGAGCAGATTATATGTTTAGTTTTTTTGTTTGTTTTGCTTTGTTTGTTGTTTTATCTTAGTGCACAATGTCAGGGGCATGGGGTATCGAGTAATAATCAAACTTACTAGCAATTGTCTACAAGTCTAGGTTGCAAACTATTACACCACTGTAGGCGCATAATATTTATATAATAATAATACCAACCTGTCCGCCTCCACTTCCTCTTCCTCCTCCACTTCCTCTTCCTCCTCCACTTCCTCTTCCTCCTCCACCACCACCACCATTATGTCCACTGCTGGATCCACTTCCATGTTGACCAGACTTACCAGAATTCCAGCTCGATTCCCAGCTACTGGACCAACTGTTTGACCAGCTGTTATTGTTCTTGTTTCCGGTGTTTGGTACTTTGGGTGGATGACCCTGCCCAATTCCGTCTGACCAAGAAAAAAGTCAAAAACATAAGAACAGGACCGTAAAGTTGAGATAATAATTTTGATTTAAGCAAAAAGTTATTTTTACCGATAAGATATTAAGTCGAAAGCAAATTCTACAAATTTGTATATTAGGTTGTTTGGAAAATACTATCCGATTTTAGTATAAATTGTGTAAATTCTCATCTGAAATATTATTTTAATAGAAGTTACACGAAAAAAAAAGTCACATTTCTAATACATAAAGTATTGTCTTTGTTGATTTTTTATCATTTCTTTCAGAATTGAATTTTGAATATTATATTCCCCGAATCATGAACATTAAAAAAAAAAGTTTACTTTTTGCATGAGTTCAAGGTTGGTCATAATTTTTTTCATGTTAATGCTCGGCTATTATGTTGCCAGGATGACAATGTTTGGCCACATGTTGCCAGGATGACAATGTTTGGCTACATGCTGCCAGGATGACAATGTTTGGCTACATGTTGCCAGGATGACAATGTTTGGCCACATGTTGCCAGGATGACAATGTTTGGCTACATGCTGCCAGGATTACAATGTTTGGCCACATTTTGCCAAGATGACAATGTTTGGCTACATGCTGCCAGGATTACAATGTTTGGCCACATTTTGCCAGGATGACAATGTTTGGCCATTATGTTGCCAGGATAACACTGCAGACTTTGGATATGAAGGTTTGCCACATCCATCACATTCTTCTTCTCTCTCACCCACTGACTACCATTTTGTCAAGCATGTGGACACTTTTTTACGCCCCAAAACATTTCACTCCATAAGAAAAGTAGAAACAGCATTTAAAGATTTCTTGGGATCAAAACCTTTAGAGTTTTATTGTACGGGAGTAAATAACCTTGTTAATCGACGATATCAATGCATAGATGTTAAGGGATCCTATTTTCACTGATTAAAACACTGTTTAAATTCACAACTTCTGGAGTAAAAGTTTATTCTAAAATCGGACATTATTTTCCAAGCAGCCAAATGTTTTTGTTCTTTTGTTGTTTAATGGCATAGCAACCTCCTTGGGTTATTTAATGCCAAATCCATCCTTCTTGAAGAACAGTAGTGGTACTATTTAACCCATAGCTTGGAGGATAAGGGGGTTCATACCTTTACCAAGGTTATATTGTCCGAAAGTGAACGTAACAACGCGAATGGAGTTTGATCTCGCTTACTACGATTCCGCAGTCCATTGCTTTGACCATTATGCCACGTGGATACTCCCCATATAGAGCGAGCGAGCGAGAGAGAGAGAGAGAGAGAGATCATTTAGAATAGCGTAGAAACAGAATCAACAGCGTTTTGTGTCTTAGTTTCTCGCCGATACGATATTGAAACGAAGACTTCTAACAGTCTTCAAGAACCATTCAGTCTGTGTTAACACCATTTATCGATGTTCTGTCACCGATATTGAGCACTCTTTATTTATAGATACCGCAAACTACATTGTTAACACACACACACACACACACACACACACACACACACACACACACACACACACATATTCTTCAATCCTGAAAATCCGGAATAGGGAACAATTCCGTCAGGACAAATAAATCATTCAAATTTCGATTATTTAAATATTCCTGGTGAGGAGCTCAATGTAAATAAATTCACATAGCAAATAATATTATTTCATGAAAAAAAAAACAATATTCAGTCACATTAGGATAATAAATTTATTTCCATCCTGTTAAGAGCATTTATATGAATCAAAAACTCTAAAATAATTTTTAACAGGACTTCATCAGATCTAATTGGAAAATAAACATCTTATCTTTTATTTTCCTATATACATATAATTTGAAAGTTCAGAGTCGATAACTTTTGTAACATTTCATATATATATATATATATATACGAAATGTGGCAAATTTTAAAATTATATATAGATAATTTTAAAATTCTCGATACTTTTTATTACATTCAGTGGCAAAAAGTATTGAGAGAGAATGTTTAAATTATATATATATATATATATATATATATATATTTATATATATACATATATATATACATGATTATTTTGCACACACACATATATATATATATATATACACGAAATGTGGCAAAAATATTGAGACTGAATTTTAAAATTACATATATATATATATATATATATATATATATATATATATATATATAAGATTAACCTAAATCGCGAGTCGAAAATCTTCTACTAAAGTTTCACCTTATCGGATCACCAGGAAGCCTAACTTCGACTTCGAAACCTAACTTCGTCGAAGTTAGGCTTCCTGATGATCTAATAAGGTGAAACTTTTGTAGAAGATTTTTGACTCGCGATTTTGGTTAATTTTATAATTGGCTCCACTTGTGTTGAGCACTGTAGCATTGCAGGATTCACGGAGGGTTTTTGGTTTTCTTTTGACCACTGACTGCGTATCCCTTGATTTTTTTCAAGGGGTCGGACGAAGTTGGCCTTTTCTTTCTTTTTGACCTATAATTTTTTCTTTTTCCCCTGGGTGGTGATTCGAGATACTTTTATCTCTTGTTCCTGGCAGGGTTTTTTTTTTCTGGTACCGTGAATACTGGTTGATATTAGATTAGTAAATATATATATATATATATATATATATATATATATATATATATATATATATACGACTATTTGCGGATTTTTTATAGAATAACGTCTGTACCCAACTTGAATTAAACGCAATGAATATTAAAAATGAAAACACACTTACACTGTCGTTTTGCTAGCTTCGCTGTATTCGTACATTCTATACAAAATATTATCACTGCCAAGCAGAGAAAGTACCGCATTCCGTCCATTGTAAACCTGCAAAAATATATTAGCAAAAATTAGCAACAAATAAGCAGTCAAATTGAAAGGATTTAAAACCTTTTCAGAAAGGCTTAGAATACGCTGTCTACCCTGCAAAGGGGTGAGACCCTGCCCCACGGTGGATTACCACTTCATTGCTATTGCTCCCAGGTCCCCCTGACCCTAACTGATAGTACCTGTCCCCTAACATCTTCCTTTCTATGGATCAAATAGAACTGTGCAATCATTTACCTAGTATTATTCTTATTAGTTATTTAAAACCATGCAGCAGTGTGCAAATTATTTATATTACGTGGAAATACTTGATAAATAGAATTAAGTAGTAAGTTGGCCGACCGTAGTCGAGGGTGACCCGAAGGCTCCCTTTTCAATAGCTGCAACATCGAGGTGTTAGGGAGGGCACTACTCCTTTCGCTAGATTGTTCCATACTTTATAATACTGAGAGTTAAGCAAGTAGGTATCAAGTACCATTTTTTGAGTCTTTGGTATGACTTTGTTCTGATTGAACCCAGGTCTCCCGGACCATTGGCAGACCCTCAAAAAATTATTTATGTGGGCCGGTAAATAGAAGTAAAGTTGGTGACCTAAGTCGAGGGTGACACGAAGGCTCCCTTTGCAATAGCTACAACACCGAGGTGTAGGGAGGGCGCTAATCATTTCCAAGTACCATTTTTTAAGTCCATGGTATGACACAATCTGGGATTGAACCGTGGTCTCCCCGACCATTGGCGAACACTCTACTCATAAAGCCAATGGCAATACTTGAAACTATTTTACCGTTTGCAGTTGAGTAATATTAAGTATAATTCTTTGTGTTAGAAAGGAATACTTGAAACCATTTAACTGTGTGCAAACAAAGGAACTCTTATAACTCGTTCACCAAAAATTACCTTAGCAATCATAAATGTATAAAAACAAGATTTAGCAATAAATAACACATCAGTTGGTATACTATAAAACTCGAACCATTGTCATTACTCCCAGGTCCACTCTGACCCAGAGTGTTAGTACCTATTAGATTCCTAGCTATGAACCATAGAGATTTGTTTGAAAATTATTTGCATTAAGAATACTTGATATCATATAACTATATGTCCATTATTAGTTAATTGATTATAATGGCATGTCAACTCGTCTTGGGTTATTCAGTTACTTGTGATTAGTAATCGTGTTTATTATAAATTCATATTTACATTTTTTGTGTATTTATTTCTTTAGAATGTTTTACACAGTTATGTGATATCAAGTATTCCTATCCAATAGAAATAATTCGCACATAGCTGTGTGGTTTCAAGTATTCCTTTCAATTACTAATAATTATATGAATTCAAGTATCTATTTCTGTTTAATAATAATCATTTGTTTACAGATATTCATATGGTTTCAATTACCTAATAATATTCCTTCTGAGTTAACAATGATCAATTCAAATAACTATTCTTAATATAAACAATTACCAGGGAAACAAATAATTTATAGTCTCAAATAGAGGTTAATTAAATAGAGGTGCCCGTGGTGTAATGGTTATCGTCGTAGGTAATGGACACGAGTTCAAATCCTGGACAAGACTGATTGCATTTCACATAGCCCTAAAGGTATGAATCCAATTATTCTCCCTCCAGCTATGGGTAAATAGTAGGACAGACTGGTTTCTTCAGCCTTGGTGAAGCAACTAGTCTAGGAGAAGGAAAACTCTGAATTCAAAACTGTTAAACTCCGCTTAAAAAAAAAATTGACCTAGTGTCATATCCTACCCGAGCGGAGGGGTTGGTAAATAGGATTATTATTAAATAGAAATGATCACTTTAAACCGTTTTGTTTTACGGCATATCAACCTCGTCGGTCATTTAATGCCGAATCGAGTTAAGGAAAATAAGTTTGAAAACAAATTATAGGGGAGAGGTCTTAGGAATTAATGATAAACTTCAGATAATTAGTTGGTTATTTGTTTTTTGTTTGGGAGTTTATTTATAGGGAATCATAATCATAAAAAAATTATTTTTCTTTTTGTGAAACTGGTTGGGGAAGGGAGCAGTTTTTGTTTGAATATATCAACTTTTTCTTATTATACAAATTTTCCCCTAGGTTTTTGTATTTTGCATTTTTAAACATCCATCGTTGACTTAACATCGCTAATATCACCCCCACATGGTCCTGATGATGGTTCAGTAGAACCGAAACGCTATAGTGTCGACTTCCCAATAAATCTCTCCTTCCACTTGGATTACCTTGTTATCAATTTTTCTACACGCAATATATCTAGTAAAGAAAGGGTGTATAGAAGTAATTTGGTCTTAGTGTAAATTTCTTAAGATTTTTGTGTATATCTTCACTGTTTTTAGAAATTATATCTCATTATTTATTTCAGTTTTTTGGAACAGTTCCTTTATATTGTTTGCACTATAGAAGGTTTTCCTTATTATGGACTAGGTCGGTACATTCGATGATTATGTGCTTCACGGTGTATATAATTAAGTATGAATTATTT